>CP139509.1:140166734-140555942 GCA_021014915.2 Artemisia tridentata subsp. tridentata | reverse complement strand
AAACAAGTAAAGAGCTGTTTGTGTCGATCAAACTATGTGTTCTAGAGCAATTCATTCATGATGTCCTTATGTAAAGGCATTTTTATTCTTTACCCTTGATTTTAGCAGAAAGAATGTAAACTCCAACTATCCTAGAAACTGTACCTTTTGTTGTTATGTAATTGGTTCTCTGTGTCACTTGCAAATGGTGTATATTTTTTTATTATTACTACCTTTTGTTGTTATTATTATTATTATTATTATTATTATTATTATTATTTTGTGTTATTAAACTGACTATAATTTTGTGTTATTTTGTGTATTAAACTGATTTATACAGAGTATCATGAAATGGCTTACAACTCTCTATCCAACAAACTCAAGGATAAATTTAGTGGTGGCAAAATGGGTGGTTTGGGTGATGGGTTGAAACATCTTCACTTAACATGGATATATTTGTTTAAGAGCCCTGCTGGTTTAACCGAAACATTTGTCCGAGGTTTAAACTGGTTTCATAAATAATTAGCATCATATATGAGCATAAATACTGTATGGCTTGAATAATACAGTAGTACAGTATAATTTAGGCCTTTCGACGCGTTCTAATCTTTTTCACCATACCTGTTTATGATTATGAACATGGGTCAAAATCGCTAGCTTCATAACAGTTTTCTTCTATGTGATATCTTTACGTTGATGTATTACAATAGAGTTTACATTATATAGAAATTACAGATATTACGGATATAGACAAAGATCAATAGCATTTTTATATTGTAAAACCGTGACATGATCGGGAAAACAAACAGAAGAAAAACAGTAACATGTTATCCACCAAATATCTTAACAAAAAATCTAAGCGTAACAGTATATGTAAAATGGTTCTATCTGTTCTACTATTATAGGAGCTGATTCAGTCTGTCCGGTTAACCATAGACATGGTTAGAGCTGTCGTTCACCGGTACGAATGTTCCCCACCAAATTCAAAACCTCCTCCATTTTAGGCCTCTGTTCTGGCGACTTTGCCACACATTGCATCCCTATCTGTAACATCTCCACCATCTCCTCTTCTATATTTGGATACCTCAAAAGCTCAACATCAAAAACCTCTGCTGTCCATTCTTCCTGAACCACCGATTGAACCCATCTAACCAAGTGGATAGCCTCGTTGCCACAGGTTGCATTAGTAGGTGATTTCCCGGTGAGAAGCTCAAGAAGTAGAACCCCGAAAGAGTAGACATCTGATGCTTGGTACACCTTCTTAATGTCGGTTATTTCTGGTGCTTGGTATCCACCACTCCTCATTACTGGTGCCACTGTGGGACTCATCACCGTGACCAGGCACAGGTCAGAAACACAACCGAACCCTTGCTTGTTGAGGAAGGTGTTTGAGGCTTTGATGTTTCCGTGAACAAGCTTTCCACTAGCTTGTGTGTGGATATGAGCTATCCCTCTTGCTGCTCCTATGGCTATTCTCAATCGGCTGTCCCAATCAAGCGGAATCCTGTTCGCTCCTCTTTCCGCTGCAAGATAACAAGTCCATCAATACAGAAAATGGGCAGCGGGTCAAAATGGGTCAGGATGAAACAGGTACTTTTGGTGTGGGTCTAAATGGATCGTATCGGGTTGGATTGACCCAAAAACACTCTATTAGTCCATTTCTCAAACATATTTTATAAATAAATTAACACATTAATTACGGAAATAAAATAATACAGTTTAATAAATCTTTGAATAAAGACGTTTAAGAAAGTTGTATGCATTTCCTCTATATGACCTGTTCTGTTTTAGCTTAAGATTATTTGACCCGTTTGTAAAACACAACCTAAATCGACTCAATCCTAACTAAAAGGTCACCATTATATTGAAATTATAATAACAACATACCATGCAACATCGAAGAAACACTTCCTTGATCGTAGTAGTCATACACCATCAACTTTTCATCTTTGGAGTAGTAATAAGCCCTTAAAGGAACCACATTATCATGTCTTGTCCTTCCAACAATCTCCATTTGCTGCTCAAACTCTCGTCTCGCTACACTAACACCCTGTAATCTCTTCACCACAACTGCAGTTTCCTCCAATGCCGCTTTATAAGTTGTTCCAAAACTACCCTTACCAAGCACCTCTGCAGAAGCCCTAAACAGATCCTCCAAGTCAAACGCAAGGTTACTTCCCTCAAAGAAAACAAGGCTTCCATTCCCATTTTGGCTTCCTGATCTCAAATTTGCCATGCCCCTTTTTTTCTTTTGCTTCACGCCAGACCTCTGCAAAGCCTTATTTTTACGTTCTTCCTTCCTATGTCGAAGACTTACTAATAATAGAAGTAGTCCCAACACTAACACGCAACCACCAATAACAATTCCAATGAGTCCTAATTCATGTTTGAGTTTTGATTTATTTGAACGTTTAGGAGAAACAGCTGGAAGCGGTTCACTTTCAGATTCAAGATTATTTCCCAAAAACGCAGATCTAGGAAACCTCGTGAGAGATTGAGGAACAGTCCCCGTGAAATTATTATTAGACAGATCAAGAACTTGCAAACTCGCACTACTAAAATCAGGGATTTCACCGGAAAGCGAGTTATTTGCAAGACTCAAAGCAATGAGGTGAGTCAAACTCGATATAGAAGGGGAAATACTTCCATTAAAACCATTATTCGACAAATTAAGAAACGAAAGATTATTCCAAACCGACAAATTCACAGGTAATGGACCAGAGAAGCTATTGCATTCGAGATGCAAACCTCTCAAGTTTCTTAGATTATAAAAATCAGCAGGAAAAGGACCCGATAAGTTGTTTGATCTCAAACTCAAAATCTGAAGATTCAACAATCGACCAAGCGTATCTAAAGGTATAGTACCATCAAGACCAACAGCAGGCAAACGAATAGCAATAACCGATAACTGATTATGATCACATGCTACCCCAGTCCAGTTAGTACAAGCCGGTAAATCCATACTCCAGTTAATCACACGAGAATGCGGTATCTTCTTGATAAAATCAAGCAAGATTTTCTTATCTTCAGTCGGTTCAGTCCTTACCATAGACAAAACAGTCCCAAACACGAAAACCACAACGAAAATGATTCTCATCTGCATATTGACCATCTCTCACAAAACCTTCAACATCTATGTAAAATGTAACAATAACAAATAATTAGATAAACAAACATAATCAACAAAACCTTCAACATTACATGAAATTCAAAGAAAGCGTATAACTAAAATGAAAGGATATACAGAAGATGTTTATAAATGACTATCTTAATTGCTAAAGAACCAAATTTCAGTTACACCGAACGTAAAATTAAACTGCATTTGCATTATAAAAAGGCGCAAATTAACATAACTGTTCTTGTGTTTCAAATGCAAGATTGAAGGTTTACTGTTTCTAAACTAACATATAAAAACAAATGATATTCATCAATAAAGATCCTAAAGAACACTACACTCACATTGAATGTAACACCTAATCAAAGTACGTGATCGAGTTTTGAAATAAAGAAACGTATATAAAAATAACTGTTCTTTTTCTGATTTCGGGCAATTCGTATACAGCATACAATGTAATCAGTATATATTAAAACGGGTAAACAAATGAGGTTTTCTAAAATGTATATAGGTTTACACATTAAGCCACGTACATCTAAGTAAAAATAAAAAAATAAAAAAAATAAAAAAATAAAAAACTATGACTGGTTTTTATTGTAGGTTTACACATTATATAATCGCGCAATTCACATACAACGAAAATGATGGGGGAGGGCGAGTCTTTGGCTCAAATGTATCTAGGTTTACATCATTATTAGGCCACGTACATCTGAGTCAAAAGACTACGATTGGTTTTTATTGTAGGTTTACACATTATATAATCGCGCAATTCACATACAACGAAAATGATGGGGGAGGGCGAGTCTTTGACTCAAATGTATCTAGGTTTACATCATTATTAGGCCACGTAAATCTGAGTCAAAAAAAAAAAAAAAAAAAAAGACTATGACTGGTTTTTATTGTAGGTTTACACATTATATAATCGCGCAATTCACATACAACGAAAATGATGGGGGAGGGCGAGTCTTTGGCTCAAATGTATCTAGGTTTACATCATTATTAGGCCACGTACATCTGAGTCAAAAGACTACGATTGGTTTTTATTGTAGGTTTACACATTATATAATCGCGCGAAAATGATGGCAAGAATGCGAAAACTATAACAACAAAGTATAAAGAAAACAAAAAAGGAGTTATAAAAAGTAGAGAATTACCAATAGGATCTCGAGTAGTTTTGATAATGTAACGGCTTATAAAAACAACCCTAGTAAATGTAACCAACTATGTGTGTGTGAATAAGAAAGAAGTAGAAGAAATATGAGTGTTGTTGTTGGAGTAGCAGGGGATGGGAAGGCGGGTTAAGTGGAAAAATGGTGCAGCCTGCACATGGGAGATTGAGTGTACACCAAGTTCTCTCCGGCCCTTCTTTTTATAACACTAGACAAAACGCATCATTTTTCATTAAAGTAACCCTTCTACAGTTCTACTCATTAATCAACATCTTATTTTCTTTATTTTTTTAATCAGATTTTTACTTTATCAAATATTTTAAAATTTTGTCTTTTTATGGATGAAACGTTTTTCTTCACATGTTTTGTTAAGATATAACTTGTAAAGTTTAATTTTTATTAGGTGCCAACAATTTTTAAATGACCACGTCAACTTCTTGAAATTGAAAGACTTTACCTGGTTTAAGTCTGTGTAGATTAGTTGGCCAAAAAAACCAGAAACCATGGTTACTTAAAAAAATATATAAAAACTTGTAAAGTTCGGTTGATTTGATGGATTTGGTTTGTAATAATGGATTGATCAAAATGGTTAAATGAAGACTTCATTCATCATAGATGAGGATTTAAACCAAATCTTCCATCAGTTAGAGGATAACTAAATTTTAGGGATTACAAACTGCATAGAATAGATTACAACTCATTTAAAGAGATAAAATAAAAACACACAACACCAATCTCGCTGGAGCGGGTGAGAGAAAGTAAAATATAGACAATTATACCTTTAGCTCATGAAAAATATTTTGAAAAAAAAAATTATGTTAAAAAAAAGGGATAATTGTTTCTAAATGTAACGAACTTTTCATTTTTTACAATTTTGTGCATTTATCTTTTAATTTTTTTAAACAATGCAAACAAGTTATTAATCCTACTATTATATGCATAATTTAACATTTGGTTAGAGTTATTTACATAGATCGTCCTTGTGGTTAGAACCAAATTGCAACGTTAGTCCTTACTGTCAGTTAGAGTTATTTATATAAATCGTCCTTGTGGTTAGGCCTAAATTGCAGCGTTAGTACTTATTGCAGGGTCGACACGTGTCACCATTTGAGTGGTGTCACGTGGCATCGGGTCGTGTCGGGTCAGATAACGGGTCGGGTCGCCATGTGGCACCACTCAGGTGCTGCCACGTGGCATTGATAATAAACCCACCAATATAGCCTCAGCCGGATTCGAACCGGAGACCTCTTGGATAGAGGCAAGTGTGATACCCAGCTGAGCTGGGCATACACTTTATTATATTACGCATTATTTAATACTTAACCCTTCTTTAATGAACTGTCGGTATACAAAGGTTCAAATATGATTTGACCTGTCAATTTAAGCAAGTTATGGACCGGTTCAAAAATTAAGGAAAGTACTGTGGAAAACTAGAAGGGGGGGTTGGATAGTTTTACGTCTTTTTAATTTTATTATGAAAACTTTGTTTACTTTTAAAAACTTAGATTCGAATTTATGTGAACTCAACTCTTGAACAATATGAACAAATATAAGTAAATCTAAATAAACAATGCAAGTAAAGTAATGAAATGAAATGAAAGATAGAGATGGAAAGATCGAACCGCGAGACAAAGGATTTATAGTGGTTCGGCTACAAGGACACCTTCCTTGCCCTACTCCACTCCTCGAGCACCTAACTCGAGAGTTTTCTTCACTATGTCAACAAGCTCCCTTATGGCGGAGAAAACCTTACACAACTTTCGCTTACACCGGTTTAACGACACAAAGCTAGATGTCGGGTCCTAATCGTAGCTAGAACCAATCTCACAACTTCTACACGACTTCTTCACGACTTATTCACAACTTCTTCACGACGGCTTCACAACTTCTACACGACGGCTTCACAACTACTTCACAACCTAGCACTACTTATATACTCTTCTACTTCCTTACACTTTCACTACTTACACACCTTAACTTCTTCACAACTTCACCACTACCACACTAATCTAGCCTAAACAATTATGTTCACACCTATCTAACAAATATACACAACTTATACACAAATGAATGAATGATTACACAAACAACTTAGGTAGCAAGATGATACTAAGTTGCAATACTTCTTCTCTAGTTGTTGAAGGAGTATTCTTCTTTTGCACTTGAATGGTAGAAGCTTGGATCACTTGGAAACCAATGCTTAAGAATATATGATCAAAGGATTTAGAAAGGATTTGGAAGGATAAGAAGAGATTTAGAACAGAAGATTTGGGGGTGCAAAAGGTGAGAAAAAAGTCCAGAGATGAACCAGTATTTATAGGCAAATCTGAGGACCTAGAGGAGCGGGGCGGTCCCCTTAAATAGGTGGCCGGTCCCCTTAATTTTAAGGGGACCGCCTAGTGAATTAAAGGGGCCGCCCAAATCCAAACGTTGCTCAGATTTGTCTTTTTGTGGGGAAGGTTTTTCTGGAACATTTTTGTCATTTTTGGTTGAAAATTTGAATTCATAAATTTATAATGGATTAAACATTTTTATTAAATACCAAAAATGATTTTCTAAAAGATATAAAATATTTGAGTCATTTTATAAAAAATCAAGTGATTAAGAAAATGTTTCTTTGATCATATAATGCATTAAACATTTGTTTATTCATACCTTAAGTGATTAAGTTGTAGAAATGAATATTTACAACTAAATACTTGTTTATTTAATAAGTTTATGTTTAATGAGTTTACATTTTGTGATTATCAAAACATAGAGATATCAAGAAGTATTAATAATGTTTTTAGGCATTATTTATATCAACAGTCTCCCCCTTTTTGATGATTACAAAACTTAAACTCATTAAATCTAAAAATTTATTTTTTGAACAAGTATTTAGTGAGTTTATATTCACTTCTCCCCCTTTTTGTAGAATCAAAAAGGTTATGCCGACAAGTTTTTGATACAAAAATTATCGGAACGAGAACTCCCCCTTGATGTGTGCTCCCCCTCGTTTGAGGGCATCAAAGAATCGAGATATGAATGCTTGCAAAAAATATATTAGAAGTACAAGCATACATAGCAAAATATGGAATATAAAAACAACAATCATGGCAAACAAATATTAAGAACACATAGCAAGACATTCATTAGTATGCTTGAAACATATAACAAGAAAAATGTCCTAAATTGCCAAAGAGAGCTTTCGGACTTGCTTGCGACACGAAAGCTTGGAAAATAAGCATATAGTTATGCTTAGATGGTTGATGGTAGAGTGTTTGGGATGGAATTGGTTGAGTGAGGGTAAGGATGTTTGATTAATAGAGGTATATTTTTGGAGGTGGAGAGTTTGGAGGTGGAAAGTTTAGAGCGGAATCGGTTGAATGAGGGTTAGAGTGTTGTGCTAGTGGAGGTGTTGGATGAGATCTAGTAAGAAGATACTCAGTACAAGTGGAATGTTTATTTAAGGCAATGATTTGTTTTTGGAGAAGGACACAACAAGGACAATAGTTGACATGATTATCAACTTGATTCAAGTTGTGGGGGGTGAGGTAAGCAATTAGAGTAGGGTGAGGATGGAGGATGGAGGTTGGCCCTTGTTGCAATGTGCATAGCAAGGAGATCACTATGGTCATGGATTTGGTTTATCTCTTCACGGAACTTTTCCTTTTCTGTGAGAATGTGGATTTGGTCATTTGGTGGAAGTGGATAAAATTGGGGTGTGTAGTTGGAATTAAAGTTGGATGTTTGACCAATATGATGAGGGTTTTGAAAGGTTTCAATGAGGTTGGTTTAAGGTTGAGATGTGTAGTTTGGAACGAAGGTGGAAGTTGAGGTTATTTTGTGATGAAGGAGGGCTAGAAGGGAGTTGATCCAATCTTGCGTTGAGCAAGGTGTAAGGCAAGAAGAGCACAAAGCTCATGGGCTTCTTTAAGTTCTTCAATGAACTTCAAGTGTTTGGAAAAGGTGATGATGGTGGAGTGTGGTTGTTATTTTGGATGGATGTTTGGATATACAACATAGAAGTAACATGTGAGTTGGTAGGAGGTGGTGGTGATACTCTTGGTGGTGGAGACATTTGTGAGCTTGGGTAATCATGAGTGGATAAGGATGGAGATATGGAAGAAGGGGATATTCCAAGAGTGGTGAGTGTTTTGGATGGTGCATTGGTAGGTTGAATAAGATGTGAGGTGTTGTGAATGAGATTGGAATCATTGTTTAGGGGTTGATCATGCTCTTCATATGAATCATATGGATGAGATGAAGGTGTATTTTTGGGAGTAAAGATGGATGGCTGGTTATTATGATGAGGTTTGTGAAAGGGTTCATTGGAATGAGCTTGAGGATTGGGAGTATAGTTGGGAACAAATGTGGGTGGAGTTGTTTTTTGTTTAGCCACATCATTTGTTGAGATGGACTTGTTTCGGGGGTTAGGTTTTCTTTTCCAAACGGGTTTTTTCGGTCATCCTTGCTAACCTTGAGGTTTTTGGCTTTGGTTTGATGGGAGATGGCGTGATGAGATGATGGAAGATTATGAGGAATGTGAGTGTTTATAGTGTAGGATTGATGGGATTAAGGAATGGATAATTTGTTGGATGGATTAGAATAAGGTATGTTTGTGAATTTTGGGAAGTGTAGGATGAAATGGGCAAAAAAAAAAAAAAAGGGGGGAACAACACCTTCGACCATCAGATGGCCGGTCCCCTTAATTAAGGGGCCGATCCCCTTAAATATTAAGAGGGCCGCCTTATGATTTAAGGGGGCCGCCCATCTGTTGGTTCCAGATTACTGGAAATGGGTTTTTGGCAGAAAATTGTAGAAAGGGTTGTGTTTTTGGGTTTAGTTTCAAGCAAGTCCAACTCTTTGAGGCAATTAAGCATGTAATAGATATTTATGCAAAACATGTTAATTAAAGAGATTAAGCAATCAAGTAATTTCATCTAGCATGTAAACATACTCATCAAGCAAGTAATATATATGGACTAGGAAGCAATAAACTACACCAAGTATTTTCTTAATTGTATGTAAGTGGGAAGATTAATGAACTATTTGAGGGATCCTAATGTGTGCCTATGTGCAATAAATGGGAACTTAAGATAGCATGAACTTCTAGACTTGTTACAAACAAAATCTTAATAGACAAACCATGGTCCGCTTGATTTGACTTAGTTCACTTATAAATGTCATGTACATAAATATAGATGACAAATATGAGATCACCATGCATGATTTAAAAAAAAATATTTTTAGCATTATTCAACAATGTTTGAAAGTGGGTTTTTATGTAGATGTTAAAGTTATTTGAATAAAATAGATTGGGTTTTATTTCAAAATGTGTTTATGAAGAATGGGTAAGAAAAAGAATTCCTAATCTTTGACTTTGATCGAAACAGAGTTATGGACATAGATTAAGAAGAAAAATGAGATAGTAAAACGTGTTAATAAAAAAGTGAAATAGTCATCTAAAAAATCATTTTTCCAAAATGTGAAGTTTCTGTATATTTTTAAAGATACTAGATTTTTGACAACAAAAACCATTAATCCTAGATTTAAAAAAATGGTTGTTAAAGATCTCATGCTCAAGGGAATTGGTTAAGGCTATTGTCACATGCTACCCGTTTCTACATATCCTATGGTCATAAGAAAGCGATGACGAAATTATATATGTTTGAAGCGAGAGTGTTGAATGGGGTATAACCTAACATCTATAGTTCCTTTGTTGTCGCACACTTATCTAACTTCATGCCATAGTCTAGGAGAGCTTGTTTCATCCATAGTTTTCTAACGCGAGAAATCTAATCTTACTTCTATGTTAATGATTAATCCACTTAACTCATTTCACTTCATCACCATGAGTTTTCTAATAGTGGACATAGAAGATTTCCATTATAAACGTTATAGCTTAAGAGGGCCAAAGGGAAAAGAACAAGTGATTCTAGGTTCTAAGTAGATTCATATAAGCTATTATGTGTATATAGATAACTAGGCATTATGAGCTAAATAGGCATGAAATAACTAGTCATTAATCTAAGCATATATTATAACAATAAACTTAAAAGGAAAACGTACCTTTTAGTCTTCAGTAGATTTTCTTCAAACGCTTCAAGGTGTCATATTGACTTATGGAAGCCAAACATAGATGAGTTTCCGAATAATTCTGTGGAAAACTAGAAGGGGGGGTTGAATAGTTTTACGTCTTTTTAATTTATTATAAAAACTTTGTTTTATACTTTTAAAAAACTTTAGATTCTAGTTTGTTATGAAAAATAAAACTTAAATCTTATTATTAGTTATATATGTATTCTTTTAAATTGATTGTAAAAGTTTTGGTTTCTTGAATGGATTTTCAATTTGATCTTTATGTGAAGTCGACCTCTAATTAATACTAGCAATTATATAAGCCTATGTATATGAAAGTAATGACGATGCAAGTAAAGAAATAAATAAGGTATGGAAAGATCTAACCGAGACACGAGAGATTTATAGTGGTTCAGCTACAAGGACACCTTCCTTGCCCTACTCCACTCCCCGAGCACACCTTGCTCGAGAGTTTTCTTCACAACTTCAATAAGCTCCCTTATGGCGGAGAAAACTGTACACAACTTTGGCTTACACGGGTTTAACGACACAAAGCTAAATGTCGAGTTCTAATCGTAGCTAGAACCAATCTCACAACTTCACAACACAACTTCTTCACAACTTATTCACGACTACTTCACAACGGCTTCACGACTTCTTCACGACTTCAACACGACCGCTACACAACCTCTATGATGCGGCTTCACGACTTCAACACTATGTCTTCATGACTAAGACTTCACGACTTCAACATGACCGCTACACAACCTCTATGCTACGGCTTCACGACTTCAACACTAGGACTTCACGACTAGGACTTCACGGCTTCAACACGACCGATACACAACTTTTATGCTACGGCTTCACGACTTCAACACAAGGACTTCACGTCTTCTAAGCTACGGCTTCACAACTTCTACACCACGGGTTCACGACTTCTACACAACGGCTTCACGACTTCTACACTTTGACCTCACAACTTCTATACCACAACTACTTATACAACATCTTCACTACTTACACACAACACTAATCTACAACACACACCTTACATACAAATGAATGAATGATTTACAACCTTTGTTAAACACACAACTTAAGTAACAAAATGATACTAAGTTGTAATACTTCTAATCTTGATTGATAGAAGTATTCTTCTTTTGCACTTGGATGGTGGAATCTTGGATCACTTGGAAACCAATGCTTAAGATTACATGATCAAAGGTTTATTTAAGATATGAAATGAGATCTACAACAGAAAGTTTTAGTGCAAAAGGTTGAGTAAAAATCCAGGGGAAGGCTGGTATTTATAGGGAAAAATCTGGACAGCTGGAGCCTACTGGAGCGGGGGCGGTCCCCTTAAATAGGGGCGGTCCCTTTAATTATTAAGGGGGCCGCCTAGCAAAATTAAGGGGGTCGCCCCTACTGAACGTTGGCCAATTTTGTCCTTTTGTGGGGAAGGTTTTTCTGGAACATTTTAACTGATTTTGGTTAAAAATTTGAATTCATATTTTTATAAAAGATTAAACATTTTTATTTAATACCAAAAATGTTTTTCAAAAATATATAAAATGTTTTTGATGTTTTATAAAAAATCTAGTTATTAAGAAAATGTTCCTTTGATCATATAATGCATTAAGCATTAGTTCATTCATACCTTAAGTGATTTTAGTTGTAGAAGTGAATATTTACAACTAATTACTTGTTTAATTTATAAGTTTATGTTTTAATGAGTTTACATTTTGTGATCATCAAAACATAGAGATATGAATAAATATTGATAATGTTTTTAGGCATTATTTATGTCAACAAATTCAATGAGTGACGATTTAGCCACTTGGTCCTCATTGTCCCATTTGTCCAAAATTGTTTGAACCAAACATGGTTTGCATTTGCAAGTATGGTGAAAGTATTCCCCAAGGGTTGAAACTTGGTTGAAGTGAATAATTCCACATTGGGTGATTATTATTATTATGAAAGTCTTGTCTACCTTGATTTCTTCTAGATTGAGGGGTTTTAGACCGAGGATGAGGATTATTTGGTCTATTTGGAGGTGGAGTTTTAGATCTTAATTTCGGTTTAGAAAATCCGGTTTTGGCTTTTAATGATGGTTTATAAAAACTTTTTACTTCCTCATCACTCGCAATAGGTATTTTTCTATCTTTTATAAGTATATACTTAGGTTTTGACTCTAATGGTTTTTGTTTACTAGATTGACATTCAAACTTTACATTTTTATTTTCATTAGTTGAAACATTATTTGAGTTGAATCCTAGACCAGTTTTATCTCCCGAAGTTCCTTGACCACTTATTATTTTCTTAAGTGAGTTACTACTATTTTTAAACTTGTCAAGTTTGGAAATTTCATCTTTAAGTTTTTCGTTTTCATTTTTGACCTCTAGACATGTTTTACATTCTATAAAAACTTCTTTTCCTTTTTCTAAATGTTGTAGTTTATTTTTTAATTCGAGTACTTCATTTTCTAATCGATTATTAATATGTTTTAGTGATTTATTTTTAGCCATGACTTTTTGACCTAATTTGCATAACCTATTATATTCATTATCTAGGTCTTTTTCGTCTAATGATTGATTTTTGTCACTAAAGTATTCGGTTTCGGAAAGTACCTCATTTGATGTCTTTGCCATAAGACATTTTTCGTCGTTTGCTTTGTCTGCTTCGTCTTTGTCGCTATCACTCCATGCTCCACTAACAAAGGCGCTTTGGTAATCATAACCCGGTGGCTTTGGACATTCGCCAATGAGATGGTTTGGGCTTCCACATCTAAAGCACTTTCTTTTCCCGTAGTTATCATTCCTATTTCTTTGAAGCGATCTTCTTTCATCTCGTGGTTGTCTTGTGAATCTTCCTCGTCTCTTTAGAAATTTCTTGAACTCTCTTACGGCCATAGCATATTCTTCGTTATCACTCTCGGAGGTTGAGCTATCCTCTTCACTAGATTCCTTCCTAGCTTTCAATGCAATTGACTTGCTTTCCTCTCTTTTTCCTTTGACCATCTCGGAGTCTTTCTTTATTATTGCTTCGTAGACTTTCAAGTTGCCGATCAACTCGTCAAGTTGAAGAGTTGACAAGTTCTTCGATTCTTCAATCGCCGTAACCTTAGCCCGCCATTTTGGATGAAGAGCCCTAAAAAATTTCCTAACAAAATTCTTACTAGAAAAATTCTCATCAAGTACTTTTAAACTTGTGATGATAGTGTTAAACCTAGCAAAAGCATTATCTATTGATTCCTCTTCCGGAATCGTAAATTGTTCATATTGTTGAACAAGAAGATCTATTTTATTATCTTTGACTTGACTATTACCTTGGTGAGTTATTAGTAAGGAGTTCCAAATTTCTTTTGCGGTTTCACACATAAAGATCCTTTCGTATTCTTTACGTGGTAACGCATTATAAATAACCATTTTTGCCTCATTATTTTTAGCTAGTTTCTTTTTCAAATCATCATTTTGTTTTTCAAAAGGTACAATTTCATCTCTTTTAGTTAAAGGATTATTTTGAATAGGGGGAAAATCACCATAGGTAATAACATGCCAAAGATCAAGATCTTTTGATTTCACATAAGTTTCGAATCTATTTTTCCAATAAATAAAACCATTACTTTCAAATAGCGGTGGTCTTTGCATAGATTGCCCTTCCAAATATTTTTCCGATTCCATAGATCGATTCAAGTTTTAAAATACAGTTTATTTTAAAAATCTTGTTTGACCTGGCTCTTGATACCAATTGTGGAAAACTAGAAGGGGGGGGGGGGGGGTTGAATAGTTTTACGTATTTTTAATTTTATTATGAAAACTTTGTTTACTTTTAAAAACTTATATTCGAATTTATGTGAACTCAACTCTTGAACAATATGAACAAATATAAGTAAATCTAAATAAACAATGCAAGTAAAGTAATGAAATGAAATGAAAGATAGAGATGGAATGATCGAACCGCGAGACAAAGGATTTATAGTGGTTCGGCTACAAGGACACCTTCCTTGCCCTACTCCACTCCTCGAGCACCTAACTCGAGAGTTTTCTTCACTATGTCAACAAGCTCCCTTATGGCGAGAGAAAACCATACACAACTTTCGCTTACACCTGTTTAACGACACAAAGCTAGATGTCGGGTCCTAATCGTAGCTAGAACCAATCTCACAACTTCTTCACGACTTATTCACAACTTCTTCACGACGGCTTCACAACTTCTTCACGACGGCTTCACAACTTCTACACGACGGCTTCACAACTTCTATACGACGGCTTCACAACTACTTCACAACCTAGCACTACTTATATACTCTTCTACTTCCTTACACTTTCACTACTTACACACCTTAACTTCTTCACAACTTCACCACTACCACACTAATCTAGCCTAAAAAATTATGTTCACACCTATCTAACAAATATACACAACTTATACACAAATGAATGAATGATTACACAAACAACTTAGGTAGCAAGATGATACTAAGTTGCAATACTTCTTCTCTAGTTGTTGAAGGAGTATTCTTTTTTTGCACTTGAATGGTAGAAGCTTGGATCACTTGGAAACCAATGCTTAAGAATATATGATCAAAGGATTTAGAAAGGATTTGGAAGGATAAGAAGAGATTTAGAACAGAAGGTTTGGGGGTGCAAAAGGTGAGGAAAAAGTCCAGAGATGAACCAGTATTTATAGGCAAATCTGAGGACCTAGAGGAGCGGGGCGGTCCCCTTAAATAGGTGGTCGGTCCCCTTAATTTTAAGGGGACCGCCTAGTGAATTAAGGGGGCCGCCCAAATCCGAACGTTGCTCAGATTTGTCTTTTTGTGGGGAAGGTTTTTCTGGAACATTTTTGCCATTTTTGGTTGAAATTTTGAATTCATAAATTTATAATGGATTAAACATTTTTATTAAATACCAAAAATGATTTTCTAAAAGATATAAAATGTTTGTGTCATTTTATAAAAAATCAAGTGATTAAGAAAATGTTCATTTGATCATATAATGCATTAAGCATTTGTTTATTCATACCTTAAGTGATTAAGTTGTAGAAATGAATATTACAACTAAATACTTGTTTATTTAATAAGTTTATGTTTAATGAGTTTACATTTTGTGATTATCAAAACATAGAGATATCAAGAAGTATTAATAATGTTTTTAGGCATTATTTATATCAACAAGTACCGTCAGACTTTTTTTTTTTGTGCTCTTTCCAATGGAGTGCTCAGGGAATTTTTTCGACTTCATTTGAATCTTGATAAACGCGAAAACGTCGGCGAAACTCATCCAAAAGTCACCATTTTTGCTTTGTTTTCAAACCCTTGTACCTGCAAGACATAATAACACATAACAAACATATTTGCAATATAATTTCACATATTTGCAAAAACGGTGATTTTTGGATGAGTTTCAACAACGTTCTCACGTTTAACGAGATTCAAATGAAGTCGGAAAAATTCCCCGAGCACCCCATAAAATATATTGCAAATATGTGAAATTATATTGCAAATATGTTTGTTATGTGTTATTTTGTCTTGCAGGTACAAGGGTTTGAAAACAAAGCAAAAACGGTGATTTTCGGATGAGTTTCGATGACGTTTTCGCGTTTATCGAGATTCAGACGAAGTCAAAAAAATTCCTCGAGCACACCATTGAAAACAACACGAAAAAACGAGTCCGAGGGTATTTTTATTTACTTTTGAACCGGTCCAAAACTCCGCTAATTTGACCATTTTCTTTATATTAAATGGACTGTCACCATTTAAGGGTTTAATATTAGATTTTGCATATATTTAATTGAGGGTATGCTTGGCTCAGATGGCAAGCACCCTCACCTCTCACAGCTCCACCCCGGGTTCGAATCCCAGCTGAGCCAAAGCTGGTTATTATTTGTTCCTGCCACGTGGCACCACTTCAGTGGTCTACCTGGCGACCCGACCCGTTGACCCGACCCGCCACGTGGCACGTAAATAACTCTAACTGACAATAAGGACTAACGTTGCAATTTGGTCCTAACCACAAGGACGATTTACGTAAATAACTCTAACCAAATGTTAAATTATGCATATAATAGTAGGATTAGTAACTTGTTCGCATTATTTAGAAAAATTAAAAGATACATACACAACATTGTAAAAAGTGAAAAGTTCGTTACATTTAGAAAGTTCGTTACATTTAGAAACAATTATCCCTAAAAAATAATATAGGGAAACAGGGTTTGGAGTTTTGGACCTTTTTGTTGTAGGTTACGAAGTATTATTCCACCACAGTATCTAAACTTTTATTTGAACAAAGTGAAAAAAATGCGATCTTTGTTGTCTAATAAAACAAAGACTAATACCTTAATTGAGTCGGTCAAGATCAAATCTGTCTAATACGTAGTACTTTTGAATGGTCTAGAATAATCGAAAAGTTAGATAACCGACAAATGTGTTTGCTAAAACTAGTTATACCAAAGTAGTAGCGGTTAAATAAAACTTAAAACTTGCACGCTTTCTTGTCAAACGGGTTTTATGTAAACAATGGCTGCTCCTAGGGGTGCAAACGAGCCGAGCTACTCGCGAGCTACTCGAGCTCGAGTCGATAAAAAGCTCGAAACAAGCCAAGCCTTGTCGAGTTCGAGCCGAGCTCGAGCCTGAAAATCAACTCGTTTACTTATCGAGCCCGAGCTCGAGCTTCGCTTGTGAAGATCGAGTAGGCTCGTCGAGCCTTATCGAGCCTTACATTATAACATAGCAGCCCGCTATAATACATATAAGTATATAACATAGCAGCCCAATAACCAAGCCCAATACTTTATCTAATCTTCGTGCCTTAGATTTTTGCATATTTGTTCATATATTTAGATTATTAAGTGCCATTAAAATAGCTTTTTCGAGCTCAAATCAAGCTCAGGCTCGTTTAAGCAGATAAAGCGAGCTCGAGCCGAGCTTTGGCTCGTGAAAAACATCTTTTTTATTTACTCGAGCCGAGCCTTGTCGAGCTCGAGCACAAAAATAAAGGCTCGGATCGAGCCGAGCTCGAGCTTGAGCTTGTTAAAAAACTGACGAGCCGAGCTCGAGTATAGCATAGCTCGGGCTCGGCTCGGCTCGTTTGCACCCCTAGCTCGAGCACAGAACTGGATGCATGATGTGGTTCCAACAATTAAATGTTGGCCAAAAGAAAATAGAAGGAAACCAGAGAGAACTTTTAGAGAGAAATTTAGACTTAATTCATTTCATTTATATCTGTTACTAATGCAAAGCTTACATATAAATAGGACTAAATGATGCAATCATAAAATTACCGTACTACTTGTGCAGTTGTAGACCCACTAATCCACTAATCTAAGAATGGAAATACATACATGTAACTGACTCATGCATGCAAATAACTACTTCAAAACGAAACGTGAATGTATGCATAACTAATGGAGACAGCGGTTGATATTCTTTGGACATGGTCTTGTTATGCACGTATCAATACCCCGCACTAGGCACATAACAATGCATTTCATTAAAACTAAATAGGACTTGTAACACAAAAAATTTAAACCACCAACATTCGTTATTCCTAAAACCAAACAGCGTTTTGGTTCCTTGTGTCTCCGTTCATTACAAATCGAACAATGATGTTGACTTATTAGTTTTCGTCTTTTGCCTTCAATAAATAACACATGGAGTTTAACGTTAATATTTTGAAAAGTTTAAAATTATATTTTATTATTCTCGTAGAGCATGAACATGTGAAATACGATCTCTAATACTTCTATGTTAAAAGTTATGCAAAATAGTTAAGCATTCAAAAAAATTTAAAAAGTATTGACAAAATGAAAAATATTCTGAAATGTATAGTTAAAGAAATATGTATAAGTAATACTTTCCAAATCATAGATACAAAATTACCTTTTAACGAGATGGACAAAATTAGATATGCAAATGAAGGATACAATTTATTTGGATCCACTCTGAATATGCCCATATTGCATTGTGCTAATAAATATTTACGGTTTCACATTTATATCACCAAATCAGAGTGGCGCAGCGGAAGCGTGGTGGGCCCATAACCCACAGGTCCCAGGATCGAAACCTGGCTCTGATATATATAGAGTGGCTTCCGTATGTTTTTTAAAACGTCGTCGTTTTTGAATCAACGGTCAGGATCCCATCAAAAACCATAAAACAAAACCACGCGATAAAACAAAATCTCTCTCTAATTAAAAGAAAACGAGAAAAAGATAAGAACAAAGAACAAAACCCTAAAATTGTTATTGAAAATATCGCGAGAAATTCTGACCATCTGCAACTTCCACTTCCGATCTTTGTAAGCCATTTTTAATTTCTCGTTATTTTCTCGTCCTTATTAAAAAAATTGCTTCATCCTAATGTTTAATTTCTTCTAATTAATTCTAACAAAATTATAACTTATGTGTATGAAATATATTTAACTATTTAAGCTTATAAAACATAATTGGTGTAAATTTTATGATCTTTACATATCTGGGTTTATAATTTATTAAAAAAAAAAAACTGCTACATTTTAGTACATTACTTTACTACATTTTAGTTTCTAATCAGGAATTATGTGAAGCTGTTATTATTTCTAAGTGCAAGTCATAAAAAAGTTGGTTCCACGGACGACCTTTACCCGGACACATCTCAAGGACTGCAACTGAGGCAATGTTTAGATGTTTTGCGCGAGAGGATGTTTTCATATTTATGGGCTTATCCGCTTATATAATTTGCAACTTATTAGCTTATGTAAGTTTATTATGTCACAACAACCATACGCTCCAAAATGAGCTTATGAAACAATAAGCCGAAACCACATGAGTAACTTAAAAAAGATTGGTGACGGGACCTGATTTTTGCAATGACAGCCATAATACACTATATAGTCCGTAATAACATGTACCCGTTAAAATGAAGTAGTTACCTGTGGAAATAGATGAATTCCATCTTACACGAACCATAACACGTTAAGCGATTTTCATACTTATGGATTTGTAATAAGCTAGTCAAGTAAACCTACCTTAACTTAGAACCTTGGTTAAAATTTATTAGTACAAAACAACTTAAGGCATACAATGTGCCTAAATTTCTAGCTTCTCTATCCCGGTGGCATAAATGTTGTTAACTTTCAAACTTAACATGTTCATCTTGTTGTTTTATTACTGTGGGACGTTGTCTTACATTATTCATGTCAAGTTCCTTTAGTGACCAATGAATGAAGTAATTATATGTCTTTTGCTTTATTTGGGGATTATGTACTATGTACTAACTGTGACCAAACTTTTTTTGTTTGCGTTATAACTGCAGGAGGGTGGAATCCAAGGTATTCCTTGTACATAAGTAAGTCCCCATTCTTATTTTGATTTTAAGTTTGGTACCAGTTTTGTTATGTTTTTATCATATGACGTATGTTCACAATTATGCAACGTTTATCATAAGAGTCATATGTTTTTGTTTGCGTTTATCACAAGTTTGGAATCGAACTCTGTTCATGATCTTTTAAACTGAGTATATGATATTCAATAATCAGAACTAGATAACAAGCTCTAATAAAACGGGTTGTAGAAGATAGTATTTGGATTGTATACATTTGAAGTTCCGACTTTTGGTTGCTATAGTTAGATAAAATCTTTTTTCGAAGGGGTATCCAAACACCCCTTATCGCTAGGGACAAAACTGAACTTTAATCATTCCATGTCACACTGCTTACTGTGATGGTTAACATTCTTATAACATGAATTAGTGTAAATTTGTTATAAAGCAAACACCTGTCTCCGTTAAGGAGAATGCTAGACGCTCTGAATCTGTCCATGTGTCACTGCTTATTGTGATGCATAGCATTCTTATTACATGAACTTGTCCAAAATTGTCATAAGCAACCTTTTTGTTTTCACGACAGTGGTTCGAGAGAAAGATGTTTGCTGGGAATATGCTGAGAAACTAGACGGAAACAAGGTTAAATGCAAATTCTGTCTTAGAATTCTTAATGGTGGGATAAGTAGACTAAAGCATCATCTCTCTCGACTTCCAAGTAAAGGTGTAAATCCATGTAGCAAAGTTAAAGATGATGTGACAGAAAAAGTTAGGGCCATATTAGCATCAAAAGATGACACTAAAGAAATTCCTATACCAAAGAAGCGAAAACAATATGAACCTAAATCACCCGTCACTGATACTATCCTCCCAAATAGAAGTCTTATGACCCTAGATACACCAATTCCAGTTACCAAAATCTTTCCAAATGTTACCCAAACAACCCCTTCTAATTTAAGTGATAAAGAAAATGCAGAAAGAAGTATAGCTCTTTTCTTTTTCGAGAACAAATTGGACTTCAGTGTTGCCCGTTCTTCATCTTACCAGTTAATGATTGATTCAATCGCCAAATATGGTAAGTGGTTTGATGGTCCCTCACCCGAAACTCTGAAAACAAATTGGCTGGAGACTTTAAAGGCTGAAGTCAGCTTACAATCTAAAGAAACCGAGAAAGAATGGTCAACAACGGGTTGCACGATAATCGTGGAAACATGGACTGACAACAAGTCAAAAGCTATAATCAACTTCCTAATTTCATCACCATCTAGCACCTTTTTCCATAAATCTGTCGATGCATCTTCTTATTTCAAGAACACAAAGTTTCTTGCTGATTTATTCGATTCTGTCATTCAAGAATTTGGTCCAGAAAATATCGTGCAGATAATATTGGATAACACTTTAAATTGCACAAGTATAGTGAATCATATTTTACAGAAGTATGGAACTATATTTGTATCCCCATGTGCTTCCCAATGTTTAAATGCAATTCTGAAGGAATTTTCAAAAATAGATTGGGTGAATAGATGTATCCTGCAAGCACAAACGATTTCAAAGTTTATATACAACGATTCATTGCTTGTTGATATGATGTATAAGTTCACAGTGTGTGGAGAAATTGTCAAAACTGGTATCACAAAATACGTTTCACACTTCTTATCATTGCAATCCATATTAAAGCTACGGTCAAGACTAAAACACATGTTCAACAGCCCTGACTTCACTAATAACCCCTCTTATGCAAATAAACCACAAAGCGTGACATGCATCGGTATAATTGATGACAATGAGTTTTGGAGGGCGGTTGAGGAATGTGTTGCGGTTTCTGAGCCATTTTTGAAAGTGATGAGGGAAGTATCGAGTGGAAAACCAGCAGTTGGTATGATTTATGAGTTGATGACAAAAGCCAAGGAATCGATTCGGACGTATTATATAATGGATGATGTAAAGTGCAAGATTTTTTTTGATATTGTGGATCAGAAGTGGCAGAGTCACCTTCATTCGCCTTTACATTCAGCAGCTGCGTTCTTGAACCCGAGCATTCAGTATAATCCTGAGATCAAATTTATTGGATCAATAAAAGAAGATTTTTTCAGGGTTTTAGAGAAGCTGCTACCGACTCCTGAATTGAGACGAGATATCACTAATCAGATTCTGTTGTATACGAGGGCTACGGGGATGTTTGGTTGCAATCTTGCTAAAGAGGCTATTGATGCTGTGTCGCCTGGTATGTTTTTTCTTGAATTTTCTCTCTATTAAACTGGATAGGTCGCTATATTCTGCATTGTTTTGCATTATTTTGGAAGTTCTAATTAGTTTCATTGTAAGAATAGACTAGGATGATACTATAGTTTGTTTGCTACTTTATATGTTATGTAAGTGATGATGGAGTTCTTGCAATCTGAGGTAAGAAAGAAAACTATAAACTGCTTTTACAATTTGCAAGAGTAAGCGTTTATTGACAAAAAGGGACAAGTATGATTGCTGTTTCATGTCAAAACCAGTCATTCTTGTGAGCTTGTAGTTTCTTTAGGCTAAGGTTAATTTCATTATGTAGAACCTAAGATCGTATTATTTCTGTGGTTCGGGTGGTCTCGGATGGCTGTTGAAGATGAATATCTTCATCTTTTAGAGAGAAGTTAGTGAGAGGGTGGAGAAACTGGAAATGATTATCTTTATTAAAAGAAACACATAAACAATACACAAATTTCCCACACCCCACATGGAGAGTCATGTGGGGTATTTATAGGCCCTATTACATCACTTGTTTGCCATTTACACATAAGTAGTCCCTGCGTGTACTACTTAATACAAACCTAGTCCAATTCACTTAAGTGACGATATCTTTATAAAAAGCGAGTCTAACAATCTCCCTCCAAGATGTCGTCACAAGTGAATGGTTACAATGAGACCTGTAAAAAAGTAAATTACAATAATAAACTTTTGTTGAAGTGCAGAGTCTCTGTAGTCTAGATCCTGAGGCAGACTTGAAGTTCTCTATTCCAAAGATCGCAGCTTCGATCTTTGGTGCTGACGGCACACATCCTTGTAGCTCTGAACTTCAACTGTAATGTACTAGTTAGGTTATTACTCCCTCCTAACTAGTGAGCCATTTTTATTCTCTGCTCCCTCCTCCTGAAACGACAACTCTCTTTAGTCTTTACACACGCAGCGGAGACTATAGATACTAAAGGAATCACACTGGTTGCCGTTCGGGAGCATCAACATATCTCACAAAGTATTGCATCCAAGTTGGTAACTCCCTGTACTTCTCCCTCCTGATGATTGCGAGTCATCGAAATCATCATACATTAGTGTACACGCCTTTGATTACCTTTTACTTGATGCAATATTAAAGCCATAATAGCCCTTCGAAGCATAATTTCGTGAGAATATGTTGAAAAAAATACTCTCAATACTTCTCTCAAACCAACCTTAAAATTCACCGACTTCTAGTAAATTACCACTTGTGGAGACAACCCGATATGACCAGCTTGAAAATGAAGTAAAGCACCCCTTAGAAATGTGACTTAATCTTGTACGATAATGTGACTAAGAACCTATACTGAGCACTACAACGTAACTCCTTAAAGCATAGGTCGTTTCATATACCCATCCAACCTTCCTTATCTGTATATGAACCTCTCTCGAATTATCCACATCTTTGTGTGACACTGAGTACACCAACTCAGTTTAAGTGATAGTTAACTAGGTCTTCGTCCATCCACCCCTTAACCTATGAAAACTAGATAACCCGAGACTTGATCACTATATCTATGAGTGCCCAAATAAGTATCTCGAAGAATCATGCATCCAACCAACCTCTGGACTTCCGACCATCTTTTCTGTCCACCCAGATCTGACCATAAAATCATTTTGAGCATAAAACTCAACCATATATCCATCAGATCTGACCATATTTCACGGATTAAAGGACAAAACAATCTCAAATAACACTTGAATATCGAACTGTGGCCAGAACAATACCCGTATAAACATGGATTAGAGATTTTTGACCATACTTTGGATACATAAGACCAGTCATAGGTCTGTTTTTATCGAATGAAACGGAAACAAATTCCGATGACAGGAAAAAAAAAAATCCGATGACCATAAATGGTGATATTTTATGGTCATCGGAATTTTTTTTTTTTTTTCCGGTCATCGGAATTTGTTTCCGTTTCCATAGCGGATAACTCAGGATAGGTGTGCGTGGGTCAAGGTTTTTTTTTTTTTTTTTTTTTTTTTTTTTTAGCATCGTGTTTGGTTGTTTTTGCCTTAGCTTAGGCCCCGTGCGTTGCCCTGCTTTGCTTTTTGTGCTCCTTAGGTTTGTCTGCTTTCCCTGGTGCTTGGCTCTTTGCTTATCTGCTTTTGCTTGCTTTTCTGCCTTTGCCTGTGTTTATGCCCTTGCCCCCTTTTCTTTGCCTTGCTTGGGTCCCTTGTTTTTTTTTTTGCTCTTTGCTTATCTGCTTTTGCATGTGTTTCTGCCCTTGCCTCCTTTTCTTTTTGTTTTGCATGCTTTCCTTTGCTTGCTAGTGCCTGTTTTGCTGTGACTTGGTTTCCCTCTTGCCTTTGCTCTCTCATGCGCACTCATGCACTTGCCGGAAGTCTTTTTGAAAGCAGTCTCTCTACTCCCGGGTTTACCTTGGAGTATGGGTAGGATCTGTCTACATCCTATCTCCCCCATACCCTGCTCCGGCGGGATGGGTTTGTTGTTGTTGTTGTTGTTGTTGTTGACCATAAATGGTGATAAAAAACAGCCTAAAACATATAATCGAACCACAAAAATCAGTAAAGAACACAACCTGAAACATATCTCACCACGAATCGCCCTTGGTTAGCTCTTGATACCAATTGTAGAACCTAAGATCGTATTATTTATGTGGTTCGGGTGGTCTCGGATGGCTGTTGAAGATGAATATCTTCATCTTTTAGAGAGAAGTTAGCGAGAGGGTGGAGAAATTGGAAATGATTATCTTTATTAAAAGAAACACATAAACAATACACAAATTTCCCACACCCCACATGGAGAGTCATGTGGGGTATTTATAGGCCCTATTACATCACTTGTTTGCCATTTACACATAAGTAGTCCCTGCGTGTACTATTTAATACAAACCTAGTCCAATTCACTTAAGTGATGATATCTTTATAAAAAGCGAGTCTAACACATTAAATAGTCAAATTATGAGGTCTAATAAGTCAACTATTCATGTTAATTAGGTCATTTCTTAGCCACAATCATCAAGTTTTTGCCACAGTGCATGCTCATGGCTTTCGCTACTGCGGAATGCATACAAATTTTTTGAGTGTTTGACCTTTTTTTTGAAAGGAGTGTTTTAACTTTTTGATAAATCACATTTGGCTTTTCATTGCCAATATCATTCATGCAAATATGCCAAAGAAAACTGTATTTATCTTTATGGCTTGATGTATAAAAAGACCTTTCTGCGCAAATTCTATTGCTTATAAAGTTATAATCCCTGGATAGTTGTTTTTCAATCTGTTTGTTGAGTCAAATTCTATGAAAGAGGTGGTATATTAAGTGAGGACCCGTATTTTTCAATGTTTTGTCTGCTTCTATATGTTAAAATGATAAGCACATTTAATCTTTATATGATTGATTGGATCTAGCAAACATGATTTCTTTTTATCATATTCTCAAAATTTATCTTCCAAATGTTTCGGGCTTTCAGGAATATGGTGGGAACAATACGGAGACTCTGCTCCAACATTACAACGAGTCGCAATGAGAATCCTGAGTCAGGTTTGCAGCACTTCATCATTCGAGCGACATTGGTCTACATTTCAGCAAATCCACTCTGAGAAACGAAACAAGATCGATAAGGAGACCCTGAACGATACTGCCTACATACATTACAATTTAAAGTTAGCAAGATCCGAAAAACCAAAGTCAACAGATAACAACGATCCAATACAACTAGATGACATTGATATGACTTCTCCATGGGTTGAAGAAACTGAGAATGCTATCCCGACTCAGTGGCTTGATCGATTTGGTCCATCACTCGATGGTAATGACCTGAATACTAGACAGTTTAGTAATTCTATATTTGGTCCCAATGACCATTTGTTTAATCTGTGATGTATTTTATGTAAATGTTAATCCCTGTCGACTTGGTAGCTATTAGCAACATGTAAATTAAGGTAGGAAGGAAATTTGTTTATTTTATCAATTTTGAGTTGTATAAGAGATATATAAACTCTAGATTAGATTAACTTGTTGTCATCTAATATTATCGGAATAATCGATTAAGCATCCGATGCAATCGTTAGTTTTTTCTTACTCTTTTTTAGTGTGTGCGGCGAAAACTGAAAGCTGATATGTGATTCCAATGAGTTCAAATTTAATAGCATAAACATATATGAACAGATGTTACCGACGTGGCGGGTTCTAATAAAAAAATGAAAGTCACCGTTCAAAAAAAGATTTATATCAACTTCCGTTTAGATTCAGATCAGATCCGGTGAGGAAACATCCCAGTCACTTCTTTTTTTTAAGAAAGTGCAAATTACTCACTTATTTTTTTATTAGTTTAATTTAGATGTGGAAGAAATTTTATTTACGGACCAATTAACTAGTTTTAAATCCCCACCGGAATTTTGGGATATATTTTTGTTAGATCAGTTTTTGCACATTGTACAATGACTAGACGAGTACCCGTGCATAGCAACGGGATTTTCTAGCGGCAAACTACTATAGTTGCGATATTGTGGTAAGTGTTTCATGTAATGTTTAAACATAAAATGCGAAATATCAAAATGTAATTGCAAAAGGTTGTTGCATGCGATAATTGAACTAAAACATTATGTATCAAAGAACATAAAAAATATTTAGTGAAACTGAAAATAAAACATTACATTAATTATAAGATAACTAACAATGCATGTTAATAGTCTGGTAAAACTTCTTGATACACGACAGCAATAGTCGATAGTCGGGTTTTTCAAATGTTTCATAGCATTTATTTAAATGCTACTTCCATCTAAAAAAATAAATAATGTAAAGAAACGCATGTTAGTTTAATGAAGAGACTACTGATAAAAATGTAGAAGAAATTATAGATCAAAATTGATATTTATTATGGAAAAGCTTATTATGGAAGATTAGTTTTTCAAATAAAAATGAAGAAGAAATTATAGATCGAAATTAATGTTTTAACAATAATGACCCGAAATTTATGCATCTTCTTTTGTAAGCTTCGACTATTTAATTGATTACTTTAAATATAATTTAATTCAAATTTTTATTAACTCATCATTTAACTTGTCTAAGTTTCTTTCAATTGAAGATTTTAAATTTCCAAGTATTAAGTTGCGTCAAACTTTTATACTGCTATTGTTCTTTACGTGTGGTCAAGCCTACAACCTCGAAACCATGCTTGCATCATTTTTAAATGCATATTTGTGAACTTATTTCTAAAAAATATTTCTACTCTCTTAACAAATACTAACTTGTCAAGTTTTTTTTTTCTTCGGATGAAGATTTCAAATTTTCAAGTTTTGAGTCGCGTCAAACTTTGTAAAGTTATTGTTCTTTACTTGCTGCCAAGCCTACAACTTCGAAACCATGCTTGCATCAGTTCAAATGCATGTTTGTGAATTTATTTCGAAGACATATCGTCATTATTGGTATCAAATGCATGTTTGTGAATTTATTTTTGAGTTGGGTCAAACTTTTGTATTGCTCTTACTTGCCGTCGAAACTACAACCTCAAAACCATACTTCTATCATATTGGAGTATATTTTTCTTTGTGGTCTTGTTTTCGGTTTTCCAAATATGGTATTAGTTAGACCAACATTTGAATTATTATTGTCCTTTACTTTATGTCATACCTACCAAATATAGTACAGGAAATTTACCTAAATAAATATGATTTTATCAAACAAAATCTTTATAAAAGAAAAAAATACACAAATAAATCTATATAAAAAAATAAGACCATTATAACGGAATCTACATAAACCTTATAACAAAAAAATTAACAAATTTACTTAATCTTTACAACAAATTTTACACCAACTTCATAAACAAATTTGCTAAACAAATATGCATGAACTTACAAAGCAAAATAACAATAACTTCAATAACAAAATTTACCAACAACCGTAAAAAAAGAACCCGTCTGTTATCGGCGAAAGCAATTCAACGGAAGCCACTTTTTCTGGCAAGACAGCGGCGACGTCAAGTGGCGGCTGTAACGAAAAATGGCCAAAAATGTTATGAAAAATCATATCTAGAAGTACTATAACTTTTATAACAAAATTTACGTAATAAATTCTATAACAAAAACTAATAATTTTAAGCATACATAATATAGCAATAGAAGCAGTTCAGCGGCGGCGGCTTTTCCAAGCGACTCAGCGGCGGCTGTAACAAAAAAGAGTCGTAAATTTTATAAAGATCTAGATCTGCAAATAAAATGTACATAAGACAACTCAAAAACTCAAAACTAAGATCTATATAAGAGAACCTTCAAAAACTTGTTTAATATACATAGATCTAAAAAAAAACTCGCAAAAAAAAATAAATAAATAAATAAACTCAAAACTTGAAACTTGAAACCACCTTTTGTGATGTCGAGGTTTCGCTGGTCGTTAGTCTTGATGGTGGGGGATTTGTGGTGGTGGAGGGTTACGTTGGTGGTGGGAGGTTCTGTGGTGGTAGGCTCGGTGTTGGTTGGGTTTCGGTCGTAGTGGGGTTCGGTGGTGGAGGGATTCCGGTGGTGGTGGATGAGATGTGTGAAAAATGAGGTTTTTTTTTGTGTGTGAAAGTGTGTGTGTTTGTGGAGATATCATGGACCCTTGATATATATAAAGAAGTCAGCCATCACATTTTAATGATACAATATATTCCCTTAATAGATTAATGCCAGCCATGTAACAGCTTATTGATTTCAAGAATTCGTGTAATAAATGTGTATACTTGCCATAAAAAAATTCTGTTTTCACGATTTCAACTAAGCTTGACTTTCTAACATTCATTTCCATTTCATTGAGAAGGGCATTATGGGGATTGACCAAAATTTCAACATTTCACTTTTTCACATTTCACCTTTGACCATACACCCATTATAAGTAGTTAAGAAGTATAAATTTCTATAATGCATAATAAAATTCAAGTAACAAAAAAAGAAGATATTTGTAGGTCACATCGAGAGTTCATGAAGTTCTTTGTTTCTTTATAACTTTATCGTGTTCATCTTGTTTATTCTTTTGTGTCTTAACAGATTTTTGTTACAATATGGCGACTGCAATATTGATTATATAAGAGCTTATATCTCGAAAGGGAAACATGTTAATTGTTAATTGTTGCAATTTATTGAAAAACTCACTTACTTTATCAGTATGCATGATAAAACATAAATACTAAATCAAGATAACAGATTATAGTGCCAACCCGATCACTGGTACTTTTAGTGCAAAAGTTATGAAGCCAATTATGTTTCTCTTCTCACCTTCTAATAGAGTATTGAATCAACCATATTTTTTAGAGATTCATTCCCTTTATAAGTCATATTATGTTCTTACTTCTAAAAAATTTATTGATGAGGGAAAAAATAAAGAAAAAAATGGTTAGAATTATATATATATTACATTGCGGGATCACTTAACCCGTTTCTTTGTCCCACCCGCTCCATCCATAACTTGACTAATAAGTTAATGCCCCACCCTTTTCAGCCTCACTCACAACCATCGTATGTCTTTTAGATCCGAAAGGTTCTACCCAGGACTAAAACCCGATGGCCATTCAAGTTTCTCCGATCCGACCTTTGCCAGCTACAGTTGCCTGTGAGGGGGTGAACAGGGTTAGGAATAGTGAACACAATTTTTTAATGCTTTTGTGGCTGTTGTTGCGCCATATGTTACTGATACAGTATCTCATTAGTTATAGCCACAAGTTTGGATCTAATTTTACCTGGATTCCTCATTTTTTGCTCAAAAAAGTAGTTGCGCTTATTGTCTGAAGATTCAGTGTGAAAGAATACATTGTAGGTTTCCCTTTCTTATTATGTTTTTTTTGTGTTTTGTTGTTGTTATTCGTGATGTTCTTATCTCAGATTTATGCTCTTGGTTGATTTAATTGTTGATCTAAATGTTATTCGTAATGTTCTCATCTCATCTCAGATTTAGGGTCTTGCTTCATTTAATTGTGGGTGTTATTGTTGTGGTGGTGTATGCAAGCAGATGACTGCTATTATTTTAGGGTTCCAACTATTGCTAATTTTTGGATCTTAGATTTAGGGTTTTGTTGTTGTTGTTATTTCTTGATTTACGGTTTTGGTTTATTTAATTGTGGTTTTTGCTAATTTTATCATCTCAGGTTTAGGGTTTTGTTGTTGGTATTGGTTTATTTAGGGTTCTACTGGATCACTTGGTTACTTATGTTTGGGTGACCTTATTTTAAGCGCTTCATAGCTTATTTTAGTTGTGGAAAGAAATGAACCACTTTGAATGTGTTTGCTAAATCTTATGTCAAAAGTATTATCATTTTTGTCAACCAGATACGATAACCATTGTTTTTTGCCTCATTTGCTGAAGGTATGGTTGGATTACCTTATGAGATAAGTACTAATCTAGTACAAATTTTTTTTTTGTCCCCACCATGGTCAGTTTTTGAGTAAATTCCCTAAATGGTCATGTGCATCTGCGCATCTTATCTCAGAACGTGACACGTGTACATAGTTATGGTCATGCGCATCTGCGCAAAAATATGTACACGTGTCACGTTCTGAGATAAGATGCGCAGATGCGCAGATGCGCATGACCATTTAGGGAATTTACTCAAAAACTGACCATGGTGGGGATCAAAAAAAAAATTTGTACTAGATTAGTACTTATCTCTTACCTTATTTTGTTAACTTATGAGCTAACGCTCATGTGTTTATTTTATGCTGTTTGTAAAAGTTTTTAACTTTTTACCATGTTTGCTTTGTAGGTTAATGTTATGTTAGTGGAACAACAGCTTTTCACAAAGATTTGTGGAGCTCATTGCGCTGTCAATGGGTTTGATGGCATAACAACGATGGTCGTATTCGTTGCAAGAATGTATTATGAGTCTACGGGGTAAGGGGATTAAAGTTTAGATGGTCCACATCTTGGCGGGGCAGGTCACTAGACTTGCAGCCATGGTGGCCATATCCTCTTTTTTCGATTCTTAGCAGACTTATTTGTTGTAGGTGGCTACCAGTTTTATTCACACTGTGTTTTGCTCCAAAACACCTTTTGTTGCTTCACGTACGTTAGGGCTATGATACACCTATTTTCTGACACAAATGAAATGGGTCGTGCAATATTGGACCCGTAACTTGGCGGGGCAAGGACCGGATGGCATGATTATGCAACCATGTTTCTTTGCAGCCATGGCGGAGTCTAGAACTTTTCACCCTATTTGGTTTAAAAATCTGAGCCTAATAACTGCTACCCTATGTGTTATGGACGGAGCGGGTGGGACAAAGAAAGGGGTTAGGTGATCCCACTAAATGTAATATATATATATATATATATATATATATATATATATATATATATATATATATATATATATATATATATATATATATATATATATATATAATGTTATGTTAGTGGAACAACAGCTTTTCACAAAGATTTGTGGAGCTCATTGCGCTGTCAATGGGTTTGATGGCATAACAATGATGGTCATATTCGTTGCAAGAACAGATTATGAGTCTACGGGGTAAGGGGATTAAAGTTTAGATGGTACACATCTTGGCGGGCCAGGTCACTAGACTTGCAGCCATGGTGGCTATATCCTCTTTTTTGGATTCTTACCAGACTTATTTGTTGTAGATGGCTACCAGTTTTATTCACATTTCTTTTGCTCCAAAGCACCTTTTGTTGCTTCACGTATGCTAGGGCTATGATGATTAACACCTATTTTCTGACACAAATGAAGTGGGTCGTGAAATATTGGGCCCGTAACTTGGCGGGGCAAGGACCGGATGGCATGATTATGCAACCGTGTTTCTTTGCAGCCATGGCGGAGTCTAGAACTTTTTCACCCTATTTGGTTTAAAAATCTGAGCCTAATAACTGCTATCGTATGTCGCCCTGACGCACGGCATAGATTTGTAGCTATTTCTGCGTTGGGTTCTTATGAATCCAAACTTTTAAACTCTTAGAGATGACACCTTTTTGATTTCGTCAATGGTCGTTCTTCGATTTACTTATGCCTGTTGCTTCTGCTGTTGTTGTCAGCAAAACAATTCTTTTTTAAAGCGGGTACTTATGTAATGCATGATGAATACCACAGGCAATGATGAGAGTTCTTACTAATTCGTATTTGGGTAAGTGTAGTTTGCCATAACCCGTACCTTGGCATAGCGATCACATGTTTGCAGCCAATGCTAGTTTTGGGTACCACTTCCATAATCACTGAACTGAGCCTTATTATCTATATTATCATCATGCATTATCGATAATCGCCTTTTCAGACCTAACATACACCTTACATTAATTGGCCTATTTACGCCGTTTTTTTAAGGCAGAATTGCATATATATCCCTCCCAAAGTGAATAATTGCATATATATCCTTTGTACAATTTTTTTATGCACATAGTACAATGGTTTTTATGCATGCTTTGGATATATGCAATTATGCATTTTCGGAAGGATATATATGCAAAAACCCCTTTTTTTAAAACACCAAGTCCATTGACACCCCGGATAATAATTTCAATTTTATTGTGATATTGATTACAAGAACCTACGATGAGTGTACGGGGTTAGGCCATTAAAGTTGAGATACTCCACATGTTGGCGGGGCAGGTCGATCGACTTGCAGCCATAGTGGCCATATTCTTTTTTTCGATCCTTACTAGACTTATCTGTTCTAGGTGGTTACCAGTTGTATGCACATTCATTTTCCTCCAAAACACCTTTGGGTGCTTTACGTAGGGTAGGACTATGATGATTAACACCTATTTTCTAAGACAAATGGTGTGGGGTGTTGATGATGTACCCTCCGAACGGGTCGAAGAACTCCCCTTCGAGCCTGTAGAAAGCCCTCCCTTCGGAGGCCCAGGTTAATCTTCTAACACGTTTCATTGGCGTAAAACCATTCGCCTGCGAACTGGTTACCATGTGGGAATCCGCCAATCGAAGCCCTAAGCCCTTCGGGGTATTCCTGACGAAGGGACTAGCACGAAGGACCATCCTGACCTGGTCAAACCCACGTCTCCTCTTCCCTTTGGCTTTCCCGCAAAAACAGAGATCGTGGGCTACAAAGCCCTAGCGGTTACCACTTTCCATGGGACGTCCCCATGATCTCCGAACAATGTGCAACCGCCCACTATGTCCTATTTCTCCCCTATAAATAGCATAGTCGGGCCAAAACAAAGTAAGTTAACTTCACTCTCGCAATTTACGACCTATATTACCATTACACATACTTACTTGCACGCCGGAGGTGGTTCGCAGGGTCCAACCCCTGCGCAATCACTTAACGTAGTGTCTTCGTATTTCTTATTTTCAGGTTAAGAACAAGCTTGGCGCAATCTCAACACCCCATTATTCCTTTGATCACCATCGAAGGCTTGGTTGGCAATTATTTGTTCAATCAGTGGCGCCATCCGTGGGACCGCTACAATTGGTCTCGTTAATTCCGAGCTTATAACCTACCAACCAATTTCACTATTATTCCGGCATGGATCAAGGGAGAGAAGATACTCCCCCACCGGGTTTCTCTACCTTGACACCAATACCAATCGACGACTCTAACAACCTTCCCCCAATAACCGCTTCCACCTTCACAACACGTTCTCACCCAGAAATCACAACCCACAATCATGCTTCGACATCAGCCAACCCAGAACCTGTCATTAGCCCAGCCTTTGTCGAAGCCAACCACGAAGTGTTGGAAACCCTTTTAAGGGCTCGTAACAGGCAAGTCAGGAATGCTGAGGTGCGAAGGGAGTTGGAATACTCGAGTGATGAATATGATGAAGAAATGGAGATGGAACCTAGGCCTCCGACCCAGGGGCCAACCCTATCGGCCTTAAGAATTGGGTCTCCAATCGGTCGAAGGCTAAGCAAGAGGTCCGTTGGTTTCGAAGGAGTCCCCGAGAGGGCTCCGACAAGAAGAGAAGGGGCGGTTACCGAAGGCTCTAACGGTAGGAGCCAGCGAAGGGAAGAAAGGGGGTGACTTTGCCTCCATTGCTAGCAACTCATCTTGGAAGGACTGAAGCTGGGGTTCCGTTGCAGCCTTCTCACGCATCAGGCGTAGAAGGCAATCCGTCTACAATTAATATGGGAGGAAATCTTCCTCCCAATGGTATGTACCCCACGTTCCAAACTCAGTCTTATCCTCAAAATTTATATCCTCCAATAAATGGACAGCCTAATAACCCAAACTTCCCCCAAAATTATGGGAGCATGCCCTTCGGCCATCCCATGGCGTACCCTCCGTACGCCCTGGGAAACGGTTACCCGTTTGCCATGAATACACCTTATCAGTCCTACCCAAGCCAGACTCCTATGGGAATGCCCCCAAACAGCAATCCATACAATACTGTCCCCATGTACGCACCACCTTATAATTGTCTATATTCAGACCCTATGGGTTCGGCTACACCTTTTGTTAGGTGGATAGAAGATTATCCATTGCCTGATGGGTTGAAAATGCCTTCACATGTCGGGACTTATGATGGGAAGGGGGATCCGGACAATTTCTTACACTTGTTCGAAGGGGCTATCAAAATGAAAAAATGGGTTATGCCGGTGGCCTGTCATATGTTTACATACACCCTACGGGATTCTGCTCGTATTTGGTGGAATGGGAAAAAGCCCGGTAGCATCGTCAACCTTGATGATCTCAAAGCTAAGTTCCGATCACACTTCAGTCAGCAAAAGAAATTCACAAGGACTCATTTAACGGTGCACAACATCAAACAAAAAGATAACGAAAGCACGAGGGCCTTCGTTACTAGATACACCGATGAGACTTTGCAAATTTTGGGTCTTCATGAAGACCAGCGTATTTCTGGTTTCGTACATGGCCTTCGGAATCGGAGTTTGGTGGAATTCTTGTCCACTGACCTTCCGAAAACTTACAAGGGGCTGACCGAAAAGACATATACTTGGATCGAAGCAAAAGAAGTATCCACTAATGGGGCTCCGATAGACAAAGATAGCAACAACAAGTTTTCGAAGAATTCTTCGTGGGAAGGGTCCAAAAACAAGAGCAAGAACAGAGACAGGTTTTCTCCATAAAACAAAGGCCCGAACCATGGTTTGTTAAGCAGTCTAACGAAGTCTCCAAAGGAAATACTTGCTACAGAGAGGGCAGCCAAAGCCTTCGAAGCACCTCCTCGCATGACAAGTAAGGGCAAAAACAGGGATACCAGCAAGTACTGTCACTTCCACGAAGACAATGGCCATGATACGAACAGTTGCAGGGAATTAAAGAAACAAATTGAAGAGGCCGTAAGATCTGGGCAGTTGGCACACTTGGTAAAAGGAATCAAGAAAGGCAAAGAAAAGATGACCGACACTCAAATGGCCAAGGATACTAACCCTACCGAAGCCCCCATACTAATGATACAACGGGGCGAAACCACTTCGAAAAGGAAAGTACCGGAGCCGGAAGCAAACGAGGTAAGGGAAATAACGTTTTCCCCTATCACAGGAAAGATCCCTTCGAATGATCCGGTAGTTATCAAAATCCTAATCTTTAGCCAAGAGATAAGTGGAGCTTACATGGACTGCGGAAGCCCTTGTGAAGTCATATATGAACATTGCTTTCGAAGGCTCCCGCCTGCGGTCGGGTCTCAAAGGGTTGACTCAAAGATGCCTTTAGTAGGATTTTCTGGCGAACGTTCGTGGCCTCTAGGAGAAGTTCCGTTGGAAATAACAATTGGAGAGGGCAGGGTTGCAAGGACAGAAACCCATGTTTACTATCGTAAGGTCCAACTCTCCCTACAACTTGTTGATAGGAAGGACCGCCATGCAAAAGATGGGTATAGTAGTCTCCACTATACACGCAGCGGTGAAATTTCACACACCCTACGGAATAGGGACGGTATTTTCTGAGCACGGCCCGAAGGATAGCAAGAAAAAAAGGGAAGGTTCTAAAGAACTTACGAAGGATGCTATCAGGAGTGCGGATGTTGAAAAAGATATCATTACAAAAAAGCATCACGCAAGACGGAGGGTAGTAGGCGAAAAGCAACCTCCAGCTAGTTCCACAACAGACTTGAAGAAGCCACACAAAGCCGAAGGGAAAGTCTTCGAAGGGACACATCCTAGGAATACCAGAACTCCTCAGGCACCTGTGACTGACGACAAGCTCTACGGCGAAGAACATCAACTCAAGGGGTTCAAACCCATTGAGCCAACTAAGCAAGGAGTCAAAGCCAACCCTTCGAGGTTTAAAGCAGCTATTGATCTACCAGCTCCGAGGTCATTAAAAAGACGTGATAGTCCAAGCTCCATCAAAGATCAGACATCCGCAGGAGTTCTCAACGAAACACCTTCCAGACATAGCCAAAATAGAGAAATTCCCCCGATGGCAACGGAGGGGTGGAAATTATACACTGAAGGAGCCTCAAGCTCCGATGGTTTCGGAACAGGCTTAATCCTGATTAATCCGGATGGAAAGGAGTACAGTTATGCACTACGTTTTGAATTCAAGACCACAAAAAATGAAGCAGAGTATGAAGCCTTGCTGGCTGGCCTTCGACTCGCAAAGGGCATGGAGGTTCATGACCTCTCCATCTTCGTAGGCTCACTTTCAGTCACTAGTCAAATCAAGGGTTCTTACAAAGCAAGGCAGCCAATAATCAAGGAATATTTGAATGAAGTTAAAAAGCTCCTCCAGGGTTTCGAACGACACAAATTAACAAATGTCCACATAAGCCAAAACGAAAAGGCGGAGGCCCTAACCAGATTAGCATCGACTGCTTTTGCTCATCTACCCAGCGAGGTTTTAGTGGAAGTATTGGCCACCAGGTCAATTGCACGAAGTGAAACATCTGATGAAGGCTCCAGCTGGATAGCACCAATAAAAACGTACTTGACAAGCGGCATTTTGCCTGGTAATTCAAAGTCAGCGCGAAGAATCAAAGTCAAAAGTCCCCAGTACAGGCTCATAGGCAATAATCTATACAAAAGGAGTCTTTCATCTCCTTGGCTTCGTTGTGTCGAATTAAAGCAGGCTTCGAGCATTCTCTACAATGCTCATAAAGAATTTTGTGGAAGACACACAAGCCCTAGAGCCATCGCCTCAAAGGTAACAAGGTGGGGTTATTACTGGCCATCCGTACTAGAAGACGCAAGGGAAGCAATCAAAACATGCATGGTATGTCAGACACCCTCCAAAGCCGGAAACCATTAGAGTATGATGCGACATCTAGCATGACAGTAAGGCCTTTCGGTCAATGGGGAGTCAGCATAATCGGACCCCTACCATTAGCTCCCGGAGGGGTACAATTCTTGGTCATAGCCATCGATCATTTCACCAAGTGGGTCGAGGCCAAGCCGTTGGCATCAACAAAAGGAAAAGATGTGGAAGAGTTCATGTGGGAACACATAATTTTCAGATTTGGAATCCCACGAGTCATCACCTCTTATGAGGGGACACACTTTGCCGAAGGAGTGTTCCCCTCTTTCTGCAAAAGCCTGAATATGAAGCAAAGGTTCATTTGTGTTGACAAGGATATTGTCGTTGAAATCGAGATGAAGCTAGGGCAATATCAGCATAAGTGGGCAGACAAACTTCCCAAAGTCCTGAGGGCATATAGGAATTTGTCCTTCGAATGAAAGCAAGCGAAACCAAGTGAAAGAGCCCATCGTCAAAAAAAAATGCTGTGGCAACAAGGCATACAAGCTCGAAGGGCGGAAAAAAAATGTGTCATGAACAAGTTTGGACATGACACCAACTCTCGTAAGTTTTGCATATAAGAACTTACCTTTCTTTAAAAGCACTTAGTTGTTTTTTCAATTTCATGTAACGCACTCTTCTCACATGGGAAAGAAGCATTAATGGTAGGTGTCTAGTGTTCATTTCTCCAAATGATGTAATCCTCCCTACCCACTTAATGATATAACATGTTTCCCTCAAAATCTCTTGTTTCGTTTTATACAACATAGATTGGTTCAGCCAAGTACTTTACAAGTTTCAATGTCGAAGGATGAAGCAAGGCACATGTCTTGTATAACAATAACATCCATTACAATTCACATTAACTTTCGTATAAAGTCTTAGGGTATTAAAAGCCCTCTGTAACTTAAGGATAAAGACGGAGTGGGTCGCGACCCTCTGTCGCAGTCAAATTATACGATTGCATAAAATCTTGGTCCAAAATACACACAATAAGGTTATAACCTTAGGTTGTATGTTTACGTTCTTGTAAGGAGCGTAAGAGAAGATAAGCATGGCATCAAAAAAGGGAGAATATCCCTACAAATTAATATTCATAAGACTACCCATAGGCGTGGCTATCAACAAAAGAGATAATTGTTTAAAGTTATGGGTCGAAGCCCAGACAAACTATTCCAACAGGCACACGCCTGATAAAAGCATGATAAATTGTCTTAAACAAAGGCACCAGCCTTTAAACATAACCAAATTGTTTTAAAGGGTACACGCCACCCTTACAGACTAAATTACTGCCAACATGGCAGCCTTCATTTGTTGATGGAAGAGGTTGGGTCTTCCTGGTGAGTCACGAACTTGGGTTTCTCAGACAAAGTTCTTTTGGTTGGAGACGGAGGCTGTATGCTCTTTGGCTTTTTGGAAAGGAGATCTTCAATGGAGGCTGAAGGATCTTTGGTTGCTTCGGTAAGAAAGGGGTACACTGCCGTGGTGAATGCGTTACCAGCTTCATCATACTCCTGAACAGAATTCGGACGATAGTATGGTACCTCCGAAAGCACAACTGGTTTCTTGGTTTCGGCAATCTCCTCCAAAGTTGTGCATTTGCCATGGAATATGGCTGCATTCACTAGCCTACCCACAACCTCCCCCACCTCATCGCTATGGTATAACTCCATAGCAATATAGGGGATAGCCTTTGAAACAACCTCAGCCCTATCTTTTCTCAACCTTTGGCATTCGAGCTTCAACTTATCAACCTCCTGACAACGCTTGGCATCCTGCTCCACTAGTCTGGCCCTCTCAGTCTCCAACCCAGTACACTTAGACTCCAGGGCACTCACCTGGTTTTCATAGCCAACAACCTTAGCTTCCTCCAACTTTAGCCTGCCACACTCAGCCTGCGATTCCTTAAGCTGTTTCTCAAGACCATCAATCTTGTCTCGAAGAGCCTCGTACCTTGGGTGTTTCTCAAAGTTCTCCATGGCTTCGTCACACCTCTTCTCCAACTCAGCATAACTCTTCTCCCTTTCTTTCTCTCTGGCAACAACAGCAGCAACCTCCTCCTTTGCCTCCTTGACTTTGTTAAGTAATCCCCTGGTGCGAAAGCTAAGATGGCTGTCCAGCATTGCTTGCCTGATATAACTTTTGTCGTTGAGATCGCAAAGTTTCTCAATGGACATCTCATTCATTTTACTCCTCCATGAGGCAGGAGTGACATTCTCAACAAGCAAGCGGCAGGAGAGAGCATTGGGCAGTTCCTTCGTATCTGGCAAACCTAAAAAAAAAAAAAAAAAAAAAAAAAAAAAGAGCAACATAAGCCAAATACGCAATATTACGGAAAGGGAGGAGGACTTGAAGAACTTTCGCTTACCCGGGATGTCATCTTCATCAACCATTCTCTCTGGCGCATACATAATGGGTTTCCCACAAGCTTTTTCTGTTTTTTGTTTGACATTCCTCGATGAGGGTGTAGGAACATTGGGTTTTCTTTTTGGAGCAGTCTTTGCAGCTTTGGCGCTGGTACCTTTCCTTGTTCTCACTCTATCAGCAATGCCGGAGGACCCTACGATCCTAAGCTGATCACTCTCGGAAGGGGCATCATCAGAGTCACCAACATCCTCCACTAGCTGGGGAGCTTCCTCAGTACCAAGGGGTTTGACTGGGGGGAGCACAACAAGAGGCTTGGGTGGAGTGGCATCAACATCGTTATTATTGACAGAGATGGAAGGAGATCCCACTCCGTAGCTTGTATCCTGAGGATCCCTTGGCATAAAGCTAACTTCTTTGGCACCTCCGGCCACAACAAAATTACGGAAAGCCATTCCTGCACAAACAAACGAAAAGGAGATGAATATCAGCAGATAAGTTACTCAAATTATTTAAATAAGATATATACATACTTTGTCCTTCACAAATTATTTCAGGATGCAACGGAGAGCCTTCCCAACTTTTAGCAATACAAGCCATGAACAGGATAGGTTCTGGGAATGTCTGGACATCAGCAGGATGTCGTGCAAGTCGCTGATACAAGGGCTCGCTCCTCACATCGTAGGGAAAGGGATCATTATATTTCTTCTCATCATACATAAAGGCCTCGTCAAGCAAAGTTGGGTACTCAGAAGGTATAATTGTGCTTTCAATATAAAAGAACTGACCCTTCCAGTTTCTTATGTTCGAAAAAGGTTTCGTCAAAAGGATGGGAACGTCATGTTCACTTCTTTTGGCAATAGTCACCCAATCCCCACCGGGATACAAATTAACAAAACCCCTAAGAACATTCAATGAGGGCTCATACCCATAAGCTTTGCACATCACGATGTAAGTAGTAAGTTTGGCTAGACCAAATGGGTTAAACCTGGAAATGTGCACCTTATAGTATTGCAAAAACTTTAAAATCAAAGGATGAAGTGGAATCCTAAGGTTTGATTGGGTAAACGCATGAATGTATAATCCTACGTACCCTTCTGGGGCATCAAAAACACTTTGTCTTTTACTGGGACGAATGATTTTGAGTCCAGATGGTAGGGGGTAGTCACGCAGAAAATCAGTCAACGTTTCTTTAGACAAGGTGCATGTTTGTTCCCTAATAATCCTTTTGGCAGCCATACTCATAACAATAGAATCAAGTAAGAAGCTTAAAGAAAATAACAGAATTATACCTTTTTTGTTCCAATGGAAGCATGATAACACAGAGTTGTGTGTATATTTTGGGCGGAGGTAAAAGTGTTCTAGGGTTTACCGTATCGGAGATTAAATACTCATGAAATCTTTGATCATAACCGAACACGTGTACATTTTCTTTGCTATCTAAGCGGATCTCAAACGGGTGCTAAATTTGAAATGACGTTTTACGATTACCGAAGAAATGGTAATTAAGGGTTTGCAAGTGGGCGGATAATGATGGTTTCGCATTTAATGCGGAATTCAATTTGATGCTTTATCTTTTATTTGTTTTTGAAATGGAAAGGATAGAGTGTGACATGTTTTTTGAGTCGAATGCAATTTATACTCGCACGTATATATCACTTTCGACTGGGGGGCTTGATGATGTACCTTCCGAACGAGTTGAAGAACTCCCCTTCGAGCCTGTAGAAAGCCCTCCCTTCGGAGGCCCAGGTTAATCTTCTAACACGTTTCATTGGCGTAAAACCATTCGCCTGCGAACTGGTTACCATGTGGGAATCCGCCAATCGAAGCCCTAAGCCCTTCGGGGTATTCCTGACGAAGGGACTAGCACGAAGGACCATCCTGACCTGGTCAAACCCACGTCTCCTATTCCCTTTGGCTTTCCCGCCAAAACAGAGATCGTGGGCTACAAAGCCCTAGCGGTTACCACTTTCCATGGGACGCCCCCATGATCTCCGAACAATGTGCAACCGCCCACTATGTCCTATTTCTCCCCTATAAATAGCATAGTCGGGCCAAAACAAAGTAAGTTAACTTCACTCTCGCAATTTACGACCTATATTACCATTACACATACTTACTTGCACGCCGGAGGTGGTTCGCAGGGTCCAACCCCTGCGCAATCACTTAACGTAGTGTCTTCGTATTTCTTATTTTCAGGTTAAGAACAAGCTTGGCGCAATCTCAACACCCCATTATTCCTTTGATCACCATCGAAGGCTTGGTTGGCAATTATTTGTTCAATCAGGTGCCAAACACTGGATCCGTAACTTGGCGGGCCAAACACCGGATGGCATGATTATACAACCGTGTTTTTTTCCAGGAATGGTGGGCTCTACATCTTTTTTCCCCTGTTTCATTTAAAAACCTATTAACTGCTACCCTATCTCGACCTGTGTCAATGGTCGTTATTCGTTTTAGTTATAACTATTGGTTCCGCTGTTGTTCTGACCAAAACAATCTTTTTTTTCGGCAGGTAACTATGTAATGCGTGATGAATATCACAAAAACCGTCTTCAAATACAAGTTTAGAACCGAAATCGAGCTCCGGAGATTTTAAACCCGATTCTAGACCTGTATTTGAAGACGGTTTAGATCTGAATATTGATGGGATAGAAGTTCATTCTACTGCTGGCAAATCAGCTTGGGAATCGGGTCCTACTCCCGAAGATGGTGGCGGCTGGGAATGTTGACCTTCCCAAACCATGGAGGAAAAAGAGGCATGATTCAGCTACTGGTCGATGGGCCTCTAAGAAATCAGACGCCACTTTGTTAGAGGAATAGCTGAAGACGAAGCTGATAATAAGTGTCTAGGTGGTGATCTCAACTATTATGAACTAGAGGATAACATTATGCTTCAAGTCAGATTGAGGTCCACTGCTGGTCAGTTTTCATATATATACTTTGTATGTCTAACTTGCGTTTACCAATTTTATATCATACTTAGGTTCACTCCTACAAAAGGCTCTGATCATCGGTTGCGCGCATTTGACCAAAGATAGATGGAAAACTTAAGAGAACGATGTGACAAGTGATTTGGTGCAAATTACTTTTGCGCACCATCCTCTTTTGTTGCCCATCTATCTTTGAAAATTGCACCCTATTGTTGATCGGAGGCTTTTGTTGTGCTGGGGCTGGAAATATACAATAACAAATTTACTATCACAGACACAGAACATCAACTGTTAATATTGATAGATAAACAATACCATGTACTCTTCATTTACTGATATTGACACACGGTCTACAACATACCTGCTTCTTCTTATCTTCCCCTCAAATTCCTTTTGGTATTTCAACGGGCTAGCAATACGTCTGATGCAGACCATTGTTTAAAGACCATTTAAATAGCAAAAGGGATTTGAGGGGGACGTCAGACTTTCCAGATATGTTGACATTTGTTTGTTAGATCGAAAGTTGTGGTCATAACTAATGTAGATACTGTATCCCTAACATATGGCATGAAAACAATCACAGAAGTGTTTAAAATAAAACCAATGCTTCTTTTACTGTTCATCACCTCACAGGCAGCTGTAGCTGCAAAAAAAACATATATTCGGATCGGAGAAACTTGAATGGCCGGCAGGTTCCGGTGCCGATCTTGCACCGTTTGGATCTGAAAGCAACAGGATGGTTGTGAGTGAAGATGAAGAGGTAAGATCAGCCAGTTATTAATCGGCCTGTAGGTCCACATCTTGGCAGGACAGGTCACTAGACTTGCAGCCATAGTGGACATATCATCTTTTTTCGATCCTTACCAACCTTATTTGTTGTAGTTGGTTATCAGTTTTAGAACCATTTATTTTCCTACAAAACGCCTTTCGTTGCTTAAGCTAGGGTAGGGCTATGATGATTAAGACCTATTTTTCTGAGACAAATGAAGAGGGTCGTCAAAGATTGGATTCGTAAGTTGGCGGGGCAACGACCGGATGGCATCATTATGCAACCGTGTTTCTTTGCAGCCATGGCGGGCTCTAGATCTTTTTCACCCAATTTGGTTTAAAAATCTGAGCCTAATAACTGCTACCCTATCTCCACCTGCCGCACCCCATGAGTTTCTGGCTGCTTCTGTGTTGGGTTCCTATGAATCTGAACTTTTAAACTCTTAGCAGGCTAACTTACCCCGTTTCTTTGTCCCACCCGCTCCATCTATAGCCCCCGACTGATAAGTGGGTGACCCGCCCTGTTCATCCTCACTCACAACCATCAGTTTTCTTTTAGATCCGAAAGGTGTCAGGTATGTTGACATTTGTTTGTTACATCAAAAGTTGTGGCTATGACTAATGGAGATGCTGTGTCCCTAACATATGACATGATAACAATCACAGAAGCATTAAAAAAATAGTCAGTGTTGCTTCCACTGTTCATGCCCAAACAGGCAACTGTAGCTGTCAAAAAACCCATATATGGATGGTTGTGAGTGAGGATGAAGAGGTAAGATCAGGCAGTTATTAATCAGCCTGTAGATGGACCAGGTTGGAAAAAAAAAAAGGCCTAAATTAGGCCCACATCTTGGCGGGGCAGGTGACTAAACCTGCAGCCATGGTGGACATATCCTCTTTTTTCGATCCTTACCAGGCTTATTTGTTGTTGTTGGTTATTAGTTTTATTCACATTTATTTTCCTACAGAACGCCTTTTGTTGCTTAAACTAGGGTAGGGCTATGATGATTAACAACTATTTTCTGAGACAAATGAAGTGGGTCGTCAAAGATTGGATCCGTAACTTGGCGGGGCAACGACCGGATGGCATCATTATGCAACCGTTTTCTTTGCAGCCATGGCGGGGTCTATATCTTTTTCACCCGATTTGATTTAAAAATCTGAGCCTAATAACTGCTACCCTATCTCCACCTGCCGTACCCCATGAGTTTATGACTGTTTCTGTGTTGGGTTCCTATGAATCTGAACTTTTAAACTCTTAGACATGACGCCTTTTTGATTTGGTCAATGGTCATTCTTCGATTTACTTATGACTGTTGCTCCTACTGTTGTTTTCAGCAAAACAAATTTTTTTTTCCGTCGGGTATCTATGTAATGCATGATGAATATCACAGGCAATGATGAAAGTTGTTACTATTTCCTATTTTGGTAAATGTAGTTTGCCATAATCCGTATCTTGGCATAGCAATCAGATGGCTGCAGCCAAGCCCGGTTTTGGGTACCACTTCTATAATAGCTGAGCTGAGCCTCATTATATATATATATATATATATATATATATATATATATATATATATATATATATATATATATTATCATCATGCATTATCGTTCATCCATCATTGATCCTCTCTTACTGTTTATGTCAAGAATTGTTCGGACACTTATGTATTCTCTTTGCAGCTCTAAATTTTATATGTGGCTGTTTTTCACTTCATTTGCGATGTTGCTACATAAGTAGACCAAACAAAAGATAAGTATTGCTTGAATTTTTTTATGTCATAGTTCAATATGAAACTGCTGCATTTGTATAGGTATGTTTACGGTATCTTAAATTTACAGGCATAATCCACTGTAGTAGACGATTCTGCTTACATTTTATTTTCTGCCAGTGGGGTTTTTATATTCAACAACCTGATTGCATACTATGGACATACGTTAAATATAAAAAATAGACGGAATATCAATGATGGATGTACGGAGACCAACCCCAACTATTACTAAATTCGTATGGTCTGTGCATCCATCGTTGATACTTTGTCAAAAATTTTATTGCACCCAGCTTTTCGCATTCACCTGCCTGAGCACATTATGGTTTAAGTAAGATCAAGGTGGACTGTTCCTAACTTTCCATATATATAGTTTGTATGTCTGCCTTTTGTTTACCGGTTTTATATCATACTTAATAATACAATCTTCTCTCCACTTACAGGATTGCACACCAAGGTATACAAGAATGCAAAAATTCGTTCAAGAACCCGACAGTAGAAGCATTAGGTCATTACTCCAATGCCAATTGACCACGAATCTTTTAGTATAAAAAGGGTTGAAAATGAACTAACGCCTTCGGTTCGACTGGAACCTCTCCCCGATTCTGAAGTCAAAACTGAACGCCCTTCTCAGAATGGCCCTCCACCAGTGGCTACCCATGTAAAAAGACTAAAGCATGTTCAAATTTTTTGCATGGCTCGATCCAGTTTATACACTTTGTATCAACAATGTACCCATTTTCCCAGTTCTTTTTTACTGTTTTTATGAAAATGTAATGTATATCCCTTTAAACTTGAGTAGTCTTTACCAACTATTGATTGCATATACGTTAACTATACAAACATGTTACTATCCTGTATGAGTAAACTAACGCACATAAACCTTATCTATACAAAAAGGCATCACAATGTTCAACTATTAAAATCTTTTTTTCCCCATTTCAAGCTTGCAACATTAACAACAACAACATAAACTACTTTAGCAAAACAGCCCGCCGCGAAGCGCGGGTTTCCCACCTCGTTCTTGACATCATGTGAGTTCACCCATTAATCCTTTTTATTGGTGGGTAAAAATTTGTAAAGCTATTTAATTAATGGTGTATGTGATCGATAAGTGATACTAATAAGTTATAGATATTCATTTGTAGCTAAATGTATAGTAGAAAACATATTTAGCTTATGAGCATGTACGGACCTTAATGGAGACCAGGGAGGGCCAAACTTTGAGGTTTTACTTATATTTGATTAAAGGAAATACAACTTTGGTTTCTCTAAATTAACTGATATAACACTCGACCCTCCCAATAAATTCACCCTAGTTCTGTCTATGCTTATGAGGGCGTTTCGTTAAACTTATTTTATGATGTTTCAAGAAGCCCTAAATATAGAGCTTATGCTTGTAATACATTTTTGCTACTAAATAAGTCAAAAAGTTCTATCAAAATACTTTCTCAGTTTCAATAATTTCTCATAGAAAGGTTTTAACACAGACCAAAGTTAGCCCTTGTGGCCCGTTATCTCCTTGAGAAGACCCCGAAAATATTACTCCCTCCGTCCCATATTAAGTGTCCACTTTTCAAATGCACAAAGTTTTAGGAAATTCCACTAACTACACTCTCCACCAATCAAATATCACTATTACCCACTAAAGTCTCTTCTCATTGGTTGAAAATATTCACTGGACACTTAATTTGGGACATCCCAAGATTCCATTATGGACACTTAATATGGGACGGAGGTAGTAAATATTGTCAAATTTGATGATAAGTCTCGTTGATGGGTCTTGTTGATGAGCCTTGTTGACACGTCTTGTTGATGTATATTGCTTATGGGACTTGTTGATGGGGTTTGCTGATGACCCTTGCAAATAGGTCTTGCTGATGGGTCTTGCTGATGCGCCTTGCTGATGAGTATTTTTGATGAGGCAGACCACTATAAACAGATACAAATTGTTGATTGATCTAAACACACATATACGAAAAGATAGGCGAGTGGTACCAATCTTTTACCTGATGACACCAATTGTAAGTGTTTGATCAAGCTGAAACTGCAAAATGAATACCAAGGACAACACCGCAACAAGATAATCTAGGATTGCTTTCAACTTGCTGCTCATACTGACGTGAAAAGTTGGGTGGCACACAATGGGTCAAAACACGTTTCGAAATGTTTCTTTGTTGGTACAAGTCAAAACAAGTTGCGCCTAAGGTGTCTCCTGTAACTCTATTTGTCCTAAGAGATAAGGTGTATACATTCTTTTGGTAAACCTGAGATTGTTCGCACCTTGGCGGGATCCTAAATAGACACGGAAATAGAAAGGAATGTTGTGAAACTAAATTTTTGTTGCAAATTCTTTATGTACGCCCTTTAAAAATTTGATGTAGCCCGTTTTTATCAAATATGGACTTTACAGCATTAGAATCTAGACCAACTGAAAAATAACGGAAGTAATAACTCTGTATACACACATCTCGCCGCGAAGCGAGGGGCTAAAAACCTCGTTATAGAACATTTGGGACCTTCCCAAAATGAAAGTTTTAAAATATTAAGCCAACACACTTACTTATTAGGCCACTCCCAACAATAACTCAGCTTTAAACTTTAACACACTGTCACGTCAGCTTTAACACACTCATCTTTAACTCAGCTTTAACACACCCAACAATAACTCAGCTTTAACACACCTTAACTCACCTTTATATCAAATATTTTCAAATTCAACCCCTAACTTATAAATTACTTCATTTTTTAAAAACATAACATTCATTAAAAAACATAACATTACATACTTAATAAAAAAAAATTACAACGAAATTAAAAAAAACATAACATTACATACAAATCACAATACGATACGAAATTTTATATAGATTTGTAATTGTCGATAAGATCCGACTTCTCCTCTCACACTTGTAACACCTGCTCCCTAACCATCTTCAAGGTGACATGAAGTTGCAGATCTGTTTCATCATTTCTTAATAGAGTTTCTAGACCGACCCTGATAGCTGGATGGTCTTGAGGCAACTCACGCAACCTTTCGACCTCTGGAGCACGATTATGCATCTGTAGCATAATACGAGTTATCTCACCTAGCAAATTGTTAATCAGTTTGAGTTCTTTTTCTTGTTCATTGCGTAATCGGGTGAGGATAGCCTTTTGCACCTCTGCTGGTTCGTTAGCCATAGTGTTTGTGTTAAAATTAGTGATACTTGCGAGAGAGTTTTATAAGAAGTAGTGTGAGAAAATGAAGTGTTCTGAAAGTGGGTTTTATACTGGAAAGTAGCCGTTAAACTAGCCGTTGGAGGCTATTTTAAAATTCATATTCAAAGTAAAAGTAACCGGGCGGGATATATTTATAATTTATAAATTCAATTCAATTTAAAATTTATAAATGAAACGGGCGGGTTATATTTTGAATTCAAATTCAATTTATAAATTCAAAATGAAAGAATCTTGGGCGGGATATATTTATATCCGTTTCAAATTCAAACTCATTTTAAAAAACGTGTGGATTTCTAGCCTATAAATACCCAGACTTCTCAAACACATCTCACACACAAACACATTCAAACTGCTAAGATATTCAAGATCCAAACTTATCATTCCCCAAACTGCAAATGTCTTTCAAAAAAGATTTCTCACAACAATTTCCCAGTCCTCCTCGCCAAGATTTTTCGCAACAATTTCCAAGTCCACCACATGAAGAAGTCCATACTCCACCGGAGCATATCTTTCCGGTTTTCCAACCGGAAAATGAACCGGTGAACAATCCACCGGTTGTCGACCAAGACCCAAATCCGTTTGGTTTAATAGAGGAACAACTCAGACTTATGGAGCAAGATATGGAAGTCCTGCTAGAAATGGAACAACGTGAACGAGAAGAGGAAGCTGCTCGTTTGGAGCAGCAAGCCAGAGACGAAGAACAACGTAGGAAGAACTGGGAAATGGGTTGGTTCTCACATGATTCCTCTTCGAGTGAAGACGGTTGGGTCTCAGATGATTCCTTCCATTAATTTGTAGTTTCATTTTAATTTCCGTATCGTAGTTTCGTTTTAACTTCTGTATCGTAGTTTCATTTGTAGTTTCGTTTTAATTTCCGTATCATAGTTTAATGTAATTTCTATTTGACGTTTAATGTATTTCTATTTGATGTTTAATGTATTTTAATTTTCTACTTTAGAAAACATTACAAGTTTTTATAAAACATTACATAACATATCAAAGAGGGGGGGGGGGGGGGGGGGGGGGGGGGGAAAGACAAGTAAACAAAAAAAAAAAACACTTTTGTATAAAACACAAGGAGCAAAAATGAAAAAAAAAAAACATTTCGTCACAAACACAAGGGGCGAAAGTGAATTATTTTTTTTTTACAAAACCTACCCTTAACGCAGCGTTAAGACTCACACCCTTAAACGCAGCATACACCCAACAGTTAACGTGCGTTTAACACACTAAATTTCCCTTTAACGTGCGTTTTGCGTTGGAAGTGGTCTTATGGCAATTTAAAAAACTGACCGGTCAACGTCTAATTAATTACATTTTTAAAACAACCCTAAATGAAAAATAAAGTTATTAAGCTTATTATACAAAGTGATACTATAATAGAAAATATACTCTCATTTTTTTCAATGTAAATATATTATTAAATCAATAAAGTTTCAAAATGCATACTAAATTACATGTTCAAAAAATATTATTAAATTATAAGAGTGCATCGAGAACCAACATATCCCCCTTTAGAATTTTGATAAATTTTTTCATAAAAACTAAAAACTGTGTTTTATAAACATCGAAAGATTTTTTCGAAACAAAGAGTACCTCGAGAACCAACATATTCACCTTTTAGAATTTTAATACTCTTTAAAGTTACCCCACATGATTTCTTGAACATTTAGGTTTTCTTTATTTTTATAGTACTTTTTTACTTGTATCTTCTAACTAACTATGTGGGATAAATATAATAAACATTGTTAATAATTCAAATAAGTGCAACGTGTATTTTTAGAGAACTAAATTTTCTTAACATGATTGTAAGTGATTTTTAAAATTCGCTATGGTGTTCTTTTTTTTTATAAATAACTTGCAACTACGAGTCATTGTCAACTACTTCAACCCAATACCTCCATAATATACCAACTACCACCTCTGTATTGCCCCAACATCACGTGAATAATCTACAATTTTTATATGAGTTAATAATCTACAATTTTTATATGAGTTAACTTGTTGTTGCTTAAAATTATTCAAAACTAAAAATGTCAGTCATCCGTAAAGCTATTGCATCGTAAAATATAGAACTGAAAAGCATTTATCCCTGAAAATTTTAATTGCAAGTTAACTCATATAAAATGCATACTAAATTACATATGAGTTAACTTGGTACCCGCCATCGAGGGCTGTAAACGAACACGAACGAAGCCTTGTTCATGTTCGTTCATTTAATTTTAACCGGACAAATAAAAGGACACAAACACTTAAACGGACGAATTTTCTTATTCATGTTCGTTTATTAAAAAAAAATGAGTTGTTCATGTTCGTTTATTAAAACACTAAACGAACATAAATGAAAATAGACAAACAAACATAAACTTTATTAAATTATGCACAATATATTGTTTTATAAGTGTTGTTTTGTTTAAACAAACCAATTTTAGAATTATACAATTAAGAGATATGATATACGAACATAAATAAATAAATGAAAATAAACGAACGTTAACGAACGCATAATCGAACGTTCACGAACATACATGAACGGACGCGGTTCATATTCGTTCATTTAACTAAATGAACATAAAATATTGTTCATGTTCGTTCATTTAATAAGTTTATGTTAAATAAACGAACATAAACGAACTTTTTACCGAACGGTTCATAAAATTTTCACAGAACGTTTAGATCTTTTACAGCCCTACCGCCATCGCAAGGCACGGGTACCTGCTAGTATCATAAAAGGGTCTTTTAGGTAAATGCAAGGCATGACCAGATCAAACAAACCTATCAAGGAACATGCTACCTTTCGCGGTAGATCAAGTATATAATCTATACTCATGGTCAAAGATGCTCAAATGAAATAACAAGATAGAAGTACAATAAGTTGGAAAACATGGCCCAGTTGTTAACATTAAACTTATTTGATACATATTGGCTCCATATTCAGTAAACAAAATTTCAGCTAAATTGTAGGGATAGTGGTTCTCTTAAGGGCTAATACACGACTAACAATCAAGTAGATTATGGGGCATCTAGACAATACCAGTCGGGCCAGCCGTAAAAAGAAAAGTGTACACCTCTAAAACTTTTAAAACCTGGGATTAACCAAATGACCAAAAAGGCAAGAACTGAACCTTGTGTGTCCGCATAGGTTTTGCTTGCCCAGCTATGATGTTTTACACTTTCCTGACCTGAATATTATGTGTGGACTGGAACCGCCAGATGGGCTCTCTGCCACTTTGAACAAGAGCTACCTTCTCACCTTCCTTTACCATCCCTTGATTCTGTAGGTGGAAAATGCAAGTGTTTATGAATATATTGTACATGGTTACTGCTATGTTCTAAATTATGGGCATTAGGACTATTATTCAGTTGCAAGAAAAGTGACCCATCTCTTGCCTTTGGGGAAGATGATGCATTATTAAGTTCAAAAATGGAGGTGGCAAGTTAGACCCATGTATATCTAAGGGGTCAAATGGGTCTAAAGTCGCCCAAAGTGCATTTTTTATGCATAACGAAGTCCTAAAACATTTAACCAAAAAAATATTACTATTGCAATAATATAGTTTTTAATTATATAATAAGTCATAACTAACAAACTGATTATTTATAAAATTTTAATAAAAACGTCAAAAAGCTATCCTGGTCAATTCAATCCCCGCTGTTTCGAACTGCACAGAAGAAGTACCTATTTTGACTCCCAACGTTTATAATCCGTTAGTCAAACTGTCCGACCCGCTTATTTTTTTTCATTTCTATTTAGATTCAGTGAACGAGTTAGCCTTAGGTTTTGTTAACATCTAACAACTTAAAATGAGAACAGTCTCATGGTCCAAAAAGAATGCACTGATAACTAGGTTAACATTTAAATGGAAGTATTTTACTTTCTACTAGAAATGATTACTTAATGGCCAAATATGTAATTTTGGGTCGTGAATCATGAAAAAGAAAGACCATTTTGAATTTATTTTGGAAATTCGCGAAAGGTATTGTTACAATTCTTTCTTGATAGAGGGAGGCAGGGAGCAGCTAATACTTCGTAATTACTTATGTCAATGACCTTTTCCAGGGAATATATGTTATGATTATTTGATTAAACACATAAATTACCCTTTTCAACTTTTTCAAGACAGACCCAAAAAAAATGGTATACTAAAAGCACATCTTACCTTCAATGTGCTGAGAGCAGTTTCAAAGGTCTCCTCAGCATCATCGGAGAACTCCATGTAAATGGGGCAAACTCCTTGATACAAAGCTAACTTTTGTTGTACCCTTTTCCTGCAATAAAAATTTATTTATCGATAATTAATAAGGGATATTTTGTGAGCTTCAGTGATTCTCATCTTGAGATCACAATTTAGCCTAACAGTACCAAAGGTGCCCCTATCATCCCGCCAACCATAGGTTGTAGGTTCATGTCCCATAAGTCACATTAGGGACATGTGTGTTTGTGTGCGCTTGCGCAAGAGTAACTCTAATATCAAAAAAGAAGTAGCAAAGTTATAGCAGACAGAGAATAAAAAAGCATATACTATGCTAAAGCTTATCCTAACTGCCGAGTAATGTGTAACATTAGAAGAAAGTCAAGAAACAAACACTACATATAAGAGCAGGTGAGCATGCACGGTTATAAAAGTGGAAGGATGTGAGTAAAGAAAACGTAAATCGAATTTATATAGGAATATTCTAGGCTTTAGCCACCATAATTATCAAATTTGGTACTGTGCATGTGCAACTGTTGCACTAATTAATTCAGTTAACAAGAAAAAACTAATAGATTAAGTTTTAAAAGTTTCACGAGCTTACTGATTTGTGAAGGCAAAGATAGTACCAGTGGGACGATAATGACTCAACAGGACAGCCATGAAACCAGTTCTAGTGAATACAACAATTGAGGTTCCAAGAGTGTTAGACATTGATGTGGCATGGAACGCAAACATTTCACTCATATGGTTCTGCAAGAAACGAAAACTTGATAAGCAACATCTATCAATAGTTAACATGAAAATATCACGGCAGTAATGTCAAGTGGGCATGTCTCAATAAGACACAATTTAAAGAATATATAAAAGTTATAAACATAATCTACCTTAAAGGCTTGACCAAGATTAGATGGTGTAACACCACCCACTATGCTTGCTTCAGTTCGCAATGATACTGTGTGCATTACTTTAACAGCTTTTAAAGGAAACCTGCATGGGAAGACATAAAAGTCAAACCCCGCTCGTTATGCTATCCCAATATCCACAAACTCATGGATACTTGGTAATGATTGTGTAAATAACAATCCGTTCCGTAATGACCAAAAACTGAGGTGGGGAGATGGGCAGATTGGGTAGCGGGTGAAAACATGAGTTTATGTATTCGTTGGGACGGGGCTTTATTGTCAGAAACTAAAAATTATTTTTGTAAGCAATTAGTGTGCCAAAATCCGAGTTCATAAATAAATCAATGATCAAATCAAATGAATTTATAGTTTATATGTAATAAAAATACAATTTGTGCTTCTGGACGTGTTCGACCTGTGTCTTTGTTAGCTACTTTTTATTTCACATGTTTGACCAATTAGGAACTTAGCAATAAAATATAACCCAAATCAACCCATGCACAGGTAAATGGGACGAACTTGTCACCTCTATCCAAAATCATTTGTGACAAGTAAAAGGTAACCAATTTTTTACATATTATCCGTTAAACTAATATCTTTATATTGCACTACAGAGAAACAAGTCTTACTTTCCATGAGCTGTTTCTCCAGATAGCATAACTGCATCAGCACCTTCTCTAACAGCAATAGCAATGTCGGATACCTCTGCTCTTGTTGGTGTTGGATGAACAATCATGCTTTCAAGCATATTTGTCGCAACTATTACAGCTTTTCCCATGCTCCGGCACGTCCTGATTATTTCTTCCTGGCCAAAGTAATCAGATTGAGGTTGATCCCCATTAGTAACTCAGAGTTTATGGGCAGCTTTAAAAAAAATGCCAATCACAAAAGAAAGAAAATGTTACCTGCAATAGTGGAACCTCTTCGATAGGCAACTCTGCACCAAGATCTCCTCTGGCAACCATTGCCTGATTAAAATGAAGCAACATCATTCGTATGCACTAGTCATAGCAAAAACTGACCAAAAACAATTACCCAAATAACAAATTACATAGGCACTATCTGAAAAATATTTTCCCTCTTTCTTGTGAATTTAAAATTGTAACTCGTCCAAGTCATGGTTTTTATCATTCAAAAGTTGAAGACACATCTATAAAATGGTTTATCATTTCTTTACCAACATAAGGCCAATGTGATAATAGTCGGCAATATATCAAATGTAAAAGGAAAAGAAACTGGAACAAAAGAAACAGAAACATACCCCATCCGATGCTGTGATGATTGAATGTAAATTCGGTATAGAGTCTGCACTTTCAATTTTTGGAATTACTTGAATATCTGCACCACAGCCTGCCAAAAGAGAAATATCATTGAAGTTTATCCAAATTAATACAAAACAATACAAATTATTAGACGTATAATGGGCATGGCCCAAGTAGTAATTTGTAATTAGGCTTAAGCCCATTATGTTCGCTTATTGTTTAAGTTATGCACCCTGTATATTATGTTGATTGCAATAAGCTAACAAAATAGGCTTAAGCCTAATAACAAAAGACTAATCCGGCCATGCCCATAATACATCTAATACAAATATCTAATAAAATAGATAGATATTGTTGACATTATTATGCTTACTTTTGAGATAACTCTTTAGCTCGTGGATGACTTGTGCATCTTTAACAAAGGAGACTGCATAAAAATCAACTTGATTATCCACTCCAAATTTGATATCATCCCAGTCCTTTTCTGTTGCAAGATGGTCCAAAATGTTATTACTCTTACAAAAAAGCAAATATATAAATATAGCAATCATAAAGATTATGCTTAATTAGTTGAACCTGTAATGGATGGCAAAGTTGCACTTTTTCCTCGAACATTCAAATGACGTCTAGATTTAAGCTCTCCACCATCCACAACTTCACATTTGACCGAATCTTCAGTCTTGGACTTCACCAACAAAGACATCATGCCGCCTAAAAACATGAGCTTACAAAGATCAAAACAAATGAAATACAGCTTCTAATATTCCCATTGCAAAAGTCATTTTAATGTACCATCAACTAATAGCATGTCACCAGCTTCCACGTCATTCACAAAATCATCATAATTTACACTGACACAATCTGATGTCCCAACCCCTCTTTTTATAGTAAAAGTGAATTCTTGGCCACTTTCTAAGTTAACGGGTTGTGGTAAGTCCCCGCTCCTGACTTCAGGCCCCTATGAACAGATGTAAATGTTACAACATATTTTAAAGGAACAGGTGAGATAAAAGATGAAGGCTACCTTTGTGTCGAGCATAATTGCAATAACATTATCTTTAGATTGAGCATTGTATTCCTTAACAAGGTCAATGACTTTCTGATGGGACGTGTGGTCTCCATGGGACATGTTTAGTCTTGCAACATTCATCCCAGCCTCAGCCAACTTCCATATCATCTCCTTGGTGTCGGTGGATGGACCTATCGTACAAACAATTTTTGTCTTTCGCTTTACCAATGGTCTAGACCACATGCCTATTGCTGTATCACCATGATGTAAAACGTCATGCGATTGATAATTCTGCTCTGCTATCTGATGACCAAGAAACAAATAAGTAAAGTCCATTTTGGTTTACATGTGGCCCGATGCCCCAATATGAAGGCAGAACAATATAGAACTGAAAATTGAATAAGTTTTAGTGTTTTCTAATAATAATTAGCTGCAACAAGAAAAATACATTCAATTCAAGTTTTGGTTTCCATTCTCCTTTCTGAAATCGGAAGCATTTCTGAAAAGGGAAAATGCCACTAACCAATGACCAAGTTTCCTCATTCTACCTAAGTTACTCAAACAATTTTAGAGACGTAAACCTGTTAAAACTAATGGCGTGAACAAAAACTGTGGAACATAACTTGCAAGAAGATGCCAACCTAATTAATTTTATACATTGAGACGACACATCAAGAATTTATGACCAATTCGAGTTTCATGTCCGTAAGGCTCAGTTGCATAAAACTAATGAGGTTGTATTATGCCAGCTATTTCCACAAAGTGCATCCTCGTCTTCAGTTCTATACAATTTGGACACCAGCCTCTAAAAGAGTATGAGTGACTAATCAAACAATGAAGAAAATTAGCTACTACTTGGTAAAATTTCCCCTTTCTAATATAACTTCCCGTGATTGATAATTCTGATGTGCTATCCAACGACCAAATATACAAAGTCCAATTGGTTAACAAGTGGCCCCATATGAAAGTGAAACAACAAAGATATAAAAGTCGAACAAGCATTCAAGTTCTCTAATATAGCATACAATATTCAGCGTCAACATGAAAATCCATTCAATTTAAGCTTTCTTTTCTATTAAGTTCATGTTATCCATACATTCGTTCTTTTAGTCCTATTATCCTTTCTGAAGCACTTCTAAAGGGGAAAATGTCACTAAACTGCAATCAAGTTTCTTCATTGTTCAACCTAAGTCAATACAACAATTTTAAAAAGGTGGTGTCCTGCCTGTATAACACTGATGGCATGAGGTGACACGATGGAGAATGACTTGCCAGATTCACCTTTGTTAGTTTTATACATTTAGACAACACATCAACAACCATAAGGCTCAATGGTATAAAATTAACGAGGTGGTATCCCGCAAGCCATTTTCCACAATGTTCACTCTCGTCGTCAATTCTATACAATTTGGTGGAAAACCTTAAAAAACAGTTCACCTAAATGAAACAATAAAGAAAATAAACAACTCCTTTGTAACAACTCGTCCCACATTGGTACAATATAAGACCTTTGAGGCCCTTATAAGCTTGCAGTAGTAGGCTACTAGTAGTCCAGCTTTCGGCTTTTGGGGGCGTCACATTAAACATATATTTTCGATATCCACTAAATATAAAGACTAATTAACATTTTAAACTCAAAAAAAAAAAAAAAAAAGTACAACCTTTGGTATGTCTTCAGGTGTAACAGGAACAACAACCTCAACTTCCTGTCTCCTAGCAGTGACCCTAACAACACGACAGCTGTTATACTCATGTTTAATTTGTTCATTGTTAACAAACCCAAGTTTGGATATGAAACCATTAGTACCAGGTTTTATGTTTTCAATCTGGTTGTTGGGGCAGGTGAATGAGCTATGGGTCAATTTTGAAGCAACCATTTGAGCCATTTTGGGAACTTAAAAATTGAAATGATTGAAAGAAATGGAAATTGTGAAAGGGGTTTGTTGAGTCAAGTTTTGTTTGTGCTTTTGGGAAAATCGCCGCTTTCGGAGAGAAAAATGGAGGCTATGACTTTGGTTCTATCGAAGGAGAATGTGACAAAATGGACTGTTTGTTTAAAAAAATAAGAATAATAAATTAATAAACTTATCTTATAAATACCTCAATACTTCTTCTATAAGAGTAAAAATTAAAAAAGATGTAGGAGAAGAGATGAATTGTTATTGATTAATAAAATAACAAGAGGTTGTAAGTATGATGCATTTATAAGGCTAAGAGTATAAATCATAACTTGTTAGAGCAACTGCAATGGCAAATCTTTTCATAGCTTTTTACTATTTCATCAAGTCTTTTGCAAAGCTTTTTACCATTGTGACTAAAGCTTTTACAAAAGATTTTTATGAAAGACTTGGTAAACACCAAGGTATTGTAAAAAGTTTTTCCACTCTCACCATATCATTTAAATACAATTTGTTTATATACATACAAAAGCTTTTGTCAAGTCTTTTGGAGTTTGAGCATTAATGAAAAAATGATCTAATAAATGCAAAAAGTCTTTTGTGTTATAAATATATATATGGAATGGATGTCCATATATCATCTAATATTGTGAGTATATCTTTGTATATTAATAGAAGATTGTATCTTAGAGAATACTCCATATTGTAATTATAAATACCCCCAAATTTCGTGACTTGCAGCGGAATAAGTCATTCAGGGGCACGACTGGTCATAGCACCAAAGTTGTAGTTATATTGAACGACCTAAAGTGTCGTTTAGAAAATACATCGTTTGATTATTTAAAAACATTCAGAGTTATAAAGCTAGGTCCCAAAAGGTGAAACAAGTTTTCAGAAAACAAGTTCATACAATTCAAACGATGGATAAGTGCATAAAATATAAAGTGAGACGCGTCGACTCCGCGACTCCATGATGTCCATATGTAAGCCAACATGCGATACCTTAATTACCTGAAAATACATTGCCAAAAATGGTCAACAAAAATGTTGGTGAGATCATAGGTTTATGTAAATGAATGATTGTACGGAAACCACAAGTATAAAGTGTATGACAAATCCATGCCACATAAAAATGATACATTAGCTCTAAGCTCATGACCCCGAAGCTAGACTGAATGAAATGCCCCAACCGAGTGTTTGCCAATCACTCAAATATGACAGAAATGAAATGCGTTCGTTTGACCAGTTGGTGCTACCAACCCGAACGGAGGAGTCACCCTCAATAGATCTATCCACTCACTCTCGCTTACTAACAATTAACGGTTCATGATAATATAAGGGGACTTTAATCTGGGCAATGATGTAACTTAAGCAATGTAATGAGTTTGTATACTTTGGTCCGCATATAAAAATGGTGCAATGTATTCTCCCCCGAGAGTTTAGAAATCAATAAACAATTTAAAACGGGGCTATGAAAACTCACCTGATATGATAAGCAACAATGATCACAATGGATATGATGAAACAAGGCTCGGTTCCTAACCGCGACCTATCATGAATGATATGATCTAAGGTAAGCAAATGAAATGATGTTACTCATGCAAACACGTATGTTATCGATACCACTCGAAAGTTTTGAAAACAATGTTTATCGTCGAAAAATACATTTTGACGTCTTGTTAAGTTATAAACCACATTTTGCGTAAATATGTTAAAACTACACTCCATGATCCTTGTTTGGTGTTCTATTGGCACATGTAATGTTTTCGTCGCAAAACAATACTTTTCATACTTGTGAAAATATATCCAAAACGGCCTCGCAAAACTAGTCGCGAATTTATGCACGTTAAGTGTTGTGAATGAATTTGACGTCCTTGAAAATAAAACGTTGTTACAAGTTTTTCGTGTCGTGTTATTGGACTTTTGATCATACGCGTCTTGAATAGATAGAAAACCGGCTATCAATGTAATGGCTTGTAAAAATGTTAACGTATATACTTAGAAAAATACTTTCTATTAGGGCTAACAAAATAGAATAGAGTTCGTCGGCTTCGAACGTGTATATCTCGGTCGTTATAAGCTCGTTTTCTACGTTCTTTATATCCACGGATTCGTCATAACATGAACTAACATAATCTGAATGGGTCGGGTCGTCTAGATCACCTCTAACGCCTCGTTTGGTCCTTTAAAGTTCGGCTAACAGCACGTTTATTTTCAGAAAATTAGTTTTCGTCGTCTAACTTCGAACGATCATATCTCCTTCGTTATAAGTCGGATTTTAGTGATTCTTGCGGCCACGGTTTCGTTTTTGAAAGAACTTTCTGAATATGAAGGCCAAAATATGCCAAAAATTACTGAGTTTTCCAGTTTACACGATTTTGGACAGTAGGTATATATATGTTTTAAAAACTCATTTCTATGGTTCTAATCTTGATCATACAACCTCAAATCAACTCCACAAGTTCGCAAATCCTACTATACACCTTCTTAGGGTGTCATGGGGTCCTAAACATCACCAATCTTGGTGGATCTCATGTGGTTATTAGTGAAACTTATAGATCTAGTGTTTGTGATAGTTTATAAACAAAATGGTATCAAAACATAAGTAACTTGCAAAAGTAACTAGTATAACCTTGAAAATACATGATCATATGAAGTAAATAAAAGAATGAAAAGATCAAAATAATGTTCTTGAAGTTTACTTACAATCTTGGAGTGATTTGATGAGAAAGGTGCAATAACTTGAGGTTTTGATCACAAATCCATAACTAGGAAGGTAAATGGAGTATGTTTATGATTTGTTCTTGAAAAGTTGATGAATTTTTGGTGTGTTCTTAGTGTTGGCCGATTCTAGGAGTGAAGATGGAGAGAGTTTGATCTTTTGTGTTAGCTAAAATGATGTGTTATGTGTTTGTGCTAGTGGATTTCTAAATAAATCAAGGAAATTCAATTAATGCATTTTGGATGGATTAGCTAAATGGGATGGTAGGGGGGCGGCACACATGGGTTAAAAGGGAAGGGTTTGATGTAATTGTGCCAAGTGTCCCATTAGTGTAAGTGTTTAGTTGTTTTGTGTATACATTGAGTGTTATCGGGTACCGAGTTAACTAGAAATAACTCGTGACGAAGTGAAATGAGATACGAAGAAGTTGTAAAAAGATGTGGGTATTTGAGTCGCATCTGGTCTTCCCGTTCCCAAGTAAACTTATGACCTCTGTGAGAATTCCAGCAAACTTTGACGATAGAAATTCGACTTTGTTTCAACTGTTTGACCTCCCGGTCCATGATTTCTGCTGGTTCTTCCACAAAGTTAAGCTTATCATCGATCTGAATTTCTTCCAATGGAATGACGAGACGCTCGTCTGAAAGACATTTCTTGAGGTTTGAGACATGAAACGTGTTATGTACATTGCTGACCTCTGACGGAAGCTCAAGCCTGTATGCTACCGGACCAATCCTTTCCAGAATCTTGAATGGTCCTATGTATCTCGGGTTCAACTTACCGCGCTTCCCGAATCGTATCACGCCCTTCCAAGGCGAGACCTTCAACATGACTTTGTCTCCAACTTGAAATTCTAATGGTTTACGTCGAACATCGGCGTAACTTTTCTGTCAACTTCTGGTTGTTTGGCGTCTTTCTCGAATCTGAATTATCTTTTCTGTTGTCTCTCTGACCAACTCTGGACCTGTTAGTTGTACATCACCAACTTCGGCCCAACAAACTGGGGACCTGCACTTACGACCGTAGAGTGCCTCGAATGGTGCAGCTTTTATGCTCGTATGATAACTGTTATTGTAAGAGAACTTGATCAATGGCAAATGGTTAGCCCAACCATTTCCAAAGTCAATGACATATGCCCTGAGCATGTCTTCCAATGTATGAATCGTTCTCTCGCTCTGACCATCGGTCTGAGGATGATAGGCGGTACTCATGTCTAACTTTGATCCAAATGAGTCTTGCAATGATTCCCAAAAATTTGAAGTAAAGCGACTATCTCTGTCAGAAATGATGGAAATTGGTGCACCGTGCCTTGAGACTATTTCCTTGACGTAAAGTCTGGCGAGCTGATCCATAGTGTAAGTCTCTTTGATTGGAATGAAATGAGCTGACTTGGTGAGACGATCAACTATTACCCAAATAGCATCGAAACCTCCTGATGTTTTGGGAAGTTTAGTGACAAAGTCCATTGTAATGCGTTCCCACTTCCACTGGGGAATCTTTGGTTGTTGAAGTAATCCTGATGGTTTCTGGTACTCGGCTTTCACTTTAGCACAAGTAAGGCATTTACTGACAAACGTAGCTATCTCTGCTTTCATATTGGGCCACCAATAAAGCTTCTTGAGATCCTGATACATCTTATCAGAACCTGGATGAATAGAGTACTTCGACTTATGTGATTCGTGCATGATCAACTCTCGTAATCCACCATAGAGAGGTATCCAACTTCTATCCTTGAAGCATAATGTTCCATCTGATCTCCTTACTAAACCGTTTACATTATCTTGCATTCCTTTAAGTGTTTCACTTGGTAGGTTTTCTTCCTTGAGTGCTTCTACCTGAGCCTCTAGGATCTTTGATTGTAGTGGTGAAATAATTGTCATTCCCAATGATCTGACTCTCAAAGGCTTGAGTCTCTCTTTCCGACTGAGTGCATCTGCCACAACATTGGCTTTTCCTGGATGATATCTGATTTCACAGTCGTAATCACTAAGTAGTTCCAACCAACGACGTTGCCTCATGTTAAGTTCCTTCTGATCAAGAATGTACTGTAGGCTTTTGTGGTCTGTAAATACTACACACTTTGTTCCATAAAGATAATGCCTCCAAATCTTGAGTGCGAAAACCACGGCACCCAACTCTAAGTCGTGAGTAGTGTAGTTCTTCTCATGCTTCTTAAGCTGACGAGATGCATAAGCTATCACTTTCTTGTTTTGCATTAACACTGCTCCAAGTCCTTTGTGTGAAGCATCGCAATATACCACGAAGTTTTCAATCCCTTCTGGCAATGACAAAATTGGCGTGCTACAAAGTTTCTGTTTCAATAACTGAAAAACGGTCTCTTGCTTTTCTCCCCAATCGTACTTCTGGTTCTTTTGTGTCAACTTGGTCAGTGGCTTAGCTATTTTGGAAAACCCTTCAATGAACCTTCTGTAATATCCGGCAAGTCCTAAGAATTGACGAATTTCTGTGGGGGTCTTTGGCGTTGCCCAATCTTTAACTGCCTCAATCTTTGCTGGATCAACCTGTAGTCCCTGACTATCAATGACGTGACCAAGAAATTGTACTCTTCTGATCCAAAAATCACACTTTGAAAATTTGGCATACAGTTTCTCTTTCTTGAGCAGTTCTAAGATTGTTATGAGGTGTTCTCGGTGCTCTTCTTCGCTCCTTGAGTAGATAAAATATCGTCAATGAATACGATCACAAACTTGTCTAGATATGGCTTGCACACCTTGTTCATGAGATCCATGAACACAGCTGGTGCGTTGGTTAATCCGAACGGCATTACCTGAAATTCATAATGACCATAGCGTGTTCTGAACGCTGTCTTCGGGATATCCTCCTCCTGAACCTTAAGCTGATGGTAACCCGATCTCAAGTCGATCTTGGAGTAATAACTAGAACCTTGCAACTGATCAAATAAATCGTCGATCCTGGGAAGTGGATAACGATTCTTCACCGTTAATTTGTTTAGCTCTCGATAATCAATGCACATTCTGAAAGATCCATCTTTCTTCTTTACAAACAAAACTGGTGCTCCCCAAGGCGATGAACTCGGCCTAATGAATCCTTTATCCAAGAGCTCTTGCAATTGGTTCGACAACTCTTGCATTTCTGAAGGTGCAAGTCGATAAGGTGCTCGCGCAATCGGTGCGGCTCCCGGTACTAATTCAATCTGAAATTCGACTTGGCGAGTAGGTGGCAGTCCTGGCAAGTCTTCTGGAAAAACTTCTGGAAAATCTCTAACTGTTGGCACATCCTCAAGTCGCTTTTCTTCCGACTTCTTTTCTGTGATATGAGCCAAGAATGCATAACAACCCTTCTTTATGTATTTCTCTGTTTTAATGCACGAAATGATGCTGAGTCTAGTCCCACTGCGTTCTCCGCGAACGACCAATGTTTCGCCATCATAAGGAAGATGAACAACTTTTTCATCACAGATGATTCTGGCATGATGTTGAGATAACCAATCCATACCGATGACAATATCGAAGCTTCCAAGTTCTACTGGCATGAGGTCTATATTGAATGGGTGATTGAGAAAATTAAGAGTGCAACCACGAATAATCGTGTCGGTGCCAACTAAACTACCGTTAGCTAGTTCAATGTGATATGGAGTGTCTAATGCGGTTGGTTCAATGTTGAGTAATGGTGAAAATGCAGTAGAAACAAAACTTCTATCGGCTCCTGAATCAAATAGTATGGATGCATAACGATTATTAATGAGGAACGTACCCGTAACGACACTCGGGTCCTCCCTGACATCTTCTCCTCCAAGGACATAAGCTCTTCCCCTAGCTGTTCCACCTTGATTATTGTTTCCCTGATTCTTTCCTTTCGGACATTCCTTCTTGAAGTGCCCAACTTCTCCACATCCAAAGCATGTTACTGGGGGCTTCTGATTATCAACCACAATCGGAGCTTTGCAATCCCTGGTTGATTGACCAACTTTCTTACAGTTTCCACACGGATTCGGACAATTTCCAGGATTATGATGGGTTTGGCATTTGTTGCACTTGGGTAAAGTACCACTGTAACCTCTTTTCTCAGTTTGACCTGCAACATAAGCCTTTGTAGTTTCCTGTCTCTTGGGTGGTGGTTGAGTAACATTGCTACTCTGGTTGTTGTCCCGATTTCTCTTGTTATTATTGTTATTGGAATTGTTTCGGTTGCTGTTATAGTTGTTGTTTCGGTAGTTGTTGTTGGAGTTACGGTTGTTGTAGTTACGGTTACTGTTGGTGTTGTTGTTTTCTGAAGCAGTTCCTTTCTTCACTATTTGAGCCATGAGTTTCTGAGACATTCTGATTGCCTCATCCAATGTTTGTGGGTCAAAAGAAATCACATCACCACGGATGTTGTGAGGTAATCCTCCAATAAAATTCTCCAATAGCTTCTCAGTATCCGGAACCATTGTCGGACATAATGCTGCCAATTCCTGAAATCTCCTGATATAAGCCTCAATATCATTACCTGCTGTCACTAGTTCATAAAACTCTGTTTCCATCTTTTTCACTTCTGTTCGTGGGCAAAACTTCTTTGTCAACAACTTCTTGAATTCATCCCATGTAAGCTTGTGAGCATTCTCCATTCCCATGGGCTTTGCATACGAATTCCACCATGACATAGCTTCCCCAACGAGTGTACTAGTAGCAAACTTAACCTTGCTGTCTTCCGAACAGTTGCATAGAAGGAATACTGATTCTGTCTTTTCAAACCATCGGATCATGGCAGTGGCTCCTTCAGTGCCTTTGAATTTTTCTGGATCCCCACTCTTGAAATATTTGTACATACATTTACGGCCATTTGTTCCATTAGTATCTGTTCCTGCGGCTTCCGCGGTTTCTGCCCGCGAAGCTGCTTCAGCAGCAGCTGTAGCTACGGCAGCTCTTTCAGTTACCAACGCTGCCTCAATACTGTCGGCAACAAGTCTCTTGATCTGGGCGGGTGTCATAGCAGGAGTAGCTCTTTTGGGTGGCATGATTCTTCACAATCACAAAAGAATACAACAATGAGAACTCACAATGGAATTGATCATCATACACAATATACACAACCACAACATGTATATACATCCACAATACGTATAAATACAACCACAGCATGTATAAATACAATGAAACCACAACGAAACATCATAAGTATAATCACAACGCACATGAATATAATACATGAAAATTTCGGTTACGCAGACCGATATCATAAAATAGCACAACGAAAATCCTGCATAGTAGAGTCACACTTGATATATTTGTTTGTACTACAAGTAAAAGACAACAAGTACTAACTATGTCCCACACCCCGGGACTAGGATAATAATGTACAAGCTATATGATAACAGTCTAACACTAGGCACCTCCTCCGGGCGCTCCATCTAACCTGCGGAAAATCCTCTGAAGATCCCTAGACATCGCAACAACGATCTCCTCTAGGTGCTGAACTCGAGTTTGAAGGTCAGTCTCTCTAGTCTCTGATGCAGACAACCTAGCTTGAACTGAAGATAACTCACCGACCAGGCCGTGATGCTCATCCTGGAACCTCTGTGCTCTGTCAACTAACCCCGGCACCTCCTGCCTAAGCTGTGTGATATGCTCTGAACTCTCCAACTGACGAGCCTCTAAACCCTGGTGTGAAACATCAATGGCAACCCTGACCTGGATCAATCCCTCGACCTCCTCCTCAATGGCCTCAATACGGCTCACTGGAGTCTCGTCTAGATGAGACAATGCCCTCTCAATCTCTGCCTGAAGCTGATCTAGTCGTGAGTCAAATGTAGCAGCAGTAATCAATCTGTCAGCAGCAGCCCTCGAGCTCTCACCAACCTCGAATCTGCTGGGTGGTGCTGTCTCTGTGGCATCTGAAGTATCTGGAGATGAGATATCAAGACGAGCCCGCTTCTTGAGCGGTAGGTCTGACGTAGGAGTAGGATCTCTGATGTGAGCTGGTGCTGATGGCATCTGTGGTGCTGATAGGGATGGCAATGGTGGAGACAATGATGATAAGGATGGTAAAGGTGATAATGGTGGTGTACTGAATGTCACACTCCTCCTCGCTGTCAAGCGGCGACGGAGTGGATGAGATGAAGTAAGTGATGATGGTGGTGGTATGACCGGAACAACTCTGGGACCACGACGGATCACAGGTGAAACTGGTGGTGTAGGCACGACTTCCCCCTCCTCAAAGGGTTCTGTCTCGGCCTCTGACATAACTGGTGAAGACTGTGGAGTAGGCTCCACTGATGATAAAATGATAGTGGGTAGCGATGGTGATGTAACAGACTCTAGTATGATGGAGGGTAGTGAGGAAGTATCGTCCGCTGACTCAGAGTCAGACGAGATAACAATAGGGTGTGAATCCGAAGACATCACTGAAACAACAGATGTGAAATAAAAGTAAATAAACATTTACACAATGCGGGTTATGATGAAATGATATATGTATGAAATTGCAATCACTACATTTCGTGACTTGCAGCGGAATAAGTCATTCAGGGGCACGACTGGTCATAGCACCAAAGTTGCAGTTATATTGAACGACCTAAAGTGTCGTTTAGAAAATACATCGTTTGATTATTTAAAAACATTCAGAGTTATAAAGCTAGGTCCCAAAAGGTGAAACAAGTTTTCAGAAAACAAGTTCATACAATTCAAACGATGGATAAGTGCATAAAATATAAAGTGAGACGCGTCGACTCCGCGACTCCATGATGTCCATATGCAAGCCAACATGCGATACCTTAATTACCTGAAAATACATTGCTAAAAATGGTCAACAAAAATGTTGGTGAGATCATAGGTTTATGTAAATGAATGATTGTACGGAAACCACAAGTATAAAGTGTATGACAAATCCATGCCACATAAAAATGATACATTAGCTCTAAGCTCATGACCCCGAAGCTAGACTGAATGAAATGCCCCAACCGAGTGTTTGCCAATCACTCAAATATGACAGAAATGAAATGCGTTCGTTTGACCAGTTGGTGCTACCAACCCGAACGGAGGAGTCACCCTCAATAGATCTATCCACTCACTCTCGCTTACTAACAATTAACGGTTCATGATAATATAAGGGGACTTTAATCTGGGCAATGATGTAACTTAAGCAATGTAATGAGTTTGTATACTTTGGTCCGCATATAAAAATGGTGCAATGTATTCTCCCCCGAGAGTTTAGAAATCAATAAACAATTAAAAACGGGGCTATGAAAACTCACCTGATATGATAAGCAACAATGATCACAATGGATATGATGAAACAAGGCTCGGTTCCTAACCGCGACCTATCATGAATGATATGATCTAAGGTAAGCAAATGAAATGATGTTACTCATGCAAACACGTATGTTATCGATACCACTCGAAAGTTTTGAAAACAATGTTTATCGTCGAAAAATACATTTTGACGTCTTGTTAAGTTATAAACCACATTTTGCGTAAATATGTTAAAACTACACTCCATGATCCTTGTTTGGTGTTCTATTGGCACATGTAATGTTTTCGTCGCAAAACAATACTTTTCATACTTGTGAAAATATATCCAAAACGGCCTCGCAAAACTAGTCGCGAATTAGTGCACGTTAAGTGTTGTGAATGAATTTGACGTCCTTGAAAATAAAACGTTGTTACAAGTTTTTCGTGTCGTGTTATTGGACTTTTGATCATACGCATCTTGAATAGATAGAAAACCGGCTATCAATGTAATGGCTTGTAAAAATGTTAACGTATATACTTAGAAAAATACTTTCTATTAGGGCTAACAAAATAGAATAGAGTTCGTCGGCTTCGAACGTGTATATCTCGGTCGTTATAAGCTCGTTTTCTACGTTCTTTATATCCACGGATTCGTCATAACATGAACTAACATAATCTCAATGGGTCGGGTCGTCTAGATCACCTCTAACGCCTCGTTTGGTCCTTTAAAGTTCGGCTAACAGCACGTTTATTTTCAGAAAATTAGTTTTCGTCGTCTAACTTCGAACGATCATATCTCCTTCGTTATAAGTCGGATTTTAGTGATTCTTGCGGCCACGGTTTCGTTTTTGAAAGAACTTTCTGAATATGAAGGCCAAAATATGCCAAAAATTACTGAGTTTTCCAGTTTACACGATTTTGGACAGTAGGTATATATATGTTTTAAAAACTCATTTCTATGGTTCTAATCTTGATCATACAACCTCAAATCAACTCCACAAGTTCGCAAATCCTACCATACACCTTCTTAGGGTGTCATGGGGTCCTAAACATCACCAATCTTGGTGGATCTCATGTGGTTATTAGTGAAACTTATAGATCTAGTGTTTGTGATAGTTTATAAACAAAATGGTATCAAAACATAAGTAACTTGCAAAAGTAACTAGTATAACCTTGAAAATACATGATCATATGAAGTAAATAAAAGAATGAAAAGATCAAAATAATGTTCTTGAAGTTTACTTACAATCTTGGAGTGATTTGATGAGAAAGGTGCAATAACTTGAGGTTTTGATCACAAATCCATAACTAGGAAGGTAAATGGAGTATGTTTATGATTTGTTCTTGAAAAGTTGATGAATTTTTGGTGTGTTCTTGGTGTTGGCCGATTCTAGGAGTGAAGATGGAGAGAGTTTGATCTTTTGTGTTAGCTAAAATGATGTGTTATGTGTTTGTGCTAGTGGATTTCTAAATAAATCAAGAAAATTCAATTAATGCATTTTGGATGGATTAGCTAAATGAGATGGTAGGGGGGGGGGGGGGGGCGGCACACATGTGTTAAAAGGGAAGGGTTTGATGTAATTGTGCCAAGTGTCCCTTTAGTGTAAGTGTTTAGTTGTTTTGTGTATACATTGAGTGTTATCGGGTACCGAGTTAACTAGAAATAACTCGTGACGAGGTGAAATGAGATACGAAGAAGTTGTAAAAATTGTAAAATCATGTTCCTTGCAAGAATCGGGTGTTAGAATGATAATCGGATTGAAATTTCGTAAATCGACGGAGTTATAAGCGTCAAATGAAAAATGTAACGATTGGTTTAAAAACACCGGGTAAAGTAATAATATAATCTCTATATCATTATAATTAGCTTGAAAATGTATTAGGATCATTTTCTGGAGTATTTGATTTACTGTTGATAGAAATGACTGAGTGGTAACGTTAATTAAACAATTACGCATACGTTAATGAAAATCACACAGACACATGCATGAACTGATATGGTACTGATATTACTGATGATATGCAGACTACTCTAGTCTGTATGACGTGTCCTTACTGATGATGCATGAATACGCAGCTAAACCTAACTGGTTATGCGCATTTGAATCCTCGTAAACCTAGTTTACGACATGATGAATGATGCCCATGAATAGTGATTTCCCTCCGGGAATGAATAGTGTCATGTGAATAGTAAAATTTTTGACGACTTTTCAAAGTCTCAAACTGGCTTCAAAAATGATGAATAGTGATCAGTGAATAGTGATTTATGAATAGTAACTCATGAATAGCAAATTGTCGGGGTTTGGAAAATGACCTGAAATTACGAGTTGTGACATACTTCTTCATTAATTTTTTATTAAACGCCTTATAAATATATAAAATAAAGATTTACATTAATTGGTTGTACGTTGGCATGCATGTAGTTTGATTATTTTCCCCGGTGTATTGTGTGTGGCTATGCTAAATTATTGCAGCTGGATTTTTATCGTATTTTGGTGAAACTAGACTCATAGGGTTTTTTTGTAGATTGATTACTTGATTTAGCTAAACTATTTATATGGGAAAATGATCTGAAAAGGCATCATACTTGCCATTTTATTCTTTTGTAAGCATCATACTTTTTTTTTTCCTATAGTGGGCACATACTCCCTTAATCATCACTATTGTAAGCATTTTGATGACGTGGCATGATCTAATAAGAGTTAATTACATAAATTTACATAAATCGTCCCTGTGGCTCTAAACAATTACACCATTCGTCCTTGAATCAATTACATAAAAGGTCCCTTTGACTCTAATAATTTACACATTTCGTCCTTGTGGCTATAAACTCAAACTAATCACCATCAACCAAACCACCACCACAGACTCACCAAACCAATCAGTAATGCACTTGCTTCCCAAACTAATCAGTACAACCAAAAATCCATCTTTCCAAACCCTAATCCATCTTTGGAAATAAAAGACCCTAATCCATCTTTCCAAACCCTAATCACCTAACACAACCACGCAGTCACCCTTAAAAAATAATCTCACCTCCACCTTTGATTCTTGATAGCTGATTCACAAATCACTGGTACCCTTTCTTTCTATTCTGAAACAATACAACTCTCAATCCCACCTCTTGATTTCTTTCCCAGTCAACGATCCCACAAGGACCAGAAAGATGTTATTAAGATCTTGTCAAGCAAGGTCACAAGTAAGTATGAATGGTTATGTTTTTGTTTTTCTAAATCGAAAGAAAGATCGAAGGTGGATTGTAGCTCGTGAGTCAGTAGTGATTTGAAAGGTGAGATATATGAGTGGGAGGAATTAGGGAGAGGGTTGGATTTGTGTTGGTTAATTGTGAGATGATTATTCGGATTTGTTGTAGTTAACAGAGATGGGTATGTTCTTGTATGTTTTGTTGTTGTATATTGTTGTTGTTCTTGATTTGTTGTTGTCGAATAATTTTTTCAACTGATTTTTGGTTGTACTGATTAGTTTGGGAAGCAAGTGCATCCCTGTGGCTCTAATAATTTACACATTTGCTGGTATGTTTAGTCCGGTGTCGGTTTTGGTTGATGTTGTGTTTGGGAAGCAAGTGCATTGTGTTAGGGTTAAGGTTGGGAGATGCGGGGATGTTTTTGTTGGGAGTGTTTTGAGTGTATTTGATGGATTTGAGTGGCTGTGCTTTTTGGTGGTGGTGGAAGCGGCTACGTCCGATTTAGGTGGTGGTTCTGGTTGCAACAGAGACTGGTCTGGTTGGTGGTTGTGGCAGCGAGGGCGGATCCGAGTGGTGTGTCGACGGATGCGAGTGGTTGTGGTGGCCGGATTTGTGGATTTTTTTAATTTTTTTGTTGTCGATTTTTTTTAGGTGTTATTAGTTAAAAATTATGAAGGTGAGGATGAATTGAAATGAATAAGGTGATGATAAAGTGTGTGAGAGAAAATCAGTGGTTTGGTGTTGATGTCATGGTGGGGTTTGGTGGGTCGGTAGTGGTGATGTCGTGGTGGTGTTTGGTGGGTCAGTGGTGGTGATTTTGTGGCAGGAGGTGTTTGTGGTTATGGGTTGGTGGTTTGGTGAGTCGGTGGTGGTGGTTTGGTGGTGATGTCGTGGCAGGGGCTATTTGTGGTAATGGTTTGGTGCTTTGGTGGTGATGTATTGGTGGTTTGGTGAGTCTGTGGTGGTGGTTTGGTTGTGATGTCATGGTGCATTACTGATTGGTTTGGTGAGTCTGTGGTGGTGGTTTGGTTGATGGTGATTAGTTTGAGTTTATAGCCACAAGGGCGAAATGTGTAAATTATTAGAGTCAAAGGGACCTTTTATGTAATTGATTCAAGGACGAATGGTGTAATTGTTTAGAGCCACATGGACGATTTATGTAAATTTATGTAATTAACTCTTATTAGATCATGCCACGTCATCAAAATGCTTACAATAGTGATGATTAAGGGAGTATGTGCCCACTATAGGAAAAAAAACGTATGATGCTTACAAAAGAATAAAGTGGCAAGTATGATGCCTTTTCAGATCATTTTCCCTATTTATAATGAATATATGTTCTCTAGTTGGCATACTTTCTTTGTACTATATAGTTTTGATGACTGTGATTTCGATTGTTCTTTTTACTTGTTATATACGATAATTTGATTAATGGATGGATCTTATAAACATTACAGCAATATTATATGCCACCGCCTATAGTCGTGTAGAACTTAGTTTTAATAATTTGTTGATGTAACTATGGGGATCACGAGATACCATAAATATGCTCTAGGGTATTAATGAATAATTATATTCAAAGGCTAATGGTCAGGCTTGGTTGCTTACTTGTTTTATTTTGCATGTCTATACCCTTAATTAATGAAGTACTCCAATACTTCAAGTTATTGACAAATTTTTAATTTGGCTGACCGTAGATTTATTGTTTTTATGGTAAAAATTACATTGATTGACTTGATCACTTAAGATGTTATCTCATAAATCAAAACAAAGCTTAAAACAATCATAAAGTGTACTTGTAGTTTGATCTCTACATCATATAAAATGTGATTTTAAGATATAATGTGTGAAAATAACTTACACAATTTTTGTCCAAGCCTTTAACCATAAACATAGTAAATTTTGATGATTATCATAAATCTTGTTAGTATTAGTAACAAGATAGCCATACACTAATATGAATGGTATATTGGTTAAGGAAAAACCAAATTTAGTATATATACAATATGCCATAAGCTTATACGGACAAATATAGATGTAAAAGGAAATAAGGTTTTCAAAAGAAACAGAGTATCCTCGTTATCTAATACAAGGAAAATATATAATTTTTTTTATAAAGCTCGTGATTATCCTAAAGTTGTATGACATTTAATTGAAGAATGAATTTAAGACATGCATGCAAATTGTCTATCGGTTCATATTATGTGAAAATAATACCACTTAACAGTAAAAAGTGTGTTTGTGTTTTGCATCAACAAGACTTTAATTGTTTATGATCGCATAAATTAACGAGTTTCATTCCCTGCTGCCTGACACGATAAATGAGAACAATTTTAATTTGAAAAAGACAAATATGTCATTAAAATATGTGTTATAGTTATAACTTATAAGTATGAGAATCATTTTGGTGTAACAATGTCGCATAAGAGCAATGAAAATATCTAAATATGAGAATATGATTACTTAGTTAACTCAAATTGTGCCATTAACTTTAGATACGGAGTGTATGTTTTGATTTATCATATCTTGTGCTTTTATTTGCTTGTGAGATACTTGATTAATTGATGAATGACATACTAAAGTGGTATATATCATGCTTTATTATTTGATAATGCTATAAAGTAATGTAATATTAGATTAAACTATGTGAAAGCCATAAAAGAGCTTATAAGATTTGATTGGAGAAATGTGATGTTGTATTAAAATCTCCATATTATTTGATGTTTACATAGAAAGTGCAATCTAAGCACATGTGGTCATAACCTAGAGTTTATGAGCCATTGAAAGGGAATACTTAACGATGAAAGATTCGTTAAATTATGGTAAGATCTCAAGGATACATTACCACACAAAAGTAAGTAATATTCCCAAAAATCTCGCTATGATTATATGCACCTCAAGCTGCATTAAAAAAAAAAAAAAAAAAAAAAAAAAAAAAAAAAAAAAAACGAGTTCGGTCTCACAATTTCAGTGTTAGATCTGAATTAAAAAGAAAATATATAACGGTGAAAGATCCGTTAAATGTATGTCAAAATCTAAAAGAAAGATTTGACCATCATAAGCACATTTTTCGCAATATTAAGTAGTACATCTGAATGATGAAAAGAAAAAATGCGATGAGATGGTTAATGCCTCGAATATACTCATATATCGAGCACGATGCTTTGATATAAAAGAAATGGGCATGTTTTGAACAAACACGATAAATCCGTTTACTAAATTTGCTCCATATTGTCGTGTTAAAAGAAACTGGTTGGCAACCTCAAGTTGCAACATAAATATCTTCATTCCCTCAAGTGAATGAGATAAAATGATCAATATTAGATCCTCATTCCTTCATGTGAATGTGAAAATATAATAATAAATGTCTAAAGATCATTTATCATGGTAAAGGATATGGTCAAAGTAATATGAAATTGACAAATCACTATTAGTGGCAAAATAAGAAAGGAGCAAACGAAAATGTGATTCATGTAAAATGCAATGTGATGTATGCAAAATACAAGTGTGTCAAATATATTACACACTATATTCATAGATGTAAGAATCTATGCAAACACAATTTTGCTCCGTAAAAGAAAATATAAACTTGTTACGAGGAATGAAATTTCATATTAATGATGCATTATATTCTCTTGCATCTTCCTCGACAAGCCATAACATAAGTTTATGTGCCAAAATTATATTATTATGAGGCATGACCGGTTGGACCATCCCGAGTCAGTGATGATGCGAATATATAAAAGAACCATGAGTTTCTTCAATGATTTTTTCATTGTATTTATTGTTCTCAATAGAAGTTAATACTTCAAATATTACCACCAAATTAAAGTAAGGGCTCATTCCCTTAGAGTTTTGGAAAATATCCAAAAGAGATATATATAGGCCTAGACAAGTGCCATTTAGATCATTTTGATTTTAAAATCGATGCATCGTCAAAATGATCATGAAAGACGCAACATGAAGTTAGCGTGATTAGCGGTTCCGCTTATAACAATGCGAGCACGTTTTCCATATCATATATTTGGAAATGGTTGTTAGAAATTCCAAGTATTTGGTAATTATTGAAACAAGTGGTGAACACTTGTAGCTCATATTGGTAAGCGAAATGCTTTGTTGAAGCGTTTTTGAACGTTTTCAATTTATTACAAAGCCAATAATTGTGAGAGCAAAATTAATGGTTTATAGGGCATGTTATTTAAATGATAGAACATGAATTTGCATCATGCCAAAATTTATAATGATTCCTTCCCATTTAATGGTTTTTCGGTCATGAACCATCTATCTCCCATCTAAAAGTCATGCAATTATGCGACTTATATTGAATCCACCACAACGCAAAATGTGAGATATTGAGAATGATAATTCATTCAGGGGAAGAGAATAAGCAGCAAGAATTTGGAATGAATTATAAATAATGTAAATGTTGATCCTCACAACACTAATGGATATGAACTTGAAGTTCAAAGTGTAATTCATTTTTTATGATCTAGAAAATGCCAGACATATTTGGTGACCTAAACAGAGTAACTAGATCTTTTATACGCTGCTAATGCTCCAACTTATATTTGTGTCCCAATTGGACAACCAATGATTGTTAGTGATTCTATGGCACGCCTATTGCATGATAGAACAATCGATTCCAAATATAAATCCTCGAATGATATATAAATGGAGCAAGAAGTTAAGATGGTTATATCGAGGTAATAAAAACCCCATAATAGTCTCGTATTGAGACACTAGACAAAGAGGATTCTAAAAGAACCTCATGTACATTTAAAACTATGAGATATCAATAAATATAATGTCTAGTAAAATGTGGAATCGAAAAGAATTGAATCGACGTCGATAGTATTACTGTATCTAATGGTGCGCAAGATAATGAATTTATAAATAAAATAGCGCTATAATAACAGTGATGATCTTGAAAATAATTTTGCGAGAATCGCAATTGTAAAATGATTAGCCAAAATGTAAATACGCAAGTAACTAGTGAAAGATTGGAGTCTCTTGTGATGAGACATGTGAGACTTGAAGTCCATACACATGAAACATGAATGTGTAAACTTATTGTATAAATATTTGTCTTTGTAAGAAAGCGAAATCAATGTACTGAATTTACATTTTCGCAAAGACGTGAAAATAATAATGAGACATGATCTCATGTGGTGGATCCAATAAGTATTTTATTACTATATAAGTCTGGCAATATGTGAAATATTGATATGCGTATAAAAGAATATAAATAAGTGCTCATTTGATGTTGAGATTCCTAAAAGGATATAAAATGCATAAAGCATGTCTCGTTATTTTGAAATGCTTGAAGCATATAAAAGAAAAATTATTGAGAATACAACTTGATCAAATTGAATAAATCATTATATGAGATCAAGGAATATGAGCATAATTGCTACAATCGCCTTTAGTCAATATTTGTTAAAATGGGACTTGAAAATGATTATGTTTGCCCATGAAATTTTATAAAGATATATGGATTTGACTATGGTATGTCAATGAAACTCTTTGAGAGATTATAAAGGCGATTGAATGCTTAGAAACTAAACTTGAAATAAAAGACAAAGTTTGTCTTAGTTTATGAATTGAACTTCTTAAGGATAAAATCCTTGTGCATTAAGAAAGTTAAAATAACATGTTAAATGCACTTTATGACGCTCATGGCTATGAGGTCACATGATGTTGAAAAGTCTCATTTTGACTTATAAAGATGATGATCACAAAATATATTTGAAATTATATGAAACATGGATGATTCTCGCTAGTGTCCATACATGATATAATAAATCATTTACTTTGAATTTGTTGGCATTGTATAATGTATGAAGTACGATGATGTACTTGCATTAGATTTATGACGTATGTTTAATCCTTCTGGATATGTTAACAATATGTGGAGAACCCTTCTTCATGCTATAATTAAACATGTTTGTTTTATGAAGACACTTGCTCTTTGGTATTGAAAAAGTTGGTTTATGATAATGAATTGCACCAACTAAATAATTCAAGTGATGTGATCATCAGGGGAAGTGAAATACGCGTTGCACTCTTTTTCCCTTGACCATTGTTTTGTCCCCAAAATGGGTTTTCCTGGTAAGGTTTTTAATGAGGCAACATCACTAAGCGTATGAAGGAATTATGTACTCTTTTCTTCACAAGAATTTTGTCCCACCGGGTTTTATCTTGTAAGGTTATGATGAGACGTAATCTTTTAAATGGACATCCAAGGGGAAATGTTATAAAATATATATATGGAATGGATGTCCATATATCATCTAATATTGTGAGTATATCTTTGTATATTAATAGAAGATTGTATCTTAGAGAATACTCCATCTTGTAATTATAAATATCCCTCCAATATGAGATGAATAAAAAAGTTCTTTATTCTTTCTCCTTTAATCCTTTGTGTTCTCTTTATCTTTTCTTTATTGTTTCACAACATTTTGGAGTTTGAGCATTATAGATGCTCTTACTAAAGATTAGATGAATAGACATAAGCTTATAAGCCTATAAATAATATTTTAAAATACCCCTTGGATATTCATCTTTTATTATATGTCATAGACTGCCTCATTAAAAATCTTACCAAGAAAAACCCAACGGAATAAAAACTTGATTAAGGGGGTATAAAAAGGGCGGTGTGTATAATGCTCCTCCTTAAATTAATGTATATCTTTCAAATGTCGAAGACCGAGGCAAAGATTTTGTGAATAAATCTCCTAAATTGTCACTTGATCGAACTTGATAAACATCAATAACTTCATCCTTTTGTAGATCATATGTAAAGAAATTTTTTGAAGATATCTGTTTTGCCTTGTCTCCTTTGATATACCCTTCCTTGATTTGAGCTATACATGTCGCATTGTCTTCATACAGTATGGATGGTGTTTGTGCACAAGTATATATATATATTAGTGTAGGAAAAACCCGACCAAATGGTGAATTCTATTTCTAACCAAGATTGAATAAACCGAGTGGTCAAAGAAATTCAAACAAAATATAATTCCGGAAGTATTGATTTTTCCCGGGTCGTTAGGTTCCGATGAAGTGTGAATGGAACGTTGAATTCCGTTCGTGATCGAATGATTTGATTAAGTGAGAAATTTTGGGATTATATCTAAAAAAATAGAAAACATAAACTAAAAAGCATATAAAATGAGTAAATAAAGCACATATAATCAAAAATGCTATTTAAACTAAAAACCTGGCTCTTACGGGACTAAAAACGGGCCTAATAAAACCTAAAAGTCAAAAATTAACTCTAGATGTGCAAATTTGGTTCCTAAAAGTCCTAAATGATTAAAATGAAATTTAGAAAAAAGATTTATATTTTTTTTGCTTTTTATTTTATTTTTTATGAATTAAAAACACTTTTGGATTAAAAATAATATTAAAGATACTAAATTAAAGTGAAAAATTATGAAAATTTCTGAAAAACTACTTAAAGTTGTCAGGATTCTAGAAAAAAAAAAGTTAACAGCTTATTTGGATAATCTGTTATTAAGCAAATAAGGAAAATAAGCTTAAAAGGGAAAAAGGTGTTAAATATAAAACCTAAACAATCCTTAACGGAAAAGACCTAAGGGCGCAGTTGGTTAAGGTGTGTGTTATAAGTGGTTGAGAAAGGTTGAGGTCAGGGGTTCGAGCCTTAGGCTCACCCTTGGCTTCCCTATTTCCCACCCTTTTTTTTTTGCAAATTTTCTTTTTGGAACTTATAAATAAGCTAAAAATGAAAAACTTTTGTGAAAACAATATTTTTAAATCTAAAGAAATAAGCAAACAGCTATAAATGACCTAAAAACTAAATGGCCAAACTGATGATTACACACAAGCTTCTATAAGCTTATGTGTGATTGATGCGTGCGTGCGAGTGCTCTAATTTATACCCACGGTATGTCGTTGTGGTTTTAGCAGTATTCAAGTTTTAAATTTATATTTAGCCGACTTATCAATAACACACACACTTTAACGAGCAGTGTACCCGGTCAGTATGTATATAATGGTAAGTAGAGTGTCGATCACTAAGAGTGGAACGTATTATCTAGTTATTCTAATCAGTATTTTAATATCTTAAGTTAGCTATACAACCAAATTTAACGCAAGGGGGTTCAGCCTGAGAGACTGGCACAGTTTGGTTGCAATTAAATAATAAACTAACTAATAGGCACGAATCAGCGAATAGCACACACGTACACAGATAAATACTCGAGACAATAAGAAGACCTGTCCTGATAGTTAAGTAGCTTGTCACTTGTTTTATTGCTAGTTTTATATGAAGTGTATAGTTCGATGCAACGCACCGAGATTAAGTCCTTTCTCGTTGGTTCTAATCTTATCGGCGAGTAAACCCTTAATGATTACTTATGACTATCCCATTTATCTTTCTTCCTACTTTTCTACAGACGATAGAATGCATAGGCGATCTAATAAATAGGCGAGGAAGGGGCATGGCGACCCAAGCAATGCTCAGCTAGACACAGAGGTTATCAATGCACTAATAAAAGTCACCAAAGACATCAACATATAAAATTTAATTAATGGGAAAGCAATTTTAAGGGGAGTTGAAGTGAATGATAACATAACACAAGCCCATCAATCCTGATCAATTAAAGTGTACTAATACAATAAAACAAAACTACTTAATGAATTGAATACATGCAGGACCTTCTTACAGCTCTCGTATCTTTGTTCAAGGTGTGTCTTGTGCTGCTACCACGACTGAATTCGGCCTAGGGCTTCTGTCCTTCGAATATCGTACGTAACCAAAGTCTCTTAATTCGTCTGGTCTTTGGGGTATTTATAGTTTCTGTCTGAGATAAGATGCGGCGCATCTAATAAGTAGATGCGGCGCATTGACTTAACTTCGCGTGGGGTCCAAGATTAATATATTCAGGAATATTCGTACACCGCCAGAAGATGCGGCGTAACTCCATTTATAGATGCGGCGCATGTCCTCTTGTATCTTGGATCGTATCTTGTGAAGTCTGGATAGTGATGCGCCGTATGTAATAAGCAAGATGCGGCGCATCTGGAGCAGAATGTCTTGATCTTGTACATTTCAGTAGACTCTTAACTTCTTGCTTGTTTTGCTCCATAATTAGTCCAAAATCGCCAAGTTTCACCAAATGCTTGTTTTTACCTGAGAATTACAAAAGTAAACGATTAAGTATCAATTCTCATATATAATATAATAAAACAAGTCAAATAAATAGGATAGATGATAGTAATAAAATGTACTTATTTGAGTTCATCAAATATCCCCCCACTTGAACTTTACTTGTCCCCAAGTAAACCTTAGAATTAATCTTATGAAAATGTATCCTAAAAGATATTAGGATTTATTTTTTATATTTAAGCATGTATTCATTTTTGTCATAATCACACAACCAAACACTTAACGAATTAGAAGTAAAATAAAATAATTTGATAAAAGCAAATCTAATCGTTTAACTGTCCAGTCGTGACGAATATTCTATCATAAGCTTGGCAAGTATACACATCTCCCCCACTAAAGCCAAGGAATAACAAGTCTAAAGCGGTAAAAAGGGTTTGTAGGCTTAAGGGTTAATCATTCTCCTTAATCTCTATCGATCTCAAATTCCAGAAAAGGCGACAAAATCACAAATACATGATCGAATCCACGAACACGATACTTGCAATTGCTCAAATCCTTAACTCGAATAGGCTAAAGATAGGATCAAGTAATCTTCACCAATAATATTATATCAAAAAGGGCGACAAAATCATAAATACATAGCCGAATCCACGACTACGATACTTAAGATTGCTCAAATCCCTAATCTCAATAAATCAAAGGTTTGGATAAAGAATAATATAGGGTATGGATAATATTTGGGATATAAATTGGTGTAAAAATGAAAAATAAACAAAACAAATAAATTAAAATCCTAAGTGTGGTTAATCACTATCCCAACCATCCCATGAATAAGACTCATATCATAGAATAACTCACGCTTTAACACTTGAAACACACGCTTTAGGTAGACACGAATTATACTCAACAAGATCTTAATCAAAGAATAAACCTTAGTTGGCGTTCCCATAACGTTCAACTCCCATTCAATCCATAGATATAATATACAACAACTAGTGGTGATATCGACCACTTAATACAAAACTTTACATAAGTTGGTTAAAACAAACATCCAACTCTTCCTTTTTCTTTTTCTTTTCTTATTTTTTCTATTTTTTAAAGATGTGTAAAATTTCACCACATCACTATAATGATAATTCTGGATAATTTTTCCATACTTTTCATAACTTCAGAAATAACGGTAATAGTGAAAGTAGTAAACACACGAAAAATAAGACTCAAAGATATACAATATTTACTTTCACTCCAATTGCATTGTGCAATTTCCCGACCTAACCATAGATAATGAATTACGCACGCGAACACAGGTAATGTAAGGAAACACACTTTGCCTAAAGCAATTAACCAACCACGGATTTTAATCTACAGGGTAGGCTAAGGTGTAAGGGTGTAACGAAACATTTTAACGAAGGTGTAAGAAACGAAAGGAATGGCTCTGAGGGTTTTTCTAGGGGTATCTTACTCTAAAAGTGAGAGTAACAAAAGGGTTTATACGGGGGTTAACTAACCAGTGTAGTTAGCTAATAACACATAACATATAAAGGCTATTTGGGTGTAATCCTAGAAATTTACCAATTTAGACAAGTCATTCCAATTATATAAAATAATACTTATTATGGTGGTCTCGAATAGTATACAAGCCAAGTTCTAAAGTTTACAAGTCACCGGCACACTCATAGATTTGTGAATTTTTTTTGAAAAAAATCACAATTTTTGAAAATAACGTCATGTGTGCAGCTATGCAACTTAGATCTCAAACAAAAACATGTTAAAAATTTTTAATTTTGATATATTAAGCACATTTTAAGCATATTTTGAAAAAGTTTAGGACAAGTAAGTGTTAAGTGTTAAGTGTTCTAATTCTCCAATCCCCCCACTTAAGTTAAACAACGTCCTCGTTGTTTGTATAAAAGATTAAAAACTAGAAAATAAAAGAATTAGAACAGAAAAACTCCCCTGAGATTTGCTCGGTATGATCCTCCATTATTCGTATAAGAGCAAAAATCATCTTTCTTGTGGATGAGAACGTTTAAGCTTCATAATTGATGTATCCACAGGAATTGCAGGAATCTATAATACCATCAAGACTTTAACACACCTAAGTTAAGAAAGTTCAAACTTGCATAACACATTAGTAGTTAGGAAAAATAAAACTTAAAAAATTAAAATGAAAGTCATCAGGTCAGTCGATACGCCGTATCTTATGGAAGAAGATACGCCGTATCGAGCCTGGAATAAGTACGAATCAGAATCGAAGATGCGTCGCATCCTTAACCAGGGATGCGCCGCATTAAAATAAACTGACAGAAAGTTTTAAAGTCAAAAATAAAAATGCAGAAAATTAAATAAGATATGACCAGTGCAGGAGATGCGTCGCATCTTAGGATTGAGATGCGCCGTATCTTCTGCGGGCCTGAATGACTCGACACAGAACAAAATAGTAAAAATTTTCCCCGGGTTGTCTCCCGGTCAGCACTTGTCTTTATTCCAGAGTCTTCAAGTTAGATTCACGTTCAGCTCCTGTTCCAGTAGTTCTGGTTCAAACTCGACAACTTTGTTATCAGCGTTGTCGATGTAATTATCAAGGTACTTCCCTTTAGGTCGTGCCTTTGGAACAAAACTCCTTTAATCACCCTTGACAATTGGTGCACTTCAATCGTCACTTCTCTAATCATATTGTTTTGTTCTTTCAGCAATAGTTCCTTTCCGCTTTCTTGGGCAAACTTTGATATAATCTCGTCGATTGTAAGTTTGATCCTTGATCCTCCGAACCAGCTTGGGAAAAGATCAATCATGATTCCTGAAACACAAAACAAATAGGCTTCGAAGTAAAAAATTTCTAAGAATCAGGAAAGATGATTAGAATTTTCTCCGTTCGGGATAAATAAAAGTTACTGATATCTGAAGACGATGCGCCGTATCCTATAAATAGGATGCGCCGTATCTTATAATCGTTAAAAATAAATCAGACTTTTATTTTAGAAAATTGTTACGTCGTATTAATAAATTAAATGCGCTCTACGTTTTAAGTTATCAAAAATTACTTATATTTATAAAAATTAAATGCGCCGTATAAGCGAAAGTTAATACGCCGTATCTACGTTACGTTTCAAAATACAAGATTTTTGATTCAGTAAATGCGCCGTGTCGATAAAAATCGATGCGTCGTATCTGTTTAATAATTCGAAAACTGTTTTTAATTAAAATAATAGATACGCCGTATCTGCTAAAGCAGATGCGTCGTATGGCGTTAACGTTTAGAAAAAATTTTCCTTAAAAACAGATACGCCGTATCTTGGGGAAAGATGCGTCGTATCGAATTAATTAAACGCGTTGTATTTTATAAAAATTAAACGCAATACGCCGTATCTATGAAAATAGATGCGCCGTATCATTTGAATAAGCTCAGTACAACGATAGCAGAACACAGAAAATACGAAAAATAAAAACAAATAAAAACAAACCAAAATAAACACAAATAAAAGAAAACAAATAACACACAAAACAGAAAATATGCAAAATAATACAATGAATGCAAATTAACCTAATATACAACACAGTTAGCAGTTAGATTAAAAATTAAAAAGAAAAACCTAATTAAAATACTAATCAAATTAACAGATAATAACAATTCACTCCCCGGCAGCGGCGCCAAAAACTTGATGCTGGCGTGTGAGTGCTCTAATTTTATACCCACGGTATGTCGTTGTGGTTTTAGCAGTATTCAAGTTTTAAATTTATATTTAGCCGACTTATCAATAACACACACACTTTAACGAGCAGTGTACCCGGTCAGTATGTATATAATGGTAAGTAGAGTGTCGATCACTAAGAGTGGAACGTATTATCTAGTTATTCTAATCAGTATTTTAATATCTTAAGTTAGCTATACAAACTAATTTAACGCAAGGGGGTTCAGCCTGAGAGACTGGCACGGTTTGGTTGCAATTAAATAATAAACTAACTAATAGGCACGAATCAGCGAATAGCACACACGTACACAGATAAATACTCGAGACAATAAGAAGACCTGTCCTGATAGTTAAGTAGCTTGTCACTTGTTTTATTGCTAGTTTTATATGAAGTGTATAGTTCGATGCAACGCACCGAGATTAAGTCCTTTCTCGTTGGTTCTAATCTTATCGGCGAGTAAACCCTTAATGATTACTTATGACTATCCCATTTATCTTTCTTCCTACTTTTCTACAGACGATAGAATGCATAGGCGATCTAATAAATAGGCGAGGAAGGGGCATGGCGACCCAAGCAATGCTCAGCTAGACACAGAGGTTATCAATGCACTAATAAAAGTCACCAAAGACATCAACATATAAACTTTAATTAATGGGAAAGCAATTTTAAGGGGAGTTGAAGTGAATGATAACATAACACAAGCCCATCAATCCTGATCAATTAAAGTGTACTAATACAATAAAACAAAACTACTTAATGAATTGAATACATGCAGGACCTTCTTACAGCTCTCGTATCTTTGTTCAAAGTGTGTCTTGTGCTGCTACCACGACTGAATTCGGCCTAGGGCTTCTGTCCTTCGAATATCGTACGTAACAAAAGTCTCTTAATTCGTCTGGTCTTTGGGGTATTTATAGTTTCTGTCTGAGGTAAGATGCAGCGCATCTAATAAGTAGATGCGGCGCATTGACTTAACTTCGCATGGGGTCCAAGATTAATATATTCAGGAATATTCGTACACCGCCAGAAGATGCGGCGTAACTCCATTTATAGATGCGGCGCATGTCCTCTTGTATCTTGGATCGTATCTTATGAAGTCTGGATAGTGATGCGCCGTATGTAATAAGAAAGATGCGGCGCATCTGGAGCAGAATGTCTTGATCTTGTACATTTCAGTAGACTCTTAACTTCTTGCTTGTTTTGCTCCATAATTAGTCCAAAATCGCCAAGTTTCACCAAATGCTTGTTTTTACCTGAGAATTACAAAAGTAAATGATTAAGTATCAATTCTCATATATAATATAATAAAACAAGTCAAATAAATAGGATAGATGATAGTAATAAAATGTACTTATTTGAGTTCATCAGTGATCCTAAAAAGCTACTAAGACCTAAAATCTAAACTAAAAAGTAGTTCTAATCCTAAATAAGCTGATATAAATAAACAATAAGCTCAGAATTCAAAATAAGCTAAAAAGGCCAAAAATGTTATACTAAACAGCCTGAAGTGGCAACTTTAAGCTTCTAAATAAGCACTAAAACTTAAAAGCTATATCACAAAAACTCAAAACAGATCAAGTAAACCAACCAGAGAACTTAATAGCCAAATTTCAGACCCTTATGAGCTTATTTAAAGCTTAATAATCAGCTGATAAGGAGGCTAGTTCAAACACTGAGCAATCTGATGTGCTAAAGACCAGCACTGATGCACTACTTTCTATGCTACCAATAAACAATTAATAAGTTGTGAACATAACTCAAAACTAGAAAACAACATTAAGCAACAACCTAAGAACTTGAACAATGATTGATTATCACACACTATGAACTACAAATAAGCTTAGAAAATAGGCTAAGAAAAGGCTTAATCAGCACTGTTTTTGGGTTTTTTTTTTTTTTTTTTTTTTTTTTTTTTTTTTTTTGAAACTAATGGCAGATTTAAGAAAAAATGAACAAAATGACTCAAAACCATTGGAAACTTAACCAACTCATTACACTGATTAGACTCAAAAAACTACAAACAAAAGACCTTATCACTGATTTATCAAAATAAGCTAAAACTATTAATGTTAAACCTTGAAAACTTGAAATCTACTTTAAAACCTACAAATCTATTTAGAAAAGCTTTAAACAACTTAAATTCAACTTATTAGACTTAATTAGAGCCAAAACAAAATGGACACGAGACCAAAACTCATGAACACAACTTTTTTACTAATCTAAAACTTAAATCCAAACACCCCTTTAACTATCTAAAACTGATTTTTGAGCTTAATTAAGATGTAAAACTCAAATTTTATTGAAAACAGATCAATATTAAGTGTTTTTGAAGGATTTTAAGCACAAGTTAAAAGGAGATAAGCACTTAGTCAATAAGCTAAGCTTATTGGCTATTTTGACTATAAAACCACTAATAAGCACAAAATGCAATTACACTATGAAATAAGCCAATAAAATAGTAGATCTACTTCAAATAAGCATATATAAGACAAATTAAACACAAATAAGCATAAAATAAGAAGTAATGAATAATAAGTAGTTTGATAAGTAAAAATAGGAAAAATGGAACTCACTTTGTCCTTTGCTCAAACAAGGACTTATAAATGCTCAAAAAGCTGATCTACATGCTCCAGCTTGTTAAAAACAAGCTGGTAAAGTCCAATAAGCCCATCCCAATCCGGCTTATCATCCAAATGCTTATTCCTCCTTAAGTTAGGGTAACTTGAATTACAATTGAATACACTTCAAGTAATAATAATAGAAGCTCAAAACAAGCTATGGAACATCTTATTTGAGTTCTAATCAGCATTTAAGTAAAGAGCTTATTGAGAGCTTATTATAGCTTATTTCAACCACTTAAAAGCATTTTAAACACATAAGTAAAAGAGACAAAGCAATAATGTAAACTGAATTTTATTAATATTGAAAAAAGTATTACAATGATGAACTTAAAGACATAAAATAAGCAGTAATTAAGCTAAACGACTGAAAAATAAGACTAAAACTCAAACTTTCAATGCTTGGTGAAGAGGCTTCTATTTATAGGAGGTCCAGGGAGCTTCTAGGGTTTCTATGATCAAATCCCCGCCAATAAATCAAGTATGTCGACATCTTTAATCAATCACTGCCCTTGGATCGAATGCCACATAACCTCCTCCAATCACGAGCTTAGGAATTGCCATGTTGGACAAGATATGAGCTCATTCTCAGCCTAGTCGTCATTCTAGAAGAGGTTAATTGTACTTAAGTTGGGTGAATTGGAGAGCATGGTAAAATTAGAGAAGACGATGAACAGTAACTGATATACGCGCCTTTTTTATTGTTTGACCCGGATTTTTTATTGTTTGACTTCGGGTTATAAGGGATTGGACGGCTTGGATGGTTGGATCCGGTTTATACGTTGGTGGGTTGGGCTTGGATTTAAAAGGTTGATTGGATCTTTAGATTTTTATTAATAAGAGTTTTAACAATAGTTAGATAGGGACTAACCATGCAAATTGTTAAGGACTAATGGTGAAAATGATTTTTCATTAAGGCTTTGGTTTTGGAATTTTGGGTTTATAGCTGATAAAAATGTAGAATCACATCCCCGGCCTCGGCTTTTCTCACTCTTTCCATTCTCGTGCTCGTTTCCGTCCATTTTGTCTTTCTTTTTGTCATTTTCTTATATCTTTTACCTGCACATACACAAACACAAAAACAAATATATATATATATATATATATATATATATATATATATGGCATTTATGGTCGGTTTTTGGTCTTTTAAGTCCGTTTTTGATAAAGAAAAAGGTATGTGATTTAACACATACCAAAATCCCCCAGACTAAGGTATTGTCGTGTCCTCACGCAATGTCATCACATCACGCTTTTAAAACCAAAAATTTCAAACCTCTTTCTGCTAAAAATTTTGAAAAGTAGCAAAATGTTCCTCAAAAGAGATTAAGAAATCAATAGTTCCAAAAAATCCTCGTTTGACCATTTTATTAAATATAATATTTTTTTGTAATTTTCTGATATGACGGGATGTTGACTTTCATTATTTAACAATAACTTTTAGGATCATGGAGTAAGAAGCACTTTTCATGAATAAGCGTTCATTTGGATAAATTTTATCGTCCTTGATTTTTCACGAGTCCCCAAACCAAGCTTAAAAACGAAATCATTGTTAAACACAAGTTATATGCCAACACTACCTATAGATGCTAATTGTGTACGCACAACTAATTCTTGCTCCCTTATTCCTATTTTCTCTAAGTATTTTATGAAAAATGAGTTTTTTTTCTGGTTTTCATAGATTTTTAGTCCGATAAAGGCACTAAGTTTAGACGCTAACTAGTTTAAAATCCTTCCCTCGAAAATCGTTGCCCATAAAAATGAGATCCACATCAAGGTCCTAATTTAACATGATTTAAGGGATATCATTTTTATTTCGACCAAAATAACTCATCTACGAGTCCAGAGACAGAAGCTTTATTAGGATATCCCCGGAGTCAAAATTTGGCATTATTAACATTATTAAGCACATATTAGTCCTCGACCTTTTAAACAATCTAGACAACGGCAGCTAACCGTCAAGAATCGGGAGTCTTATTTTGACCTTGGATATTTTCCTCTGCCTTTTTGAAGTCTGGGTCAATGGGAGCGAACCGTCAGGAAACATAAAACTTTTATCGGCTTTGGATTATTATTATTATTATTATTATTATTATTATTATTATTATTATTATTATTATTTATTTTTATTACACATTTTGCCAAATTCTGAGTCCTGCGGTCTTTCGACTACCAAAACAATAACACGTACTATCAGGAATCAGTAGTTTATTTCCCCGCAACACTAGCAGTACCTTGATGTGTACCTAACTCTTATAAGCAAGAATTCTCTAAAGAAGGAGTAAAAACTAATTATCGCCAAAATCGTGCACCTTTAATTATTTAAAAATTTATATTTTTGGGTTTATTTAGCTAATGGGAGCAAAAAACTATAATTAACCTCTATGAGCTCTAAAGAGATCCAACTACTCCACGCTTAGCATCTAACTTATATTTAACTCTATCATTTTTCGTTCTTCGCAAATTTAAAATCTTAAATAATAAGATCCGCGAATGCTTAGTCTAATAAAATCAAGTTGCGCATATTTAAAGTCAATTATGGAAACTTGCAAACTCTTGCTAGAATTCGTGTTTTATAGCTTCTTGTATAAGAGACTAGCACAACTTTCAATTATAAAGGTTAAGAGGACAAGCTAGAGCTCAACACGCTCGATCAAGTCAAAATTTTATTCCTACTCTCTCCAACGAAAAGTCAACAATGTGTCAAAACACTTATAATATTTTTGCAAAATTTTTTAAATTTTCTCATTTTTTCTTTCATTTTTTTTTTTTTTTTTTTTTTTTTTTTTTTTTTTTTGAGGAAAAACAGGGTTGTGAGAGTATAAGGTAAAATCAAATCGAAAGATTACCCCCCCCCCCCAAGACTAAAACGAGACATTGTCCTCAATTTTTTGAGATAAGGGTCCTCTTATGCAAATCTAAAACCGTTTATTAATTATGCTAATAGATAAACATTAATCGATAAGATTTAGGATATCGAATTTCCCAATAAGCACTGAAGGATGAAACTCGAGTGGATGAAAGACAAAACCACGAGCACGAGAGTCTTCATAATTCGGGCAAATCCTGGACATAAAACAAACAAACACGAAACACGAGAAATGGAAGAGGAGGGCCTCTTCACGTTACATTTATTAGAAAATAGAAAGAAGATAGACACGGGTTGCCTCCTGAGAAGCGCTTGTTTATTATCGAGTCGTTTAGCTTGACTCGCCCCGAATTTAATCGTCCATGGGGAAAGGCTGGAGGTCTAATTCAACCTCCAGTAGGATCACTTTCAAAATATTCGGATGAAATATTATGATCATGAAAGTATCCTTGATGATATGGGATCGTTTTGGAGTGAACGAGTCAACTCCATCAAAAATGAGTATCCCTGGATCGAAAACCTTGTCCTCATTTCCTGATGGAAATGGTAGCAGAGTCTCAATCTTAATGAACTCCATGAAGAAAAATAGTCCATGATTAGAATAGAACAAAGGGGAATTACTTTTCTCCATAATTAAAAATTCCTCAGATGAGGTTTGTAACTTTAAATTCTTATCGGGAGTCAATTTAATCATTGAATGATTTTCACTACCATTGAGTATGCCTGGATTAAACACTTTGTCTTCACAAGAAAACTCAACAAGATACTTGATGGAAGACTCAGCAGAGAAAAGGAGATCACCCTCGGGAGATAGAGGAGATAAGTCATTTAGATCAATTGTTAGTTCAGTCATGGTTTTCATTTTTGGGTCTTTATCTTCAAAGGATTTATCATCAGAAGGTTTGCCATATAAAAGATCTTCCCATTCTTTACGATCAGCTCCGAAATAAAAAAGATCATCATCATTTTGAGAATCACTAACTTCGATGATTTTCTTAGGGTTAGAATCAAGTGATGGATCATGATATAAAAGATATTCTACTTCTTTAAGATCGTCTTTAAAATCAAAGAGATCATCTTCATTTCCCGACGGAAATGAGTCGATGGGATCGAGTTCATCGGCGAACTCCTTGAGGTAAGAAGCACAATTAGTTTTCCCATGAGAAGAATCAATTGATGGATCACGATTTAGCAAATATTCTATTTCTCTCAGATCTGATTCGAAATCAAAGTCATCATCTTCATCCCCCGGTGGGATTGGATCGATGTGAGCGAGTTCATCGGCGAACTCCTCAAGAAGATAACCACTCTTATGATGTAAATCCTCGAGCTCGGGCTCCGGAGGATTATCATTAGACGTTTTAATTTCCTTAACTCCTTTAATTTTAATTTCCTTCGTAGGGAGAGAAGGTGACGGGTCATTGTTTAACATTTTCTCGAGTAAAAGAATATCTCCCTCTGGATCAAAGACGGTTTCATCAATTTCCGGTGAAATTGAATCATTTTTAAGACAAGCTTCGATCTCTTCCAAAGTGAAGTCACTTCCCTCAAACGGAGTAAGAGAAGGGGAAGAGTCGGAAAGGATAGGTTCAGAAGACGGAGTGGTACTGCCACTCGGGGAATTATCCAAAAATCCAGGAACTTTTTGAGCATACTCCTCAACATCTATTACATCGATCCGGTTAACCGATATAGCATTGTAATTAGAGGAGTATCTCGAAGTTCGATCGAGATTGAAAGTTACGGCTTCATTATCAACATGAAGGGTTAATTCTTCACCATAAACATCAATTAAAGCACGCCCCGTCCTTAAAAAGGATCTCCCTAGAATTAGGGGAACCCGAGGATCGGCATCAAAATCAACGACTACAAAGTCAACCGGAAAATGGAACTTTCCTACTTTAACGAAGACATCTTCGGCGATACCGATCGAAGAGTAATTGAACGGTCCGCAAGCTCGAGAGTCATACAAGTAGGAGTAAGTTCTGGAAGGGAAAGCTTTTTCCATACGGAAAGTGGCATAAGATTGATGCTTGCGCCAAGATCGGCCAAGGCTAAGCATTCAATCATTCCTGGAAAATCGCATGGGATGAGAAACTTGTCGGGGTCTCCAAGTTTTTCAAGTAACTTTTTTAGGAGAACCGCCGAACAATTCTCATTTAACGGCGTATTAGCTACTTCAAACAATTTTTCTTTATTACTCAATAAGCTTTTAAAAGTATAAGCAAATTTAGGCATGAGAAGAAGAGCATCCGCGAAGCTAATATCGAAGTGTAAATCTTGAAAGATTTGGAAGAACTTTTCCATTTGATGGTTAGCTTTTTCGCGGAGCTTTTGATCATTAAGTCTTGACGGGTAAGGTATAGAAGGCTTAGGATTAGACTTTTGAGTATTAACGGGAGCAACTTCGGGCTCAGAAACTTGGACAACCGGAGGTTGGACGTCTTTGGTACTTCCCTTATTCATAGGAGGCACCGTGTCCTTTGTCACCTCGGTTTCACGGTTCACTACTTTAGGAGGAGAAGAAGAAGTAGTAGGAACCGTAGGTCCTTCATAAGCAACACCACTTCGGGTGGTGATAGCTTTTAAATCACCCCTTGGGTTAGCAATGGTATTGCTTGGAAGAGATCCCGAACTCAAGGGTTGATTCATAAAACTACTCATCATATTCTTAAGCTCATTCGTTTGTCTAGTCAATGTAGTATCGATTTCTTTCCTAAGCTCGACCTTCATATTGTTGATTTGATTCTGCATAGCTCGCATGCTAACGTCATTTGTCTTCATGTAGTTCGAGAAATCATTATTAGGTCCAACTTGAGGAGGAAGAGGTTGATGAATTGGAGCTTGGTAATTTTGGTTTCCTTGATTTAAATTTGTTCCACGGTTTTGGTTATAACCTTGATTAGCATTATAACCTTGGTTATTTTGAAAACGGTTTTGATTGTTTTGAACGGGAGGAAAACCGGGTGGTCCCATTTGGTTATTAGCACGATAATTAGTTTCTCCTTGAGGACGAAATCCTTGATTGTAATTCGCTGCTGCTGCGGTAGCATTGAAAATGTGGCCATCGGTGGCTTGACAATCATAATAAGGATGGGGACCACCACAAATTACACAAGTTTCTTCCATTGCTTTGACTTGAGCAGGTGGAGGAGTTTGTGGGGTAGAAAGGTTCTTTTGATTAGAGAGAATCAAAGCTTGGATAGCATCCGTGAGTTTGTCGATCTTAGCATCCATGCTAGAAGTATTGGTACTCACTTTGGAAACAACCGGTTTGTTTCGTGAAGTGGGAACTTTCGATTTGTTCTCGATAATAATCATAATATCTCTCGGAGTACGATTCAAGATATTGCCACCGGCGGCTGCATTAAGCGAATCTTGATCGATTTGCGTCAAAGCATTATAAAACGTATCGATTTGGTGCAATTCTGAAAAACCGTGATGTGGGCATTTACGAAGGAGATCTTTGAATCGTTCCCATGCCTCACCAAGATTTTCATCAAACCGTTGTTGAAAATTTGTGATATCATTCTTAAGATTTGTCGTTTTGGAAGGAGGAAAGAAATGATTCACGAATTTGGAGACGAGATCTTCCCAAGTAGTAATCGAACGAGGGGGTTCTTTTTCGAGCCAAATCCGGGCTGCCCCCTCAAGAGAAAATGGGAATAACATCAACTTAATCGCGCTATGAGGAACGTCCCGATATTTCATAGTCGAAGTTAACTTGTTGAACCATCGGATGTGAGCATGGGGATACTCCCTCTCTAAACCATGAAATTGATTTGACGTTATTAGTTGAATTAAACCAGTTTTAAGCTCAAAATTCTCGGTTACAATCGGTGGTAAAACAATAGCATCTCCGTAACCCTCGATGGGTGCTTGGAGCAACTCCAACATAGTTCGCGTATCCGCAATTTCGGTAATGGGAATATCAATAAGAGTACGTATCTCGGGTACGTTTACTTGTTTGTTGTGTCGACGATAACGTTGAGTCGGAATTGTTGGAGATATATCGATTAAATTCGATTTAGAACGAGTGAGCATACACTAAAAACACAAAATTTAAAAGAAAAATAAATTTTGAAAAAGAAAATATTTTTGAGTTTTTATATTTAGAAAAATTTGAAAAGCAAATATTTTTGGCAATTGATTCGTCAACCGGTGCTCGGTAGCTCTCTAGAATTACTCGCAAAGTGGCGGAGAAACAAAGGTCCGCAATAACGCTAATTAAAAACTCGTTTCTTTCGGTTCGACAATTTCATGTCAATCCTCCTTAAACCCCTCTTATAGATTGTAATCTAAACGTGAGCCGACGTAACAATTGACTTCACGATTTCTTTTGTTCGTTTTTATTTTTTTTTTTTTATTATTTTTTTTATAATTATTTTTTTTTGGTATTATGAATACTTTAGGAAAAGTATTCGTGATTTTTTTAATTTTTTATTTTGTTTTTTTTATAATAATATAAGAAAATATGATATTTACAAAATAAAATGATAACTTCACGGGAAGGATCTTCAAATCACTGATCTTTAAACGTTACTCGATATTCGCTTCACAACGTCCCCGGCAGCGGCGCAAAAAACTTGGTGTTTGTGCACAAGTATATATATATATATATATATATATATATATATATATATATATATATATATATATATATATATATATATATATATATATATATATATTAGTGTAAGAAAAACCCGACCAAAGGGTGAATTCTATCTCTAACCAAAATTGAATAAACCGAGAGGTTAAAGAAATTCAAACAAAATATAATTCTGGAAGTATTGATTTTTCCCGGGTCGTTAGGTTCGGATGAAGTGTGAATGGAATGTTAAATTCCGTTCGTGATCGACTGATTTGATTAAGTGAGAAATTTTGGGATTATATCTAAAAAATAGAAAACATAAACTAAAAAGTAACTAAAAAGCATATAAAATGAGTAAGTAAAGCACAAATAATCAAAAACGCAATTTAAACTAAAAACCGGGCTCTTACGGGACTAAAAACGGGCCTAAGAAAACCTAAAAGTCAAAAATTAACTCTAGATGTGCAAATTTGGTTCCTAAAAGTCCTAAATGATTAAAAAGAATTTTAGAAAAAAAAAATTATATTTTTTTGCTTTTTATTTTATTTTTTATGAATTAAAAACACTTTTGGATTAAAAATAATATAAAAAATACTAAATTAAAGTGAAAAATTATGAAATTTTTTGAAAAACTACTTAAAGTTATCAGGATTCTAGGAAAAATAAAAATAAGTTGATAGCTTATTTGGATAAGCTGTTATTAAGCAAATAAGGAAAATAAGCTTAAAAGGGAAAAATGTGTTAAATATAAAACCTAAACAATCCTTAACGGAAAAGACCCAAGGACGCAGTTGGTTAAGGTGTGTGTTATAAGTGGTTGAGAATGGTTGAGGTCAGGGGTTCGAGCCTCAGGCTCACCCTTGGCTTCCCTGTTTCCCAACACTTTTTTTTTTTTTTTTTTTTTTTTTTTTTTTTTTTTTTTGTTGCAAATTTTCTTTTTAGAACTTATAAATAAGCTAAAAATGAAAAACTAAGGAAATAAGCTGAAACAGACAGAAATAAGCAAACAGCTATAAAGGACTTAAAAACTAAATGGCCTAACTGATGATTACACACAAGCTTCTATAAGCTTATGTGTGATCCTAAAAAGCTACTATGACCTAAAATCTAAACTAAAAAGCATTTCTAATCCTAAATAAGCTGTTCTAAACAAACAATAAGCTCAGAATTCAAAATAAGCTAAGAAGGCCAAAAATGCTATACTAAACAGCCTGAAGTGGCAACTTTAAGCTTCTAAATAAGCATTAAAACTTAAAAGCTATATCACAAAAACTCAAAACAGATCAAGTAAACCAACCAGAGAACTTAATAGCCAAATTTCAGACCCTTATGAGCTTATTTAAAGCTTAATAATCAGCTGATAAAGAGGCTAGTTCAAACACAGAGCAATCTGATGTGCTAAAGACCAGCACTGATGCACTACTTTCTATGCTACCAATAAACAATTAATAAGTTGTGAACTGAACTCAAAACTAGAAAACAACATTAAGCAACAACCTAAGAACTTGAACAATGATTGATTATCACACACTATGAACTAAAAATAAGCTTAGAAAATAGGCTAAGAAAAGGCTTAATCAGAACTGTTTATTTATTTATTTATTATTTTTTTTTTTTGAAACTAATGACAGATTTAAGAAAAAATGAACAAAAGGACTCAAAACCATTGGAAACTTAACCAACACATAAAAACCAACTCATTACACTGATTAGACTCAAAAAACTACAAACAAAAGACCTTATCACTGATTTATCAAAATAAGCTAAAACTATGTTAAACCTTGAAAACTTGAAATCTACTTTAAAACCTGATATAGTCAATTATAGATCAAGGGAGAAATCACAGAAGGTAAATAATGTGAAAACCTCGAGTTCGTTGTCCCGATGAAGATTGAATGGAATTGTGATTCGGGATCGTGAAACGTGAAGTGAATGAGAGATAAAAGTGAGATTTTGATAATTATCACTACGGAAAGTAAATCAACACTAGAAATCAACAAATAAAGCATATGAAATGATAACGTAAAGGACAATTAAGATAAATCGCAATAAAAACTAAAAACGCGCGAAATAATCAAAAACTACGTACTAGCTCAACTATAAAAGTGAAATTAGAGCAATACTAATCCTACGGGCATGAAAACAATTTTCCTACATTCTATATGACAAAAAAAAAATTTTGGGAAAAAGAAAAATATTTTTTTGACTTTTATTTTATTTAATATGAATTTAAAACTAATTTAAACTATTTAAATGATTTAAAAATAGAAAATGAAATTGGAAAAATATGAAAATTTCTAGAAAAATCTAAAGTTATATTAGGAAGCTAGGAAAAATGAAATGAGAGCTTATCTACACCCTAATAAGCTGAATGGGCAAATAAGCAGTTTCTAAAAAGCTTAAAAATAAGCAAATCAGCTCCAAAGATTATCAAAAGCTCAAATACTAATTAACACACTATATGAAGCTTTAAACAACTGATATAGCACAAATAAGCTCAAGGATTAAGCAGAAAAGCAATAGGATCAGTTGCAATGAAAGGACAGATTCACTGATCAACTAGCCACTTTGCAGCTTATTTATAAGCTAGAAAAGAGCTATCTGGGGAATCTAAAGGCATAATATCAAAGCTTATATAGCAAACTAATATCAGACCAAAAATGCCTAAAATTAATCCACAATTGCTCCCTTAAATAAGGCCTAGAACAGATGGTGAAAAACTGAAATAATGCAGGCCAAAAAGCATTTCTATGGGACAGATTGCAGACCTATATAAGCTATCAATAAGCTAATATAAAAAACCACAAAAAACAGTATTGACTAACAAGCTACCAAGGAATGATTAGGACCAAATCTCAGCTGACAATGACCTATATAGAAGCAGTGAAAAGCTCAAGCTAATTGGGCCATTTTGGGGAACTGCTAGTGCAGATCTGCACAAACTAGGCTGATGCAGCAGATAAATTGAACTAAACTCTATCAATTCTCCATAAAATGACATCAACTATAACAGTTTAACTTAACACACTATGCTACAACTAGTTTTGCTAAAAATAAAGATCAAATATACTACAACTTATACATAGCTTATATAGGCAGTTATACTACTTAATATTGAACTTTTGAACTTAAAACCACTAAATAATTCACAACATCTAATCTCCTATCAGAAACAACCAAACTATCCTTAATTAGGCTTAATCAATCTTAAACAAACGGCAAATTAACAATGCTAACCTGTGTTGACCCATATCCAATGCTTGTTCCAAACACCCCATTTCATGATTGTTTTTGAGATCATTTCAAAGAACTGACTAACTAATGCTGAGACTAGATAAAACAAAAGTTCAAATGACTAGATTAAGACTAGGAAAACACTTTTTATCAGGATTTGAACACTAGGAATAAGCTAGAAAAACAGTTTGACTAATCAGTTGACTTTTTGATTTTATTGAATGAAAATGAGACTTAAGTAAAACAATAATCAACCCAATGTCAAAACTCAATTTTAAGATCTATAAAGCAGAAATTACCAGAATTAACTCTAAAATTAGAACAATAAGCAATTGAATAACAACTTTGACTAAAATTTGACTTTTAATAGAAACTGAAATTCGAGTACAATATTTCTAAAACTGAATATGAAAATACAATAAGCAGTGATAATTAGCTACATTAATCCTACTCCTAAACCTAATAATCTAACACCATTTCTGTGAGGAGAAGAGGGCTTTTTATAGCCTCTGAAGAGAGTGCCATGTCACTGATCCGTGTCATTTGTGCTTTTTTGAGATCATTTTAGCCCTCAGATCATCCTTGAACGTCATTCAATCAATCACTACCCTTGGATCAATATGCCACATTTCTTCAACCAATCAGAGTGCACAATTCTGCCACGTCCTCATTCCCTTGTCAGTGATGTGTCAGGAAGTACAATAATACCCTTAATCTCGGTAATTTTGTACGGGGTGAATTAGGGTTCTTGGTGGGTAAATTTTGGGGAAAAACGGGGATGAAATTAGGGCGCGGGTAAATGGATTCGTTTGACTAGTCATTATTAAAGGTTGACCGGGTTTGGTGGGTCGTTGGTTATGGATGTTAAATCCGGGTTTTAATATAATCAGTGGTGGGCTTGTGTTTTGTGAAGTGGGCTGTGGGTTTAATTTGTTGGATTGGGTTTTTGGAGTAGAGTTAAATCCGGATATAAGGTTTTAAGTGAATTTAATATGATAAGGACTAATGTGTAAAATCTGAAATCCATAGGGACCATTTCTGCCACATTTCAAACTTGTAATCCAAGGGCTGTTCTTGACAAGTGATGATTCTTTGAGGACTTGATTGACATAAAACTTCCCGGCATCGGCTTTAGACACTCTTCCAAATCCCGTGCTCGTTTTCCCGGTTTTGACTTTATTTTGTCCATTTTTCTCGATATCCGCTCCTGCACATAAACAAACACAAAAACACAAATATCTTTGGCATTTTGGTTAGTTTTTGGTCGTTTTGGTCTTAATTTGGTAAATAAAAGGTATGTGAATAAGCACATACCAAAATCTATAAATGTTATTTAGAAAAGCTTTAAACAGCTTAAATTCAACTTATTAGACTTAATTAGAGCCAAAACAAAATGGACACGAGACCAAAACTCATGAACACAACTTTTTTACTAATCTAAAACTTAAATCCAAACACCCCTTTAACTATCTAAAACTGATTTTTGAGCTTAATTAAGATGTAAAACTCAAATTTTATTGAAAACAGATCAATATTAAGTGTTTTTGAAGGATTTTAAGCACAAGTTAAAAGGAGATAAGCACTTAGCCAATAAGCTAAGCTTATTGGCTATTTTGACTATAAAACCACTAATAAGCACAAAATGCTATTACACTATGAAATAAGCCAACAAAACAGTAGATCTACTTCAAATAAGCATATATAAGACAAATTAAACACAAATAAGCATAAAATAAGCAGTAATGAATAATAAGTAGTTTGATAAGTAAAAATAGGAAAAATGGAACTCACTTTGTCCTTTGCTCAAACAAGGAATTATAAATGCTCCAAGAGCTGATCTACAAGCTCCAACTTGTTAAAAACAAGCTGGTAAAGTCCAATAAGCCCTTCCCAATCTGGCTTATCATCCAAATGCTTATTCCTCCTTAAGTTAGGGTAACTTGAATCACAATTGAATACACATCAAGTAATAATAATAGAAGCTCAAAACAAGCTATGGAACATCTTATTTGAGTTCTAATCAGTATTTAGGTAAAGAGCTTATTGAGAGCTTATTATAGCTTATTTCAACCACTTAAAAGCATTTTAAACACATAAGTAAAAGAGACAAGGCAATAATGTAAACTGAATTTTATTAATATTGAAAAAACTATTACAATGATGAACTTAAAGACATAAAATAAGCAGTAATTAAGCTAAACGACTGAAAAATAAGACTAAAACTTAAACTTTCAATGCTTGGTGAAGAGGCTTCTATTTATAGGAGGTCCAGGGAGCTTCTAGGGTTTCTATGTTCAAATCCCAGCCATTAAATCAAGTATGTTGACATCTTTAATCAATCACTGCCCTTGGATCGAATGCCACATAGCCTCCTCCAATCACGAGCTTGGGAATTGCCATGTTGGACAAGATATGAGCTCATTCTCAGCCTAGTCATCCTTCTAGAAGAGGTTAATTGTACTTAAGTTGGGTGAATTGGAGAGCAGGGTAAAATTAGAGAAGACGATGAACAGTAACTGATATACGCGCCTTTTTTATTGTTTGACCCGGATTTTTTATTGTTTGACTTCGGGTTATAAGGGATTGGACGGGTTGGATGGTTGGATCCGGTTTATATGTTGGTGGGCTGGGATTGGATTTAAAAGGTGGACTGGATCTTTAGATTTTTATTAATAAGAATTTTAACAATAGTTAGATAGGGACTAACCATGCAAATTGTTAAGGACTAACGGTGAAAATGATTTTAGATAATTGATGAAAATGATTTTTCATTAAGGCTTTGGTTTTGGAATTTTGGGTTTATAGCTGATAAAAATGTAGAATCACATCCCCGGCCTCGGCTTTTCTCACTCTTTCCATTCCCGTGCTCGTTTTCGTCCGTTTTGTCTTTCTTTTTGTCATTTTCTTATATCTTTTACCTGTACATACACAAACATAAAAACAAACATATATATAGCATTTATGGTCGATTTTTGGTCTTTTAAGTCCGTTTTTGATAAAGAAAACGGTATGTGATTTAACACATACCAAGAATGGATGGATTTCCTTTGATAGACTCAAGCCCGCATTCTTCTTGGATTTGCTTAATCATCGATCTTACCCAAATGTACTATCAACCGGCTTCATAAAGTGCAATAAGTTCAACATGGTTTGATAATGTAGTTGTTGATGATTGCTTTCTCGACCTCCAAGAAATTGTGGCGTCTCCATAAGTGAAAATATACCATGTTTGTGATCGTGGCTTATGTGGATCGGACAAGTAACCAGCATTACCATATCCAACCAACTTTATTTTTGAATTATGTTGATAAAATAATCTCATGTCATGGGTACCACAAAGATAACGAAAAATGTGTTTGATTCCATTCCAATGTCAGCGTGTTGGCTCGGAACTATATCTTGCTAGTAAGCTTACTGAAAATGCAATATTCGGGCGTGTATTACTAGCAAGGTACATCAAAGCCCCAATCGCACTTAGATATGTATTTCAGGACCAAGAGTATCCTCAGCATGTTCTTTGGGGCATAATGGATCAAGTTCTCGGTCAAGTGAACGACCGACCATTGGTGAGCTTAGTGGATGAGCTTTATCCATATTGAATCGTTTCAATATTTTTTCCGTATAGTTTGATTGATGGACAAATATTCCATTTGACAAATGCTCAATTTGCAAGCCGAGACAAAATTTATTCATACCAAGGTCTTTCATTTCAAATTCATTCTTTAACAAATTTGAAGTATGTTCAATTTCTTCAAGATTTCCGATGATATTTAAATCATCAACATACACTGCAATGATTGTGAAATCCGCCTTTGATCTTTTGGTAAAAACACTCGAACTTATTTGATTAGTTTTATACCCTTCTTTTGAAAGATAGCTACTCAGTCGATTATACCACATTCGTCCTGATTGTTTTAATCCGTCCTGATTGTTTTAATCAATGGGCAAGTTAAGTAAATTGTGTAACATGTTCTGATGTTCAGGTTATAACGTTGTGGTTACAGGAACAAAAAGTCGTATTGAAAACAATTAGGACATTAAATGATTCAATTGATCATCTTTTATTCTCTTCATCAATTTGATCAGGTGATATTGTTCCATACTTACTATTCTTGCTTTAGTAGAATATTAAATACAATACTTAACAGTTTTACACTCGATTTTATCATGTTGCGTCGTTCACAACCGTTAGGTGCCCGAAATAAAAACAAAAGAAAACTCAATAAGAATCTGAGCGACCTCTACACGGTTCTATGGATGGGTTTGTAATTAGAAATAAATAATAATAATAATAATAATAATAATAATAATAATAATAATAATAATAATAATAATAATAATAATAATAATAATAATAATAATAATAATAATAATAATAATAATAATAATAATAATAATAATAATAATAGTCCATTTGTGTGGGCGATTGGGGTGACTCCCTCTTTCACCTTCGTCCCCGATCCATCTCCTCCCTATAATCGTCCATTTCAACGTTGCCTGTTGGAGTGGGTTTTATAGCTCACCTGTTGCTTCGTCTTCCACCTTGGTGGAGCAGTTTTAAAAGAAGTTTGCGCCTATTGGAGTGGGTTTTAAGTAGGGTCCTTCGTGTGGTGATTTTCTCCTTCTTGGTGGAGCTCTCCTTGCCTAGGTTCTTTATTTCTAGCCTCTTGGTTTGCGTTCTTGAGATTGTGTTTTTGCCAGTGAGGAAGAAAGGCAGCTGGCGTGTTGCAGTTGTGTTGCTCGTGGGCCCCACTTTTGTTGGTGGTGGTTTGACTTATCTAACAACAATAATAATAGTTTATTGTTGCAATTTGACCTTCCTAATTATAATAATAATAGTTTAAAGTTTTGTGGGGTTTGATCTGTGGCTTTTGCAATTAGGTGGGACCTACCACATGCGATTTGGTTTTTGTTATTTGAATTTGTTTCTAGCGGTTTGGATAATAGTCTAGTGGACATAATATTAATTTTCTTATTATATCTAAAACATATAAATCGGACTCATTATCATGGCAATCCATGTTGCAACTCGGATATCCTGTCCTCTACAAGGTTTTGAAGGGTGCAAAAGTGGTAATGGTAAAGGGTTTACTAAGAAATATTTTATTGATCACTTGGGTACTCGACATTTTAAAACTGATGCTTTGAAGGCTTCGCATAAAGCACGTGTGATGAGCGATTTTTCATTATTTTCTGCGTTTGACCAGGCACTTCATCAGGCGGGCATTTGGCTTTGTGGTGAGTGTTTATGCACCCACACTTTTAGTAAGAATTGTAAACATGCCGATGGTGATGTGGTTCTCGCACCCAGTTTTGATGAAGTGGCGATCTATGGTATCCCTGTACCTCTTAGACCAGTGTTAAATGTGGTTGATGGTGCTGCCGTTGAGTCGGCTTGTACACTTGCTACTGATGAGGTTGGCGTCGAGGGCGCCGCTTTTGTGTTGCCCTCACTCGGTGTTGAGCCCACTTATTTTGACATTGACCTTCTTAGTCGTGTTTTCTCAAAAAAGTTGCGTACGGTTAAATGCATTCCTCCTAAGCTGCGGCTCGGGTTTGCTAAGATCTTTCGTAATGCCCTAGACATGGTCCTTGCTAGCCCGGGGGATTTATCGGCTTTCTCAAGCAGTACCCTCTAAAAGTACTGCTAAGTTTTCACCCAATCATGGTACTGCTAACACTCTTTCACATATAAGACCTAAGAGATTCACTTCATATAAATCTAAAAGGTCTTACACCTCAAGCAGAGTACCTAGATTAGAGAAACCTAAAGTCAAACGAAATTGGGTTAAGAAAGAAAGTACTGATGGGGGACAAGCAGTACTTTCATCAAATAAGGGTGAAACAGGGAGTGTTGTTGATAATACAACACAAGACATGGGACCAAAGCAAATAATCATTGACTATGCCTTCAAAACCAGTGGAGATTACATACTGAAGGAATTCAAGTATGTCACTCCACAAGGGGAACACAAGTCAGTAATGGCTTGGGTTCCTAAAAGAAACTAACCCTTTTCTTTTACTGTGCAGGGTAACCCAGAGAAGGAGCTTAAAGATCATATTATTGTTGATAGTGGTTGCTCTGGCAGCATGACAGGGGACAAGGAGATCCTGTCAGATTTTAAGGCATATTATGGAGGAAGAGTTGCATTTGGAAATGATCCTGATGGAGGGAGAATCACTGGCAAAGGAACCATCAAGGCTGGATGTATTGATTTTGAGAATGTTAGATATGTGAAGGAGCTCAAGTTCAATCTTTTGTCAGTTTCTCAGATTTGTGACAAGAAGTACCCCATTCTGTTCACTGATACAGAATGTCTTATTCTCTCTCCTGAGTTCAAGTTTGTTGATGATCACTTGGTAACATTGAAAGTACCAAGAACCAATGATGTGTACAGTTTAGACTTAAAGAGTCTCAATTCTGCTGGAAGAGCAACATGTTTAGTAGCCAAGGCATCATTGGAAGAAGCACATCTATGGCATAGAAGACTAGGTCATGTAAATTTCAAGAACATCAACAAGCTGGTCAAAGGCAATTTAGTTAGAGGTTTACCTTCCAAAACATTCAAGACTGATCATTCATGTTTGGCGTGCAAGAAGGGTAAACAACATAAAGCTTCATGTAAGAAGCTTGAGGAAAGAGTTATTAGAGCACCTTTGGAGTTGCTACACATGGATCTGTTTGGACCAGTTTCAGTAGAGAGTTTAAACAAGAAGAAGTACTGCTTGGTTGTGACAGATGATTGTAGCAGATTTAGTTGGGTCTTTTTCTTGGGATTCAAAGATGAAACCTTTGATGCTATCCATGACCTGATAGTAGCCCTTGAAAATCAATTGAGACTAAAAGTAAGAGGTATTAGATGTGATAATGGGACAGAATTCAAGAACAAGCATATGGATGAATTCGGTGCCAAGAAAGGGATCAAGAGAGAGTTTAGCATTGCTAGAACTCCACAGCAGAATGGTGTTGCAGAAAGAAAGAACAGGACATTGATAGAAGCAGCTAGAACAATGCTTGCAGATTCACAATTACCTATTCTCTTTTGGGCTGAAGCTGTAAGTACTGCTTGCTATGTTTTAAATAGAGTATCAGTAACTAAACCTCAGATGAAGACACCATATGAGCTGCTCATGGGAAAGAAACCAAACATTCGTTTTCTAAAACCTTTTGGCTGTCCTCTGACTATTCTAAATACCATTGATTCTCTGGGAAAATTTGATGGTAAGTCAGATGAAGGATATCTATTGGGTTACTGTACAAATAGCAAAGGTTTTAGAGTATATAACAGGGGTACCAAAAAGGTTCAAGATTGTCTTCATGTTGAATTTTTGGAAGATAAAGAAACTCAGAGAGGAAAAGGTCCTGATTGGATGTTTGATCTTGATCTCAAGTTCACTCCATCTATGAATTATGTGCCTGTTAGAGAAGAAAATCAAGCTGATCACAAAGAAGATGATTCACAGTACATTGTTCATGGAGTCAATGTTAGACCAGAAGATGTTCCTGATAAAGAACCTGCAGTTACTAATAAGGAACAAAGTACTGCTCAACCAACCAATACAGTATCTGATGAAGATCAAGCCATACAAGATGAACTTAATAGGATGCTTTTTCAAGAAATAATAGCAAAATCCTATGAAGATGAACAAAGGAGGGCTTATGATGCTGCAAAGAAAAAGGGTAAATTCAAAGATACTGCTCACAGTACTTTTGATCAAAGTACTGATGATACTTTTTGACAGTACTTTTGGTATGTTAGAACCATCAAATTGGAGCAATGCTGATGATTCCAATGTTGATGATGATGATTTGGATAATGCTAACATTCCTGGGTTAGAAGAAATTGATGATGAGCTCAATCATGAAGGTATTTTCTCTACTACCAATGAAGAACCTGATTTTACTAATTTGGAATCTGATCTTCCAGTTCCACCAACTCCTACATTGAGAGTTCATAAAGCTCATCCTCAAAGCAATATTATTGGATTACCCTCTTCAGGAGTGGTTACAAGAACAAAGCTAAAGGTCTCTCTAAGCAACATACTGCTTTACTTAGCTTTGTTTACAAACAAAACAGGATGAATCACAAGGATCAACAAACATGCCTGTTTGCTTGTTTTCTATCTCAAGATGAACCCAAGAAGGTAGCTTAAGCCTTAACAGATGAAAGTTAGGTTGAAGCTATGCAAGAGGAGCTTCTATAATTCAAGCTTCAAGAGGTCTGGGTATTATGTGATCTACCAGATGGCAAGAGAGTCATTGGTACAAGATGGGTTTTCAGAATTGATGAGACGAAAAGTGTACCGCTTTTAGGGGGTCATTTAAGCCCTAATTCGTGATTATTTGATCAAATATTGCCCTAAATCGTTCCTTTTGTCATTTTAGGTACTTTGGAGAAGAAATCTGGAAAAGGAAGCATTTTGGACGTTTTTGGAGCGAAAAGTGAAGAAAACGGCAAAGTCTCCAAAATCAAGCTGGAAACAGAGCTTGACGGCGTCACGCTTTGTAGGTGACGGCTTCACGTACTGGCAAAAGGATGAATATGAATTTACACGTGACGCGCCAGAAGGTTTTGTGGAATTAAAGGGTGACGGCGTCACGTGTTAATGGATGTAGGCCGTCAAGTGTTAAGTTAAAGAGAGACGGGCCAGAGGATTTTTGAAGGTGACGGCGTCAGGATCATAGACCTGACGACGTCAGATGATATAGAGTGACGACGTCAAAGTATTCTTACAGGAGAAGGAACCTTAGTGAAACCGCCACAAGTTAATCAAGACAATCACAACTCGCGCGCGGAGTAGCTGTTACTGTTTTGGCCATAAAATCCTCATACGAACTCGGATTTAGGTGATTCAAAAGGCCACGGATTCGGGATGAAGAAATCTACAATTTGGTGAAAAAGGGGATCTGACGCCGTCAAGTGTATGGGCTGACGCCGTCAGATCGGGCCGACAGAAAGTTACCTATAAATATAACCTTATAACTTCATTATTTGTAAGCCCTAAACCCTAAGTCCGATTCTAGGGTTTAGGTAGGTGTTTTTCCAGCAACTTAGAAGGTCTTAATCACTCCATAAACATCTTGTAATGGTGTGTTGATTCTATCTTAATTATGTCTTCCATTATTATTGTTGCTTGTTCTTCATTGATTATGTTTTACTAAATCACCTAGTGTTTACCTATGATTGTGTGAAACTTGTATATAATTAATTAGATCTTATTGATTCCTTGTTGATGTATGTGTCTATCTTCATCAATAAAGGTGTGACACTTCAATAGATCTAATTGGTTTAGCTTATAATTCTTGTTTCCTATTGTCTCTTGTTTGATTGGGTGATATCGATGTTAGGCTTAAGAAAACTGGCTAACCTCCTATACGGTAACTTGCTTGAACGTCTTAAGAAACATGAACCAATGCGTACTAGGTTTATTTGGTTGTATTTAATGCATGAGCGAATTCTAGTGATCCCATGTTAGGAGCTTCTTAGCCGGCTCGACATAGGAGTGAAGTAGGAGCTTATAGAGTTGGGGAAGTACGTACGCCACCCCACGAATGGTATTAAGGAATACAACCCGTCAATTAAAACAAGGTGTGACAATTCAATAGGTAGAATTGGATAGCTAGCAAGGAGTAACATATCATAGGTAGACATGCTTCACTTCCCTTGTAGAACCCTAGTTTACTTTCCTGCACATTAGTTTAATTAGTAGCTTTTGGGTTAGTTGATTAGCAACTAATTCCGCCCACTATTTCAAACCAGAGATTTTACTTGCTTTTCATAAAATATAAAAAATACAAAAAGAATCATCCCTCACCTCTAGACCTAGTAGATAAATTTCAATCCTAACGAACACTATTCTTTGAGTTGAACGATCAATCCCCCGGTACTTGCCACTTCACTATACTACATCGGTCAGGTACACTGCCTGGTGGGGATTGCAAACTTCTCAAGATCCCTTGAGAGGTAAAACCTGTTGTAAGGTCTCAAAACCACGCATCATTGGTACAAGATGGGTTTTCAGAATCAAAAGAGATGAAAGAGGGAATGTTATCAAAAATAAAGCTAGATTGGTTGCACAAGGATATCGCCAAGAAGAAGGAGTGGACTATGATGAAGTGTTTGCTCCTGTTGCAAGAATAGAGGCAATAAGGTTATTTCTTGCCTTTGCATCATACATGGGATTTCCTGTCTACCAAATGGATGTGAAAAGTGCCTTCCTTTATGGCACAATTACTGAGGAAGTTTATGTTAAACAACCTCCTGGTTTTGAAGATCCTGCACATCCAAACAAAGTCTACAAGGTGATCAAGGCACTGTATGGCCTTCATTAAGCTCCCAAAGCTTGGTATGAGAGACTCTCTAATTTTCTATTACAACATGGTTACAGGAGAGGAGCAATTGATATGACTTTGTTTATCAAAAGAGATAAGAAGGACATTATGTTAGTCCAAGTCTATGTGGATGATATTATCTTTGGAGCCACGAAGCAGTCTATGGTGAAAGAATTTGAAGAACTTATGTAGCGGGAGTTTCAAATGAGTTCTATGGGAGAATTAACTTTCTTTTTGGGGCTTCAAGTTAGACAAACACGAGATGGAATCTTCATTAATCAAGAATAGTATGTTGCTGATATACTTAAGAGATTTGACCTCCCAACTGTCAAGCCTGCCACCACACCCATTGACAACAATAAACCATTAGGCAAGGATGAAGATGGACAAGCTGTGGATGTAAAGCTTTACAGATCTATGATTGGTTGTCTTATGTACTTGACTGCATCACGACCTGACATCATGTTTGCTGTATGCTTATGTGCAAGATATCAGGTTACACCCAAGGTCTCTCATATGCATGCAGTCAAGAGGATTTTTTGATATCTCAAGCGTCAACCAAAGTTAGGATTATGGTATCCTAAGGAGTCACCTTTTCACTTGGAAGCTTTTTCAGATAGTGATTATGCAGGAGATAACTATGATAGAAGATCAACCACTGGAGGATGTCAATATCTTGGAAAAAGATTAGTCTCATGGCAATGTAAGAAACAAACAATTGCAGCAACCTCCTCTATTGAAGCAGAATATGTTGCTGCTGCAAGCTGTTGTGGACAAGTTTTGTGGATGCAGAATCAACTCTTGGATTATGGATACAACTTCAAAAATACTCCTATCAACATTGATAATGAGAGTACCATCTGTATTGTGAAGAATCCAGTTTATCACTCCAAGACCAAGCATATTCAGATTAGGCATCACTTCATTCGAGATTGTTATGAGCACAGGCTTATTAATGTGGTCAAAGTTCACACAGATGACAATGTAGCTGATCTACTCACAAAGGGTTTTGATGTTTCAAGATTCAACCACTTAGTTGTGAGCATTGGGATGATTAATTACTAGACTACATTTGAGGGGAGGCTTTTGTATTCGTTAGTATACTTTCTTACACTCCTTATTGAAAGTATTGGTTCTTAGTATTTTAGTTTAGTTTAGAACCTATGTTGTATTTGAGGGGAGGCAACATAGTTATTAGTTAGAACTTATGCACGTGTCATCTATAAAGTTCTATGATTCGTTTGAAGTATTGGTTGTAGATAAGAAGATGGAAAGTACTGGTTTGCCATACAAAGTACTGGTCCTGCAAAGTACTGCTTCAACGTACTGCTTTGAAGGGTACTGCTTATGTGGAAAGTACTGCTTACGTGGAAGTACTGTTCCAACGGTCGAAAATGTGGGGTTACAGTCAATTAATTCATTACGGCGGGGATAACAGTCAACAACAACGGTAACTTTGTTAATTTGGCTTTGATTTGTTAAAATCCTATCCAAAACTACTCTAACCTTTTCACCGACTTTTACTCTCAACTTAATCCGTAACCACTCATACAATCTTCCACCACAATCTTTCTCACGAAAAACACTTTCAAAACGAATCCTTCTCTACGATTCATCATGGCTAATCGCATCACAATAAGCAAACACAACATGATCGCCAATTTAGATAAAACAGGGGATAACATTAACTTTCATGCGATCATCGATTTCTTGAATGGGTCTTCAATCAACTATTCTCTTTTAGTTGATCCTGATGTTATCGGCCCATGGATTCAAGAATTTTGGGCTACTGCAAAGGATGAGGATGATTCTTTAATTAGGGCTAAAGTTGCAGGAAGAACAATTTGGATTTCTGAAGCCACAATTAGGGATGCTTTGCTGTTTAATGATGAAGGAGGAGCTGTTCGTTTTGATAAACAAGTACTTTGGGACACATTAAGGGATATAGGATATGAGGGAGATCTTACAAAATTGACTTTCCAGAAGCCTTTGTTCTGTCCTCATTGGAAGTACCTAATCCATCTATTACTTCACTGCTTAAGTCCCAAGAGTACTTCTTTTGATCAATTTGGTCAAAATATTGCATCTGCTTTAGTGGGTTTGGCTACCAATCAACAATTCAACTTTTCAAAACTTATTCTTGATGGTATGCTTTCACACATTATTAATGGTAAACCATTCTTGATGTACCCTAGGTTTGTTCAATTATTCTTGAACAAACAGCTTGAGGATGTACCTAAACCTCAGAGTTTTTTACCCACTTTCAAACTTCCACCAAAGGTGTTTACTTTTATATCCAAGAAGGGTGTCAAGTTTTCTGGAAGAATTACACCTTTAACTGTTCATATATTGGAAGTTTCACAAGCAGTTAGGGATGCAGAGCAAGAGCAAGAACAAGAGCAAGAAGAATCTTCTGCATCAGCAAGTAATGAGCATCCAGCTTCAAGAGAAGATAGTGTTTCTCAACATACTGCTTCTCAACATACTGCTCACCATACTGTTTCATCTCCAGTTGCTGAACCATCTCCACAAAGTGCTGCTCAGGAGAATTCAACTCAAGATGAGACTCCACCACCAACTCCCAATGATTATGCTTCCACAGATGGGCATCAAACATCTGGAGGAGATGAGGGAGTGGTTGAGGGTGTCTTGACCAACTATGAGCTTGCAAGGGAATTAAGGAGGCTCAAGAAGGTAACTGAGGATCAAGCTAATCAGATATTGGATTTGACAAGAAAGTTTGGACGATTAAAGAGGTTTGTTTGGCCATTAGTAAAGCACCACAGGTTGTGGGTAAAGTCACAGAAGAAGACTGGTCAGCACTCAAAGAAGTCTAAGTCAAAGAAAAGAAAGATCAACAAGCAGTCTTCATTCCAATTGGGGAGGAATTTAGAGAATTTGAATGAAGATGCTGGACTCAATAAAGATACTGGGCTTTATAATGATACACCACTTGAAGATATTCCTCATGAAGATACTGTTGAGAGGAAAAGTGATGAAACAGAGCAGATCAACATTGAAGATGCTACTGTTGAAGTAAAAAGTGGTGATACTGAGGAAGTGGATTTGGAAGGAACTGATGCTGAAAGTACTGCTCTTCAAGGTACTGCTCATCAAGGAACTGTAAGACAATTTATGATTACACCAAGGACTTTGGATTTTGAGGAAGATGTTGGTCCCTCAAACCAAGTTCAAGAGGAAGTTGGCCCTTCCAATCCAGTTCAACAGGAAGAAGAGGTTCGAAAACATACTGAAAGTGATGATGAGACCATTGCTGACATCATATTGAATATGTCTAGACCAAGAGGCATAAATATTCCTGGTGTTGAACAACAACCTCATACTTCTTCTCAACCTACCCAGGAGTTAGATCCAAAAGACAAAGGTAAAGGGATCATGGTAGAAACTAAGAAGAAGAAGAAGCTCATCTTGAAAGATCTAAGAGCTATTCAGGATGCTAAAAATGAGGAAGCTGCAAGGAAATTACAGTCTGAATTAGATGCTGAAGAGTCAAGGAAACTTATTATCAAACCTAGAAGGTCACAAAGTAAAGCTCAAGAAAGAAATTCTATGATGGCTTATCTCAAAGGTAGAGGATATAAAGGTTTGGTGAAATTGACACATTCAGAGATGAAGGATTTGTATGATGCTGTTAGGGAAGCTGTAGAAAAAGATCTTGCAAGTATTATTTCTTTTGATTCATTCAAAGATAAGAAGCTTGAAGATAGTAGAAAGGAAAGAGTTGTTACAAGGAGCTCAAAGAGGAAAAGAACAACAACTGATGAACAGTCATCAAAGAAGCTCAAGGATTCTATTGAATTAAGAGTAGACACAGCTGATGAGCTAAGAAATTACTTGAGAGTTGTTGACTTTGAGCATCCAAAATCAAAAGAAGTTGCAGACAAGAAGTCCAAGATTTCTACATTCTCAGTTGTAGATTCACAAGAAGGGGACTACTTGATATTTCATAGACAGAATGGAAGCTTTAGAGTATTCAACTTGTTATGGGATATTTTACATCTGATAGACAGAGAGGATTTGCTTCAGCTATATCTACAAGTGCAGACTTATTTTGAACATATTCCACCACAAGGAGTGGGTTTGGTTCTGCTAGGAGATCTCACAACCATCTGGGAAACAGAAGAGACAAGTGATAGTGCTCTCTGGGAAAATCAAGAGGATTGGGAAATTAACAGATGGAGGTTCTTTGAATCAGTGGGAATACATGTTTTGGAGCTAGAAGATGGAACGATGATCCACATGCAAGCAGAGCAAAGATATCCACTTACTAGAGATCTGATGATCAGAATGCTAGATCATGGCATGGAAGTGGAAGAAGAAAGTGAAACTGCACTGATGGTGATTGGATTGTTCATCAAATGGACAATGCTAGCTGAAGATTGATGCATAACAACTGGTATGATATTTATAATATAAATCTTTTGAAACATAAGTACTTTATTTAAAAGTACTGCTTGACAAACAGTATTTTCTCAAAGTACTGCTTACAGCATGAAACCAGTAAAGTTTTTTGATAAAATCAGCGATTTTTGAAAAGTGCAAAAACATTTTGAAGCACAAAGATTTAAACAGCAACAAATGGTATTCAACTCACCATGTTTAAGTAAACAAGAAAGAGTTTGACTCATCATGAGGGTACGGCTCTGATGTGATTATCAAATCCGTTTTTAGTTGACAATTTACTAAAAATTGTATGGTCTTCAACTCACCATATCTATGATAGTGAAGAGTTGGCTAGCCCACAAGATAATGGCTTGTGGTAAAGGCTGTGGAAAACTATTGTATGGTAATTAGTTCACGATGGTAATGATACTAAAAGAACTAGCTAGTCCAAAAGCAAACGGCTATTGGTAAAGACTAATCAAATCCGTTGATAGCTGATGATTTTCTAAAAATCATATGGTTATCAATGTACCATGGTTCTTAAACCTAAACATTGGCTACTCCAGAGTTAATGGCTTTGGTAAAGAGACATCAAAATCCATTAAGTTTTCAATGATTCACCTCTCACAGGAGTTAACACACCTGGAAGTGATGAGAATAGTATGAAACTTTTAAGATCTGATGTACCTATTGCCAATATGATGCTGAGTTGCTGAAAAGATGTGTTGCTGAAAAGAATTGTTGCTGATAAAGATTGCAGATACTGATTGCATTGATGATAACAAGACAACAACGAGACAGACTTCAAAGATACAACCTTTCCTTGAAGATAAAAATGATTGATATTCAGAGATTACAAAGAAACTTGAAATCAAGCAAGTGGAATTCAAGTTAGGGGAGGATTGTTGGGCTATAAAGTCAAAGTACTGCTACATGAAGAAAGTCAAAGTACTGCTCGATAAAAGTCAAAGTACTGCACAAGATGAAGGACTGTTATGCAAAATAATGTTTAACGAATATTGTATTATTCTAGAACATTCCTAAGTTGTTATTAGATTAGAGTTAGAATTACTTGTCGTTCAAGTATTGTAAACCGAATAGGGTTTTCCTTGTGCCTATAAAAGGACCCCTAGGTTGGCATTAGACGTACGAGATTTTACATGCAATTTAGAGAAAAGTATTAGTCGATTATTAGAGTATTAGCGATTAGAGTTTGTTTAGTGAATCTGTGTATTATAAGCAGGTTCAAGTTATTAATAAAATTGTTAAAGTTTAGAGTAATTCTTCTTAGCTTTGTTGAAGTATTTTTCGCATACTCAACAAATTATATCAGTGTTTCACCATTAACAGTTTTGGATTTATCCAAGGTTGTTAAACCTTAAACAAGCTACAAGTTAGTTTAGTCAGAGTATATCGATCCATCAACATGAAAACGATGTATCACAGCATGAAAACAGTTAAAATATCATTTGAGTACCATTTTTCCCCAAGGAAAACATAATGAAAAAGGGGCTACGAAAACTCACCTCAAGAGCAAAGCACAACACAGCACAAACACGAGTAGTACGGCACAACAACAAACAGTATCACAACGCGACGGACTCGGCACAACCTATTAATAATAAACTTATCTTAACGTATATCCAAAAGTATAAGGGTTTCCAAAAGTTACTATTCCCAAGTATATTCCACTTTAAATTCCAAAATATCTTCGTTAAATCCATTTACTAGTGTTTGGTCTCATCATGGGTGAAGTGGTGACATAACGTTGACTCAAGTGTACACACGCCAAAACAAAAGACCAAAACGAACATGACTCATGAAACAATATCCCAATAACGAATACACCAAGTAGTTGAAAGGATTGGTAGTCGTCGGGTATAATCCCATTATGTTTCATAAACATATTCGTTTTATTTAACAAAACTCATCATGACTTATTCGTTTGTAGAACGTTCCAAGTCACGTGATTTGATTAGTTTCCATTAAAATATATATATTAAGTTTGGTGTTGCAAATTTCCCAAAGTAATTCGACTATCAATCAATCATCAAGTAATTAAATAATCTAACACATAACCCAATAAATCCACATACGGTACCCTACGGTCAATGTGCCTCGAAACGTCCAATAACTTTCGTATTTCCCATTTAAAAATATTATTAACTCGTATACTTCAAAAATCGCTTTTGTGTATTAGTATATACATTAAAATTTGTTAGTTACTATTCCTTAATGGAAAATTTATTATCTCTTTCTTTGGGTCAATACATAAGTAAAGTCACTAAGTATTATCCGTTTCGAGTCACATTTCATTATCAACACCCTCGGGTCAACTTATAAACCCAAACCCAATTAATACCAAATAAACCCTCGGTCACGTGAGTCGGGTCAATAGTCAAGATAAAAGTCATTAGTCCAATATAGGCTCACAATTCTTCCCGAGACCACGAGGTCTCGGCAAATCCTTGTTATGGCCGAAAACATCACAGTTCATAAACAATTCTAAATCCATCACCATAATTCACAGTTTAACCAAAAATCAATAAACCAAAACCAAATTAAATCAAATCTACCTAAGTCTAACTAAAGTCTAATAAGCATTGTTTCGGCTTGTCGAGGCCACGCCGAGACTAAAAAGTTTCGGTGACACTCGACTTGGCTCAATAACATCACAAGTATATCCAAGCTTACAATATAATTTTTTTTTATGTTCCATAATCTCAACGATATAGTTATCGGCCCTAACCTACGGCTCGATAACTAATTAAACCAATTCAACATCCAGGTTTCAAGTCTCAAGTTCTCACATCAATAATAACAACAACAAAAAGAATATCACCATGCCGAGACCATTACGGTCTCGGCTTCGAGTCTCGGTACACCACAAACAGACTAAACGGACCCTTAGGTCTCTCGGCTGCCATTCCAACACAACCACAACCTCAAAACCAATTTTAATCTAAACCCTATATCCAAATTCGACCACAGAAATAAATAAACAATCCATAATCACAAGTGCTCGGCCGAGACCACAAGGGTCACGGCTCGAGTTGCTATGTTACGGTAACCATCAAACAATTTCAATGTCATTTGTCGAGACCACAAAGGGTCTCGGCTCCCATTTGTATCGCGAGTTAACCATTCGAAACCACACGAGGGGTTACCAAACCCTCGATATCAAGAACCAATTAAACAAAATAACTAACAAATGATAAAGAAAACAAAAAAACCAACATAGCCATAAGCTTGAAATAAGCTCAAGTGAGCTTATCTCGGCTTGTACTCAACATCACGACTCGAAAACCAAAACAAAAACACGACACAACCATAACCACGATACCAAACACGCTTATTATAAGTTTTTAGTTATCAAAACTAGTTATCCCATGTGTTCTACACCCAAACCCGATCGAAAAACAATAAAAATAACTCGTTCGACATGAGTTCGACTCACACCGAGTCACACACGTGAGTGAAACAGTGTAACTTACCTTCTATCTTCTAGATCTACGCGGTGAAGGTGGTTGTTGGTAACTGTGGTGGCGTGTAGATGGTGGTGGTGGTGTTTATTGGTGCGTACAGTGGTCACGGGTGAAGAGGGAGTCACAAGGAGGGTTTATATGGTGGCGGTGTGGTGTAGGGAGTGGCGGTGGGTAGTGGTTTGAGAATGGCCGATGACGGCTATAGAAGAGAGGAGGAAGTAATATTTTTAGGTTTTGTAGTAAAGTGAAGAGAGAGAGAGAGGGAGTGGGGGCGGCTAGTGTGAGGAAATGAGTGAAATAAACCCTAAAGTGGTTATAGATGTGGCTTATATAGCCTTAGGACCTTGTGAGAATTCCTATTGTCACCTAAGGACTACAACTGTAACTTGAGGCAAGGGTGGGAAGTGACATTCGGTTATTCTTCTTATAAAACGTATTCGAGATAAATTTTAGCACCGAAACATTTTCCCGAGTATTTCTAATGTATTCCACTGATCTTAAAACTATTTTTCCAATAAAATTGACTATAAATACATCCATGTTCGTGTTATCTTGTAAAAACCAATACTTCACGTGTAATTAGGTTTATTTGTGCCGACTCGCGTTGTATGGTCTATCTCACAAACTGATGAGTGGCCTTTTACTCATCATTTTATACCCGAAAACCCCCCAAAAAATGACCAAAAACACCCAAATAGACCAAATATTGTTACAAATATCCTTGGAATGTGTTCTATGTGTTTTAGGTACAAAAGGATTGAAAACGGGGCAAATACGGACAAAACCGAGCTTGGAATGGAAAAGAGCGTGAAAAGCCAAGGCCGGGAAGAAATTACAAGTTTGGACCAAGAGATTTCTCAAGATGCCAAAATAGCCCTTGGATAATTTTTACTTGACAAAATCAGTCCCTATATTAACTTTGCAAAGTTGGCAAGAATGGTCCCTGAAATTTCCATGTGTACACTTTTGATCCCTAAACAAAATACTGCCTATCTTAAAACTACACTTAACTAACACCTAAACCCAATCCAATCCACAGCCCACTCTCCATAAGCCCAAAACCCTTTCACTAATAAAAACACGGGTCAAAACACAAAGGTCAAACCTACTATTTATCCATCTCTAACCTCAGAGTTATCCCGCCATAATCACCCCTTCATCCCTGTCACTATCCTTCTTTCCACATCACCTTACTCCAGTCCAAGAACATCACATGGCTATGTCTCCCCCCCCTCCATGCCACCTTGGCAATCCAAGGATTAAAGATTGATCAAACGGCTGAGGATCCAAGATGTGGGCACCAAGATAATCCAAGGGCTGAGAAACAAGACAAGAAGCACAAGTTTGATTTCCTCTCACAGAGAAAGCACAGAAGACAAGTAGAAAACCCTAGATAAAGTAGTATAAATAGTCAGTTAGATAGCCAGTAGAAAATGAGGTAGTATTAGCTTATTTTTAAGGTATTTTTAAACTTTTTAGCTTTTTACTGTTCCAGCATTGTAATTTACTCTTGTTTTAATATAAATTTAGTTTTTAATTTAATACTTCAAAAAATCCAAAAATATTGCTTTTTAGCTTATTGCTTACCTTATTGCTTTTTTAACTTTTTGCTTATTTAACTTTTTGCTTATTTAATCTGCTATTTAGCCTTAGTTATGATTTTTCTAGCTATTTTAGTCACTAGTTGCTTTCATTTAACTTAGAGTTAATTCAGATTCAGTTATGCTAAAAAAACCTTAAAGAAAAGCCATAAATAGTCAACTTAGTTTTAGCTTTTCTAGTGCTTATTTAGGTTAAAAAAATTGTTCAATAGGATCAATGTAAGATAGTGAGTTAGTGTATTCCAAGAAATTAGCTCATGGCAGACCTTTCCATTGTTCAAAATCAGATCAGACCCTTTTAAGGGGTGTTTGGTTTAAGCTTAAATTTGGGCAAATATTGAGAAACACTGTTCATATGCACTTGTTTTAAGTTTGAACTTGATTATCTTAGCTTATAGAAGCTGTTTGTAGGAATTTCCTAGCTGTTTTGAAGGTTTTTTAGGATTTGAGTGGATTAGTGCACTTATAGGGTAGTTGCTGATAGGATAAGCTCATTGCAGCCTTAAGCTTATTGAGAACTTGTTTTTGGTATTTTTGCATCCAATATAGGCCATATTCAGTAGTTGATTAGGTTTCCCAAAGCTTTGGTTTTAAAATGGCCAAAACAGCTCACATCAAACAATAGCAGCCTGCATTTTCTCATTTATTGCCCGTTTCAGTCTATGATTTTCATTTTTCATTTCTTCACTTTAAGTTCTTATAAGCTCAAACTTGGCACAGTTAATGTTGGCTTGCTCACCTAGTTATTGCCCATTTTTATTAATTTTTAGAATTAGCTTATTGCAGCTTTTTAATAGCTTAAAAATGCCCTGTTTTGCCCTGTCCACATCTGCATGCTCAGCAGACCCCATGTAGCTTATTGAATTTCTAGTGCTTATCTTTCTTTGTTCTTTGGATTATTCTGAGATTTAATGATCATTTAGATCAGTATTTGCTTAACTCGGATTATTTAAGTTATAACTTAGCTTAATTACTAGCTTATCAGTCTTGTGCTTCATAGTTTTTTGCTTGTTTTCATTTTTTAAGCTACTGATCTTGTTCTATAGCTGAATTTCCAGCTTATTTGTGGTTTTTAATAAGTATTGTAGTTATGAAAATTACTTAATTACATGTGCTTAATTAGTTTTAAAAAGAAAAAGTAGAAAAAAAATTACAAAAAGCCAAGGCTGGGGTTCGAACCCCAGTCTCTCAGCTCACGCACAACACACCTTTCCAGTTGCCCTTGGGACTTTTTCATTAGATGTTTGCAAAATTTAATATTTAACTTACTTTGTTCTTTTTAGCTTATAAGTTGTTTTCTGCTTATTAAAGCTTAATCCGATAAGCTAGCACCCCCATTTTATTTTTTCTAGGTTTAGAATATCATTTAGGAGTTTTCTGAAATTTTCCAGATTTTTCCACTTTCATTTAATATTTTTAATTAATTTTTCTTTTAAAAATAGTTTTTAATTCATAAAAAAAATATATAAAAGTAAAAAAAAATACAATTCTTTTTTCTAAAATTTTCTTTTATTAATTAGAACTTAGGAAAATTAAATTTGCATCCGTAGGGTTAATTTTTATAGATTTTGACGTTTAGGCTCGTTTTTAGATTTCCATTCGCGTTTTTTTTAATTTATTTTTTTTGTTTTCCTAGACTTATAACCAAGTGAAAATCCGTATTTCAAGCATTTTAATACCAAACCTCAAATGATATCCTCTATTCACGCCTCGTTGGGACACGAACCGGGTATCACTTATCCGGATTATTACAAACGAATTGCGTTGTGATTTGCATGTTGACCTTTTTCCGTAAAAGGTTGACCACTTGTGTTAATCCAATCAACAATTTTTGGCGCCGCTGCCGGGGAGGTGTGTTGCGACAATATCGTTACGGTTTGACGATTAGTGACTTGAAGATCCTTCCTCGTGAAGTTTCGTGTTTTTCTTGTGAATAGTTTTTATCAAAAACCCAAAAAAATTAAAAAAACTTGAAAACCCCAAAAACATTTTCCTTTTCTAAATTTTTTTTCTAATTATAAAAAACCAAAAGGATTTTCTTTTAAAATTTATTTTCCTTTTTCTTTTGTGTTTTTCAATGTTTCTAAATTTTAAAAATCCAAAAATATTCTTCTTATTCCTCTTATTCGTTTAATTCTTTATCTCTCACCCTCTATCCGTTTAATTCTTCTTCTTTATGTCTTCATCTTACCATTATGGTTGTGAATACTGTGGGGGTCCTCCAAATGGTGGAAATTGCCATGGTTGTAGCATTGTAAATTCGGGAAACGGGTTTGTCTATGACCAAAATCCCTACAATGAAACAACCAATTTCTTTAACCAACCCCCACACCATGAGATGGAGACATATTCTTGTGAGTACTGTGGAGGTCCTCACCAAGGTTTTAATTGTCATGCAGGGAACATGCTTGTCTATGAGCATGTCCCTTGTAACAATTAAAACTTTGGTTATGACCATTATCCATATAATTCACCGAATCAGTCACAGCAAACGTATTGTTGTGAGTATTGTGGAGGTCCTCACTATAGCTCCGATTGTCAAACAAGGAACCCGCTTGTCTATGAGCATGTCCTTTGTAACAATTATGACTATTCTTATCTTGACCAACCTCCACAGTACCAAATGATTCAACCACAACCTCAGCCACTTCCTCAAGAACTTCTCATTGATCTTCTAGATTTAATAAAAGATCTTAAGGATTTGACTAATAAACCTCCCCAAGAAGATCCTCATGAAAAATCTATTGCAGAATTACTAGCCAGAGAACGAGCAGCGCAAAGGCGTTCCATATTTCTCAAGGCTGCCATTCTCGATGACGATGATGAGGACACTATTCAAATTGGGGAGTTTTACAAAAATTCATCAGCTGCAATACCCGTCCAGAAAAATCAGGAAAACAAGGGTATTGCAGAATTGCTAGCAGAAGAGCAAATGGAACGTATAAAAGCTGTTTATGCTAGCAACAATGATGAGAAAGACGACGAGGAGGGTGCTATTCCTTTAAATGATACCATTTCTCCCTCCTCATCTCCTATCCCCGTTGAGGATAGTGACTTTTTCTCGGTTAACTCTTCGAGTGGCAATCCCACTCCAACTTCTGAACCAATCATTTCCGACTCTTCCCTTTCTATCACACCGGTTGAGGGAAGTGATATCTCTATGGAAGAGCTCGAGGTTTTCTTTATTGATGCTCCAATTTCGCCGAAAATTGTTGAGGCCGATGGTGATCCGGGGGGAGATGCTCCGTTATTAGAAAAAATGATATTTGATGAACCGTTATTTTCCCTCCCCCCGAAGGAAGTTCTTGAAGAAGTTAATATCGAGGAAAAGCCGTCAGATCCTTCGGAGCACGAGCTCAAGGATGCTTTTCCCGTATATGAGAGTTTTATTTTTGATGACAAAGAGGAGAGTAGTGGCAATCCCACTTCTCATCCTGATTATTCTCTCTCGGCTTATGAAGCCTTTTGCTTTGATATCGATCATTCGGAAGAGACGGGTAGTGGTTGTACCACTTCTCATTCTTATCTCTCTCTTCCCGAGTATGATTCATTTCTTTTTTATATGAATGATCTTTATCATGAGGAGTTCTCTGGTGAACTCTCTCATATTATATCTCCTCCGGAATATGATCATTTCTATTTTGATCTTGTGGAAGATTCTAGTCTGGGGGGAGGTGTTATTGATCAGAAGAATTTGCTTATTGATGATGTCACCTGGACCCTCCCTCCCGAGACTTTTGTTGCAATTAAGAGCTTTAATATTGAAGACAAATTTGTTTTTGATGATGAAGAGTTTTTCATGATAATCATAAAAATCTTTCTTCTCTTCATCACATTTGATGTGATTTATCCTCTCTTTCACTCCTTCAGGAGTGAGGATACTATCTTTGACCCCGGTATCACCGTTTATGGTTGCTATTTCTTTGAACCGTGGGTATCTCGTCGGTGTGGAACTTTCATATGTTTCAACGTTTATCCAAACCTCTTGAACGGAAGTCCGATGGAGATTATTTTTTAAACATGCTCCCCCAAGAACAATTAAATTCGGGGCGAGTCAAGCTTAGCGACTCGATAAAAAACAAGCGCTTCGTGGGTGGCAACCCATGCTTATCCTTCTTATCTTCTTTCTATTTTTTTAACACTAAGTGTGGGGGAATTCCTCTACTTGTTGCTTTGTTGTTGTGTGTTTGCCTTTGTTTTCAGGATTCCCGTAGATCGTGATGATTGATGCGCCTGTTTTCAATCCAGCCGCCCAATATCCGATCTTTTTACTAATATCCAGGGATATCTTATTAATCCTTTGATGGTGCGTGATGTGTCGTTCGGTTTAGCAGTATTAATGCCTACTCAAGTTTTAAATTTATATTTAGCCGACTTATCAATAACACACACACTTAACGAGCAGTGTACCCGGTCAGTATGAATATAATGGTAAGTAGAGTGTCGATCACTAAGAGTGGAACGTATTATCTAGTTATTCTAATCAGTATTTTAATATTCTAAGTTAGCTATACAACCTAATCTAACGCAAGGGGGTTCAGCCTGAGAGACTGGCACGTTTTGGTTGCAATTAAATAATAAAATAAACTAATGAGCACGAATCAGCGATAGACATGCACGTACACAGATAAATACTCGAGACAATAAGAAGACCTGTCCTGATGATTAAGTAGATTGTCACTTGTTTTATTGATAGTTTTATATGAAGTGTATGTAATTAACCCTTTCTCGTTGGCCCTAATCTTATCGGCGAGTAAACCCTTAATGATTACTTATGTCTAAAAGTTATTCCTAAGTGATCAATTTAGTAACAACCGTGGGGGCCACATTCTCTTCCGTAGTCAAATGCGCAGGCCACTAATAAACACAGAGGTTATCAATGCACTAATAAGTAGTAACCAAAGACATCAACATATAAACTTTAATTGATGGGAAAGCAGTTTTAAGGGAGTGCAATCTTTCTCGTCACATTACACAAGCCACCAATCCTGATGAATTAAAGTTTACTAACAAAATAAAACAAAACTACTTAATGAATTAAATACATGCAGGACCTTCTTACAGCTCTTGTATCTTCGTTCGGGTGTGTCTTGTGCTGCCTAATCGTCTGAATTCGGCCTTGGGTTTCTGTGGTCTTCGTACTTCGTATATATTATGTCTGCTATATCCTCGAAATTCGTTTGGTCTTGGGGTATTTATAGTTTCTGTCTGAGGGTAAGATGCGGCGCATCTAATAAGTAGATGCGGCGCATTGACTTAACTTCGCGTGGGGTCCAAGATTAATATATTCAGAAATATTCGTACACCGCCAGAAGATGCGGCGTAACTCCATTCTTAGATGCGGCGCATGTCCTTGCTGTCTTGGATCGTATCTTGTGAAATCTTGATAGTGATGCGCCGTATGTAATAAGCAAGATGCGGCGCATCTGGAGCAGAATGTCTTGATCTTGTACATTTCAGTAGACTCTTAACTTCTTGCTTGTTTTGCTCCATAATTAGTCCAAAATCGCCAAGTTTCACCAAATGCTTGTTTTTAACTGATAATTACAAAAGTAAACGATTAAGTATCAATTCTCACAGATAATATAATAAAACAAGTCAAATAAATAGGATAAATGATGGTAATAAAATGTACTTATTTGAGTTCATCAAATATCCCCCCACTTGAACTTTACTTGTCCCCAAGTAAACCTTAGAATTAATCTTATGAAAATGTATCCTAAAAGATATTAGGATTTATTTTTATATTTAAGCATGTATTCATTTTTGTCATAATCACACAACCAAACACTTAACGAATTAGAAGTAAAATAAAATAATTTGATAAAAGCAAATCTAATCGTTTAACTGTCCAGTCGTGACGAATATTCTATCATAAGCTTGGCAAGTATACACATCTCCCCCACTAAAGCCAAGGAATAACAAGTCTAAAGCGGTAAAAAGGGTTTGTAGGCTTAAGGGTTAATCATTCTCCTTAATCTCTATCGATCTCAAATTTCAGAAAAGGCGACAAAATCACAAATACATGATCGAATCCACGAACACGATACTTGCAATTGCTCAAATCCTTAACTCGAATAGGCTAAAGATAGGACCAAGTAATCTTCACCAATAATATTATATCAAAAAGGGCGAAAGAATCATAAATACATAGCCGAATTCACGACTACGATACATAAGATTGCTCAAATCCCTAATCTCAATAAATCAAAGGTTTGGATCAAGAATAATATAGGGTATGGATAATATTTGGGATACAAATTGGTGTAAAATGTAAATTAAAAAAAAAACAAATAAATTAAAATCCTAAGTGTGGTTAATCACTATCCCAACCATCCCATGAATAAGACTCATATCATAGAATAACTCGCGCTTTAACACTTGAAACACACGCTTTAGGTAGACACGAATTATACTCAACACGATCTTAATCAAAGAATAACCTTAAGTTGGCGTTCCCATAACTGCCAACTCCCATTCAATACATAGATATAATATACAACAAATAGTGGTGATATCGACCACTTAATACAAAACTTTACATAAGTTGGTCAAAACAAACTTCCAACTCTTCTTTTTTTTTTTCTTTTTCTTTTCTTTTTTTTTCGATTTTTTTTTTTTTTTTTTTTTTTTTTTTTTTTTTAAACATAAACAAAGATGTGTAAAATTTCACCACATCACTATAATGATAATTCTGGATAATTTTTCCATACTTTTCATGACTTCAGAAATAACGGTAATAGTGAAAGTAGTAAACACACGAAAAATAAACTCAAAAATATACAATATTTGCTTTCACTCCAATTGCATTGTGCAATTTCCTGACCTAACCAAAGATAATGAATTACGCACGCGAACACAGGTAATGTAAGGAAACACACTTTGCCTAAAGCAATTAACCAACCACGGATTTTAATCTACAGGGTAGGCTAAGGTGTAAGGGTGTAACGAAACATTTTAAACATTGGTGTAAGAAACGAAAGGAATGACTCTGAGTATTTTTCTAGGGGTATCTTACTCTAAAAGTGAGAGTAACAAAAGGGTTTATACGGGGGTTAACTAACCAGTGTAGTTAGCTAATAACATATAACATATAAAGGCTATTTGGGTGTAATCCTAGAAATTTACCAATTTAGACAAGTCATTCCAATTATATAAATAATACTTATTATGGTGGTCTCGAATAGTATACAAGCCAAGTTCTAAAGTTTACAAGTCACCGGCACACTCATAGATTTGTGAATTTTGAAAAAATCACAAATTTTGAAAATAACGTCATGTGTGCAGCTATGCAACTTAGACTTTAAACAAAAACATGCTAAAAAATTTTAAATTTTGATATATTAAGCACATTTTAAGCATAATTTTTTTGAAAAGTTTAGGACAAGTAAGTGTTCTAATTCTCCAATCCCCCCACTTAAGTTAAACAACGTCCTCGTTGTTTGTATAAAAGGTTAAAAACTGGAAAATAAAAGAATTAGAACAGAAAAACTCCCCTGAGATTTGCTCGGTCTGATCCTCCATTATTAGTATAAGAGCAAAAATCATCTTTCTTGTGGATGAGAACGTTTAAGCTTCATATTTGATGTATCCACAGGAAATGCAGGAATCTATAATACCACCAAGACTTTAACACACCTAAGTTAAGAAGGTTCAAACTTGCATAATACATTAGTAGTTAGTAAAAATAAAACTTAAAAATTAAAATGAAAATCATCAGGTTAATCGATGCGCCGTATCTTATGGAAGAAGATACGCCGTATCGAGCCTGGAAAAAATACGAAATAAAAAATAAAATAAAGGATAGGATGCGGCGCATCTGTTGTACCAGATGCGGCGCATGTGTTCACCAGACAGACTGTTAACAGTCTGTTGTAAAATGGCTCGTTCCACGGTTTTCTCTCACGTCCTCTCGTATTATCATGCTGAACTTAATGCTAGTCTTTGTCAAGCATAATAAGAAATATAAACTGAAACATCAAATGCATAAATGATAATAACGATTAGTACAATCCAAAAAGAATAATAATAATATGCATGGAACAATGTCAATAAACATGTAAAATCAAGAGATCATAAGTCAGTGGGGTGGTGTGGGTGGGTCCCCGAAGTGCTGGCATCATCCATCCTAGCCCGGACTCTGCGAGTGTATGCAAGTGTCACTCCTGAAACATGAGTACCATCCGGACGAGTGTGGGTAATACCCTGCTGCTCCAAAAGTCGGCTCACACTCGTAACCAGCCACTCCGAGTCTCTCCTCATACCATCTACAACGCCTCTCAAGGCTCTCAGCTCTCCCTCAACTGCCTCAACTCTCTGACTCATCGTGCGTACAGGTGCTGGTGCCTGTGGCTCCTCCTGATGGGCTGGAGCAGCAGCTGGAGCTCCCTGGGGACCTCCCTGCTCCGCCTCTGGCCCTGCAGCTCTAGCGAACCCCAATGCTACCCAAACGTAATCCCCCATAGCTAACTGACAGATCCCAAGTCTAACCAAATAATCCCTGTCAATAACCGGGAGATGGGTCACCACAACCTCCAGCCCTGCTGGAATCTCCTCTCCAATCACTCCAAAATGGCGGGCCAGCCTAGATACAAAATGCCCGCCAGTCATATGACTCCTCCTATCTCTCCCTGCAGCTGTACGGTGGAGGTAATGTGCCAGAAAGTGGGGGATGTTCACCGACAACCCCTCGTCCATGCTCCTGAAAAGGAAGAGGTCAAGAGTAGTCACCTTCTCGGGTGACTGACCTCTCCCAGCAATGGTCAAAGCTATCATGCGGTGGCACAACCTCCTCATGGGCTCCCTGATCAGTGTGTAAGAAGGGGTGGAAGTAGTGATATCACCCCCTGAAGAGATCTTATCCCAGTAATCTCCCAGTAACGCCCTATCAGGAACTGCCCTCAAGCTGTCAGCCCAGTACCTAGCAAACCCCTCAGACTCAAGCTCCTCAATAGTGTGTAACCCCATAGCCAGAATAAACTCTCTCATCGACATCTGCCTGTGCTCTTCCCCCAACCTAAAAACCAAAGTGTCGGCAGTGTCCAACTCTGTATCAGTCTCCCTGTAATGGATAGTACTGAAGAACTCCAACATAAGCTCTCTGATAAGAGGCTCATCGACCCCAAACAATCTCTCCCAAGCAAAAGATCTAAACACCACCTCATCATCATCATCATCACTAACCACCATCTCCAACCTACGATGCAAACTATCAGCAGCATGCCCCGCTCCAATCAATCCAACATCATCAATATCCAAAACCTGGACCCTAAATATTCTCTTAAAGTAAATCAACTCTAGTCTCCGCAAGTAATCCTCCAAAGTGCCAGGAGTCAGTCCCATATTCTCGAAACGTAGCCACTGATGTCTGTGTGCAGCCTCTGGTAATGTCATCTGAAATAAATTTTCAAAGTTAGTAAACAGTCTGCAAATTAGGTAGATATGGCGCATCTGATTTAATCAGTGCGGCGTATCTGCACAAAATATAAGAGATGCGGAGCAAGAAATGAGATACGGCGTATGGAGATGCGTCGTATCTAGATTAAGTAATACGGCGTATCTAGAATTTTATTAAATTGGAAATAGGTCGTTACGCCGCATCAATTAACCTAGATGCGCCGCATCTAAAAGCATATCAGTATAAAATAAAGGGGGTCAGGCATGCTTTCCAAGAATCCGTATCCGTGACGTAAACTCCCACTTAATATCACAGTTTCATTTACCCATTATAACAGTTCTAAAAGCTCATTACACCACCACTAATCCATTTTCCCTCTAAAATTCAAAATCGAATTCAAAACCCAAATTTTCATTCAAATCAAACTAGGCCAAAAATCCAATGATTTATGCAAATTAAATACGGGGGAAATTATCTAATGCAAGTCCTAATCATATCTCTATATCATTTAAGCCCTAATTGAATTAATCACATAAACCCTAATTTTTATATTAAACAAGATTAAATCGAAATAGAATAATTACCTTAATTGTATGATTAGGAGTAGGATAAGAGATCGGATTAGAGGGTGGATTTGAGAAAAATGCTCGGATTTAGAGTATAATTTTACTGCGTGTATGTTCTTAACTGTGTGAGGATTTGGGGTAAAAAATTGAGATCCGGCGCATTCCCGTCGTATTTATAGGGCAAAACGATGCGCCGTATTGAAAAATTGGAATGCGCCGTATCTATTTAATCTCATTGACTAGTCAATGAGTCCTAGTTGGTCAGAGATACGGCGCTTGGGATATTTAGATCCGCCGTATCGCTATTATAGTGAACGAAATTTAAATAAGGAACGTACCTTGGCCTCCGCAACACAATTCCTTATACATCAAATTGGGGTTAAACGGCATACCATATAAATGAATTCAAAATAAGAGCAATAGGCATAAACGTTTTATTAACAATTGTAATCTTATTGTTTAGTGGATAAGGATTTATTCCGAGGTTAGGAACAAATATCGTTTTTAAGCATACAAAATTAAGATTACAATTTGAATCAGATGTATTATATGGATAATAAAATTGAGATTATATTGTAGAGAACTTTCCTTTGGGCTGGTTGAATTATCGTAGAGGTTACCTGGAATTCTATTTCAAGAATTTAAGACGTTCAATGTTACCAGTATTGAGTTTTCCCCACTCTAGTTGTCTAAGGTTCGATCACTCCAGCTAGCGTCTCTCGGTTTGGTTCAGAATGTAATCTTCCATAGTGATGCTTAAGCCATCACTTATCCTGAAAGTAAACAACTTGCGCACGAGAGTAGTGGAACGATCAAAGTGAATATCAAAAATCAACTATACTTATCAAATTGAATTCGTCGTATTAACAAAAGTTAATGCGCCGTATTTTCGTTACGTTTCAAAATACAAGATTTTTGATTCAGAAGATAGGCCGTATCGACAGAGATCGATGCGTCGTATCTGTTTAATAATTCGAAAACTGTTTTTAATTAAAATAATAGATACGCCGTATCTGCTAAAGCAGATGCGTCGTATGGCGTTAACGTTTAGAAAAAATTTCTTATTAAAAACAGATACGCCGTATCTTGGGGAAAGATGCGTCGTATCGAATTAATTAAACGCGTTGTATTTTATAAAAATTAAACGCAATACGCCGTATCTATGAAAATAGATGCGCCGTATCGTTTGAATAAGCTCAGTACAACGATAGCAGTATGCAGAAAATACGAAAAATAAAAACAAACGAAAATAAACAAAAATTAAACAAACAAAAAACAGAAAATATGCAAAATAATACAATGAATGCAATTTAACTAATATACAACAGAGTTAGCGGTTAGATTAAAAACCTAATTAAAATACTAATCAAATTAACAGATAATAACAATTCACTCCCCGGCAGCGGCGCCAAAAACTTGATGGTGCGTGATGTGTCGTTGCGGTTTAGCAGTATTAATGCCTACTCAAGTTTTAAATTTATATTTAGCCGACTTATCAATAACACACACACTTAACGAGCAGTGTACCCGGTCAGTATGAATATAATGGTAAGTAGAGTGTCGATCACTAAGAGTGGAACGTATTATCTAGTTATTCTAATCAGTATTTTAATATTCTAAGTTAGCTATACAACCTAATCTAACGCAAGGGGGTTCAGCCTGAGAGACTGGCACGTTTTGGTTGCAATTAAATAATAAACTAAACTAATGAGCACGAATCAGCGATAGACATGCACGTACACAGATAAATACTCGAGACAATAAGAAGACCTGTCCTGATGATTAAGTAGATTGTCACTTGTTTTATTGATAGTTTTATATGAAGTGTATGTAGTTAACCCTTTCTCGTTGGCCCTAATCTTATCGGCAAGTAAACCCTTAATGATTACTTATGTCTAAAAGTTATTCCTAAGTGATCAATTTAGTAACAACCGTGGGAGCCACATTCTCTTCCGTAGTCAAATGCGCAGGCCACTAATAAACACAGAGGTTATCAATGCACTAATAAGTAGTAACCAAAGACATCAACATATAAATTTTAATTGATGGGAAAGCAGTTTTAAGGGAGTGCAATCTTTCTCGTCACATTACACAAGCCACCAATCCTGATGAATTAAAGTTTACTAACACAATAAACAAAACTACTTAATGAATTAAATACATGCAGGACCTTCTTACAGCTCTTGTATCTTCGTTCGGGTGTGTCTTGTGCTGCCTAATCGTCTGAATTCGGCCTTAGGTTTCTGTGGTCTTCGTACTTCGTATATATTATGTCTGCTATATCCTCGAAATTCGTCTGGTCTTGGGGTATTTATAGTTTCTGTCTGAGGGTAAGATGCGGCGCATCTAATAAGTAGATGCGGCGCATTGACTTAACTTCGCGTGGGGTCCAAGATTAATATATTCAGGAATATTCGTACACCGCCAGAAGATGCGGCGTAACTCTATTCTCAGATGCGGCGCATGTCCTTGCTGTCTTGGATCGTATCTTGTGAAATCTTGATAGTGATGCGCCGTATGTAATAAGCAAGATGCGGCGCATCTGGAGCAAAATGTCTTGATCTTGTACATTTCAGTAGACTCTTAACTTCTTGCTTGTTTTGCTCCATAATTAGTCCAAAATCGCCAAGTTTCACCAAATGCTTGTTTTTAACTGATAATTACAAAAGTAAACGATTAAGTATCAATTCTCACAGATAATATAATAAAACAAGTCAAATAAATAGGATAAATGATGGTAATAAAATGTACTTATTTGAGTTCATCAAATATCCCCCCACTTGAACTTTACTTGTCCCCAAGTAAACCTTAGAATTAATCTTATGAAAATGTATCCTAAAAGATATTAGGATTTATTTTTATATTTAAGCATGTATTCATTTTTGTCATAATCACACAACCAAACACTTAACGAATTAGAAGTAAAATAAAATAATTTGATAAAAGCAAATCTAATCGTTTAACTGTCCAGTCGTGACGAATATTCTATCATAAGCTTGGCAAGTATACACATCTCCCCCACTAAAGCCAAGGAATAACAAGTCTAAAGCGGTAAAAAGGGTTTGTAGGCTTAAGGGTTAATCATTCTCCTTTGAATATTGAGGGCAATATTCAATTCTAATTGTAGGGGGGAATTCTTGCGAATTTGATCCAAATTTAAAAAAAAATCACATTTTGTACCTACTAGTCCCCTAGCACCCCCGTTTTGACCAAAATTTTAAAAATTTTATCGTCTTTTAATTAAAAATTGCATAAAAAAGAAGTTATTGGCACATAAAAAATAATTTGCTATACATTAATGCTTCGGTATTAGTGAAAGTTTAGTCTTGATTAGGCTAGAACAAGGGGAATCCCGACTCTGCCAAAGTGTTGATTTGGCTGCTACCCTTAATGTTTAGGCTAAGTTTTTACGAATTGTGCAAATGAAAATGCTAAGCGTGGAGTAGTTGGTTCTCTTTAGAGCTTATATAAGTAATCTATGGCTTTTCCTCCCAGGAGCTCCTAATCTGACTAAATAAGTGCTATTTTCAAACTTTTGAACGTTAAAAACCGTTTTGTTAAGCAAAAACAAATTTTTATACAATCTTGATTTAGAGTACTAGTTCAAATTTTTATTTAAATTTTGAAACATGCATACTTTCGCAAAATTGAATAAATGTTGCAAAATGAAAGTGAGACGTAGCTTGAAAGTTGCAAAAAAATTAAAGTTTTGAGTATGAATAAATAAGTCCTAAGCTACGGTTCGAGATCGGTCCTTGGATCCTTATTTCCAAAAGGCGTTTAGGTTTTGGCTACCCTCTTACACCGGCCCTTGGATCTTTATTCAGGAAGGTGTAAGGTCTTGGTCTAACACCCTTGGAACCTCATTTCCGGAATGTCTAGAGTCTTGGAACTCTCCGTTGTAACGGCCCTTGGATCCTTTATTCCTAAGGTATAAGGTCTTGGAATTTCCCCATGAAGCTCCGTAGTTTATGGTACAATAAGAAGTTAAGTTGTCAAAAAAAAAAAAAAAAAATAAAAAAAAAAAAAGTGAAAAAGTGATGAAAAATGAAAAAATGTATGGAAAATTGTCTAAAGGTTGGACGATAATTTGGAAAATTTTGACTTCAAAGATCCCGTGAGCTCCGATACTATTCTCGAGGGTGTAAAAACCTAGCCTCCTTAGTTTTACTAAGGACAAGCTGAGAAGAAAGTCGCTACATGGAGTGATCTCACCTTTGAATCTCTAATTTCTAAATCATTGTCGGTTGCTATCTATTTAAGCTTAATATTACCTTAGCGGTAGCCTCGTAAATCTTTGGAATCGAATTCCCGCTAATTCCGGTACTATTCTCCGTGAGGTGTCAAAAGCCCGGTCACCTAAAACCAACTGGTTTGGGATGTGTCGAGAAGAAAGCCGCTACATGGAAAAGGCCCTTTCGAACCTTAGATTTCGTGGTTTCCGGTGAATTAATATTAACTTAGATAAATAACAACCCTAATAAATGTCAATTTTTACGGTCAAAATTTTGAAAACTAGCACACTCACCTAAGTAATTAAATAATTGTGGGAGTGAAAAGTTAAGTCTCGACTTACATAGGTTACTAATATAAGTAGTGTTAGCATTTTACAAAAACATTTGCACAAGGGTTTTAAACTTAGTTGGGAAGTATAAAAAAGAGGATGACGATTAAAATTCCCCGGAATCGCCCACTTTGTGTGATTCCCGTTCCATGATGCCATTTTTGAAAATCAAGCATGTTATTTACGTTTTATCTCGTCTAATTTACTTGCATTTCATAATAAGTCAAAACGGGATATTTTTGGTAACCTTGATATTCTTTTGATCCTTTCATTACTTTATACGATCGGATTGCTAGGGACTAGCAATTGCTTAGTGTGGGGGATTGATGAATGGCCTTTTACTCATTATTTTGTACCTGAAAAACCCCACAAAAATGACCAAATAGACCAAATATTGTTACAAATATCCTTGGAATGTGTTTTATGTGTTTTAGGTACAAAAGGATTGAAAACGGGGCAAATACGGACAAAACCGAGCTTGGAATGGAAAAGAGCGTGAAAAGCCGAGGCCGGAAAGAAATTACAAGTTTGGACCAAGAGATTTCTCCAGATGTCAAAATAGCCCTTGGATAATTTCTACTTGACAAAATCAGTCCCTATATTAACTTTGCAAAGTTGGCAAGAATGGTCCCTGAAATTTCCATGTGTACACTTTTGATCCCTAAACAAAATACTACCTATCTTAAAACTACACTTAACTAACACCTAAACCCAATCCAATCCACAGCCCACTCTCCATAAGCCCAAAACCCTTTCACTAATAAAAACACGGGTCAAAACACAAAGGTCAAACCTACTATTTATCCACCTCTAACCTCAGAGTTATCCCGCCATAATCACCCCTTCATCCCAGTCACTATCCTTCTTTCCACATCACCTAACTCCAGTCCAAGAACATCACATGGCTATGTCTCCCCCCCCCCTCCATGCCACCTTGGCAATCCAAGGATTAAAGATTGATCAAACGGCTGAGGATCCAAGATGTGGGCACCAAGATAATCCAAGGGCTGAGAAACAAGACAAGAAGCACAAGTTTGATTTCCTCTCACAGAGAAAGCACAGAAGACAAGTAGAAAACCCTAGATAAAGTAGTATAAATAGTCAGTTAGATAGCCAGTAGAAAATGAGGTAGTATTAGCTTATTTTTAAGGTATTTTCAAACTTTTTAGCTTTTTACTGTTCCAGCATTGTAATTTACTCTTGTTTTAATATAAATTCAGTTTTTAATTTAATACTTCAAAAAATCCAAAAATATTGCTTTTTAGCTTATTGCTTACCTTATTGCTTATTTAACTTTTTGCTTATTTAATCTGCTATTTAGCCTTAGTTATGATTTTTCTAGCTATTTTAGTCACTAGTTGCTTTCATTTAGCTTAGAGTTAATTCAGATTCAGTTATGCTAAAAAAACCTTAAAGAAAAGCCATAAATAGTCGACTTAGTTTTAGCTTATCTGGTGCTTATTTAGGTTAAAAAAATTGTTCAATAGGATCAATGTAAGATAGTAAGTTAGTGTATTACAAGAAATTAGCTCATGGCAGACCTTTCCATTGTTCAAAATCATATCAGACCCTTTTAAGGGGTGTTTGGTTTAAGCTTAAATTTGGGCAAATATTGAGAAACACTGTTCATATGCACTTGTTTTAAGTTTGAACTTGATTATCTTAGCTTATAGAAGCTATTTGTAGGAATTTCCTAGCTGTTTTGAAGGTTTTTTAGGATTTGAGTGGATTAGTGCACTTATAGGGTAGTTGCTGATAGGATAAGCTCATTGCAGCCTTAAGCTTATTGAGAACTTGTTTTTGGTATTTTTGCATCCAATATAGGCCATATTCAGTAGTTTATTAGGTTTCCCAAAGCTTTGGTTTTAAAATGGCCAAAACAGCCCACATCAAACAATAGTAGCCTGCATTTTCTCATTTATTGCCCTTTTCAGCCTATGATTTTCATTTTTCATTTCTTCACTTTAAGTTCTTATAAGCTCAAACTTGGCACAGTTAATGTTGGCTCGCTCACCTAGTTATTACTCATTTTTATTAATTTTTAGAATTAGCTTATTGCAGCTTTTTAATAGCTTAAAAATGCCCTGTTTTGCCCTGTCCACATCTGCATGCTCAGCAGACCCCATGTAGCTTATTGAATTTCTAGTGCTTATCTTTCTTTGTTCTTTCGATTATTCTGAGGTTTAATGATCATTTAGATCAGTATTTTCTTAACTCAGATTATTTCAGTTATAACTTAGCTTAATTACTAGCTTATCAGTCTTGTGCTTCATAGTTTTTTTGCTTGTTTTCATTTTTTAAGCTACTGATCTTGTTCTATAGCTGAATTTCCAGCTTATTTGTGGTTTTTAATAAGTATTGTAGTTATAAAAAATTACTTAATTACATGTTCTTAATTAGTTTTAAAAAGAAAAAGTAGAAAAAAAAATTGCAAAAAGCCAAGGCTGGGGTTCGAACCCCAGTCTCTCAGCTCACACACAACACACCTTTCTCGTTGCCCTTGGGACTTTTTCATTAGATGTTTGCAAAATTTAATATTTAACTTACTTTGTTCTTTTTAGCTTATAAGTTTTTTTCTGCTTATTACAGCTTAATCCGATAAGCCAGCACCCCCATTTTATTTTTCCTTGGTTTAGAATATCATTTAGAGTAAATTACATAAATGGTCACTATGGTTTGTTCATTTTTTCACATTTAGTCACTGAACTTTTTTTTTGACATAAATGGTCACTGAAGTTTCAAATTGTTACATAAATGGTCACTAAGGTTTCAATTCGTTACATAAATGGTCACTGTGGTTTGTCCAAAAATTACATAAATGGTCACTGAAGTTTATTTAATTTGACTGAATTTGTAACGATTTGAAACTTCAGTGACCATGTATGTCAAAAAAAAGTTCAGTGACTAAATGTGAAAAAATGGACAAACCATAGTGACCATTTATGTAATTTACTCTATCATTTAGGAGTTTTCTGAAATTTTCCAGATTTTTCCATTTTCATTTAATATTTTTAATTAATTTTTCTTTTAAAAATAGTTTTTAATTCATAAAAAAAAAATACAATTCTTTTTTCTAAAATGTTCTTTTATTAATTAGAACTTAGGAAAATTAAATTTGCATCCGTAGGGTTAATTTTTATAGATTTTGACGTTTAAGCTCGTTTTTAGATTTCCATTCGCGTTTTTTTTAATTTAATTTTTTTGTTTTCCTAGACTTATAACCAAGTGAAAATCCGTATTTCAAGCATTTTAATACCAAACCTCAAACGATATCCTCCATTCACGCCTCGTTAGGACACGACCCGGGTATCACTTATCCGGATTATTACAAACGAATTGCGTTGTGATTTGCACGTTGACCTTTTTCCGTAAAAGGTTGACCACTAGTGTGAATCCAATCAACACAAACACACATAATAGTGAACACATAAACTAAATAAACATATCATCTCAAGCTTAAGGTTGAGTAAGGACCTGAAAAATTCGCGGTTGTTATAGTCTACCCCCGTTAGTTAGAATTTTGTCCTCAAAATTCAGCTAGTACTACGGTCAAACAGGTGTGGATACTTGAGTCTCATCTGATCCTCTCATTCCCAAGTAAACTCAGGTCTACGCTTTTAGTCCCAACGGACTTTAACTATTGGTATCTTGCTACGCTTCAGCTTCTTGATCTCACGCTCTAAAATCTCAACCGGTTTCTCTACAAAGTGTAACTTAGGATCTACCTGAATCTCTTCCAAGGGTATGTGTAAGGTCTGATCAGCAAGACACTTCTTAAGGTTCGACATGTGAAACATATCATGAACGCCACTCAGCTCTTGTGGTAGTTTTAGTCGGTAAGCTACTGGACCGATTCTCTCAGTGATCTCAAAAGGTCCTACATATCTAGGTGCTAACTTGCCCTTCTTTCCAAATCGTACAACACCTTTCCAAGGTGACACCTTGAGTAACACATGATCACCAACGCAAAATTCTAGGGGTCTCCGTCGGTTGTCGGCATAGCTCTTCTGACGATCTCAAGCAACCTTGAGTCTATCCTTGATTTGAATGATCTTCTCAGTGGTCTCTAACACTATTTCAGGTCCTATCATTTGACTCTCTCCAGCTTCCGCCCAACCAATAGGTGAACGACACTTTCTTCCATAAAGTGTTTTGAATGGTTCCATATCTATGCTGGTATGGTAGCTGTTGTTATAGGAGAACTCGCCTAATGGAAGATGGGTATCCCAATTACCACCGAAGTCTATGGCACATGCCCTGAGCATGTCCTCTAAGGTCTGTATGGTACGCTCGCTTTGACCATCGATCTGTGGGTGATAAGCCGTACTCATCTCTAAGTGTGTGATAACGCTCGCTTTGACCATAGGTCTGTATGTTACAAGTGGGAATTATATGCTAGCTCTGAGTTGAAAGTTATGTGCAAGACTTGGTCTAAACCCAAGGTTTAAGTTTCTAGACCCAAGGTTTAAAGAAGGGGAGCTCATGCCTGAGGTATGAGAATTCATGCCTGAGGTATAGCCGTCGCTGTCACCCATACCCAGGGTCTACATTTTCATACCTGAGGTATGCAGAAAAATTGACATGAAGAGTTGCATTAACTCTTCACTTTAAGCACCATTAACACCAAGGCCAATCATTTACTTCTAATCACTAAAGTTCCTGCATAATTATGACACTTGGAGCCCAAGTTGTTTTCTTGTTGGCAAAGGGTAATCTCCCTACATAAGGATAAGAAAAACATAGAGAAAAAAGACAATCAAGATACAATAAACTACAACAAAATTCTGTCACTATTTTCTCTTACATTTGGGGCGACAAAGAGGAGGAAAACGCAGGAAAAGGAGACTAAAACTCTTACCAATCATAACTTCAATTACGCAAGGATCATTGTTGATCATTTCACAAGTGTTCTTCATTACTTGTAATCATCATTACAACATTTTGTAAGACTATTCAATCGTGTTTACTAGTGATCAATTTCTTATGGTTATTACTTTGTTTACCATGAGTGGCTAAGTGCCCTATGCACTTGCCTAGATGATGTTTGATTTATTATTCATTTGATTGATTATGATTTATTGGTTCTAACACAAAAGAAAAGTTAACACTAAGAACGAGTTGTGCTATCTTAAGTTTTCTCCACCAAAGAGTTATTAAGTTTGGGTAATTTCTAATGATGTATTGGGTTGAAAAAGACATTGTTAGTAAGTTAGTTGTAAACCTTTGTCTATGAGGGCTTTACCTTATGTATTGACCATTTCATAAGAAACTTAATTTAACTTGGAAAGCTAAATAGTGTGGTTGTCAATTATTTGTGAAACGAAAGTGAATCGGGTAATTGAGTTGTGTTAATCTTGGATTGATCAATTCTTAAATATTGTTTTATAATCCCTAAATCTTGACGAGGATTGAAAGTATTTGAAACAATATAGTTAGTACACCACTAATCGAATTAGAACACCATCTAATTTGTTGATCATAATCAAATGGAACCAATGTCATAATCATGTCAAAGGAATTGTGCAAACTAGTCTAGGCAAGTGTAGTCTTTTAATTATTGAATTTTCATCATCTTTATTTGCTTGCTAATTAGAATTGCTTAGTTGGATTGCTATTTATTTACAAAAATTCACATCACACAAACAAAACAAATCCTAGTAAACGACCTCGGCTTACCTCAATTATCTCTTACTACATACGGACGAGTATACTTGCTCGTATGTGTTTCGTTTGAATCATTGGTAAATCGTGTTAAAAATTTTAAAACTTGGACTCCTAACGGGTGTATCCCTTGAAACACATCAAGTTTTTGGCGCCGCTGCCGGGGATTTGAATCTCGTTTGAGTGAGTTTTTGCTTATAATTCATTAGTTTTAATATTACTAGTATTGTTTCTCTTTAGCGTATTCTTTAGGTTCTCTCTAAAAAAAATTAAAAAAAAAAAAAAAAAAAAAAAATCTTTCTAAATTTTTCTCCCATACCTCCGGTATAAATCAAAACCGGGCGGTATAATCTTACTGTTCGACCAAACCGTCGGCTAAAAAATCCAAACCGCCGGTATCACGTAAAAAAAAATATAAAAAAAATTTCTAAGTCCAAAACCGCCGGTATAAATCAAAACCGGGCGGTATAATCTTTCTGTCTAAAATTTTCTTTTCGAATTCGACCAAACCGTCGGCCAGTAATTCCATACCGCCGGCCTGACCATAAAAAAAAAAATTTAGTTTTTAAATCCTTTTCGATAGGCTCGTTTTTCTCGTGTATGACCACTCGTTCTTCTAACGAAGAATTAAGTTCACCATTGTCTAATCCCGAACGTTTATTTCGTAAAAAGAAAACTCCATTTATTCCACCCGATCAAAGAAAACCAAGAACCAAAAATCCACCATTTGAAAACCTTTTCGAAATTCATCCAATCGTTAATCTTTTTCAAGAAATACCATTTCCAATGGCTGACGATCAACCCATGTGGGGTACCAATAGGGTAGTAGCTCCTACGCCCGAAGCCGCAATTATTCCCGTGAATCTAGGAGAAAATTTTACTATCAAAGGTCATCATCTCTCTATGATTAAAGACAACCAATTTGATGGTAGAGTTAAATCTGATCCACATAAACATATTGCCGATTTCCTTGAAATTTGTGACATGTTTCGTTATGGAACTACCGATCCAAATTCAATCCGACTTAAACTTTTTCCATCGTCTCTCACCGGAGAAGCGAAAATTTGGTATAATGAATTAAGCCCCGGAGTGATTACAACTTGGGACCAAATGAGAAGAGCGTTTGTTGGACGTTTCTTTCCACCAGCCATGTTTGATCGACTCTTAGGTGAAATTCGTAGTTTTACTCAAAAAGAAGGAGAAAATCTTGTTAAAGCTTGGCTTCGAATGAAAAACATGCTCCGTAGTTGTCATGGGCATGGATTGTCACGTGGTAATATTATCAAAATCTTTTACCATGGTCTAGATGACGCAACTCAAGGCATACTTGATGCCGGAGGAATTTTCCTTTATAAGACTCCTAATGAAGCTTACAATTTACTAGAAGACCGTGTACTCCTTAAGCTTGATTGGTCTAAAGATGCCAAAACTAAACCTCAACGAAAAACGGTTGCATTTGCGGAAGCAACAAATGAAAATTCCAAAATCTTGGATATGATGAAAGATTTTACCTCTAAAATTGATTCCAAATTCGAAAGTATCCAAAAAGAAATTAAAGAAATTCGTGAGGGATGTACTCATTGTGGTGGAAATCACTCCTCATCCGAGTGTGATGATAAACCCATGGGAGGTCCCGAAGCAGAAGCTAATTATGTTTCTGGAGGATATCGAGGAGGAGGATATCATGGAAACTACTACGGTAGAAATTCTCGAGATTGGCAAGATCGTCCACCAAGGGATGATAATCGTTCCCAAACTCGTGATGAAAACCGTCAAACATCTTTTCATGATGAAAATCGTTCTCGTGAAACAAAAAACGAAGAATCTGAATTCGAAAAAACCATGCGTGAATTTGTGCATGCTCAAAAACAAACGAACGAATTCATGAAAAATCAATTCTTTATGCTTAAAAGCAAGGTTGAACAAGGTCAAAAGAATCATCAAGCTTCTATCCAAGATCTTGAGACCAAATTTGGTCGTCTTTCTGATCAACTCGCTGCAAGACCATCTGGTACCTTGCCAAGTAATACTCAAACCAATCCAAAACCATCATCATCTGGAAATTATCGTCCACCTCAAACAAGAAATGAGCATGTGAATGCTATATATACTCGTAGTGGTCTATCTTATGATCCACCACCCAACCCAACCCAAACAACTCCTGTTGTCCAAAATAATAGTGAGGATGAAGTAGAAGAGGAATCTAAAGAAAATGAACCAGTTTCTACACCAGTTGATAAACCTACTCCAACACTCAAACCATATAAACCAAGAATTCCATACCCTCAACGTTTGAGGAAGGGAAAAATGGAAGAACAATATGGAAAGTTCATTGATTTACTAAAAGAAGTTAGAATCAACGTTCCTCTTGTTGATGTTCTAGCTCGAATGCCCAATTACGGGAAGTTTTTGAAAGAACTTGTTAATAATAAAAGCAAAATGGAAAACATTTCCGCTACTTTCTTAAATGAAGATTGTTCTACAATAATTGAAAATAAATTACCAAAGAAACTCGGTGATCCAGGAAGTTTTCTTATTCCATGTACCTTGGGAAATTCAATCACTTGTGATGCTTTATCCGATCTTGGTGCAAGTATCAATCTTATGCCATACTCGTTGTATGAGAAACTTTCAATCAAAACATTGAAACCAACAAGAATGAGTATACGATTAGCCAACCATACTATCCAGTATCCTGTTGGAGTAGCTGAAAATATGCTTGTTCAAGTTGGAAAATTTGTTTTTCCTGTTGATTTTGTGATCCTTGAGATGGAAGAAGATAGCAAAGTTCCATTAATTCTAGGAAGACCTTTCCTAAATACTGCAGATGCTATCATTCGAGTAAAAAACAAAGAACTCAACCTTGGAGTTGGGGATGAAAGAATTTCTTTTTCAATTAATCAAGCAATGAAGTATTCTCATGCTAATGATGACACTTGTTATAGCATTGATGTTATCGATGATATAACAGAAGAAACATTCGATGAGTTGCTTGATGAAAGAATTAAGACTCATAAAACATCTGGACAAATCAGTGATGAAGATCTCGATAGAGAATTTGCTGAATTTATGCAGATTGACACCGAAGAAATTTCGGAGGAAGAAAATACTAACTTTAAAGAGTTAGAATTCAATAATGATATGAGAATTTCAACCTCAATTGAAGAACCGCCAGTAGATCTAGTTTTGAAACCTCTTCCTGATCATTTGGAATATGCATTTTTGGAAGAGAATTCTCTTCTTCCAGTTGTCATATCTTCAAAACTTAAACCTGATGAAAAAGAAGGACTAGTTTCTATACTCAAAAAGCATAAAGAAGCTTTTGCTTGGAAAACTTTTGATATTCCTGGAATAAGTCCAAACTTTTGCAAACATAAAATAAATCTCGAAACTGATTCTAAACCAGTTGTTCAAAGACAACGAAGACTCAATCCAAATATGAAGGAAGTAGTTAAGAAAGAAATAATCAAACTTCTTGACGCTGGAATTATTTATCCTATTGAGGATAGCTCATGGGTGAGTCCTGTTCACTGTGTTCCTAAGAAAGGAGGAACAACTGTCGTAACTAATGAACGTAATGAACTTGTTCCTACAAGAACTATCACTGGTTGGCGGGTATGCATTGATTATAGAAAATTAAATGATGCCACCAGAAAAGATCATTTTCCATTACCGTTCATGGATCAAATGTTGGAAAGACTTGTGGGGAACAAATAATTTTGCTTTCTCGATGGATTTTCCGGTTACTTTCAAATTCCAATTGATCCAGCTGATCAAGAAAAAACCACATTCACGTGTCCGTTCGGCACATATGCTTATAGGCGTATGCCTTTTGGTCTTTGTAACGCACCAGCAACATTTCAAAGATGCATGATTGCTATTTTTCAAGATATGCTTGAAACCTCCATGGAAGTATTCATGGATGATTTTTCAGTATTTGGAGACTCATTTGAGTCGTGCCTTTCCAATCTTGATAAAATGCTTGAAAGATGCAAAACTTCTCATCTCGTACTTAATTGGGAAAAATGTCATTTTATGGTGACAGAAGGAATTGTCCTTGGTCACAAGATTTCGAGTAAAGGGATCGAAGTTGACAAAGCAAAAATTGATGCTATTGCTAAGTTACCACCCCCAACTAACGTTAAAGGCGTTAGAAGGCTTTTGGGACATGCGGGATTTTACCGTCGATTCATTAAAGATTTTTCAAAAATATCTCGTCCAATGACGAAATTGCTTAAAAAAGATTCAGTCTTTGATTTCAATGAAGAGTGCATCAAGGCATTCGAAACATTAAAAAACAAGCTAACAAATGCACCAATTATGGTTTCACCAGATTGGTCGTTGCCGTTTGAACTCATGTGCGATGCAAGTGATTATGCTGTTGGAGCAATATTAGGACAGCGAGATGGTAAATATTTTCGTCCTATATATTTTGCTAGCAAAACCTTGAATAGTGCCCAACAAAACTACACGGTGACTGAAAAAGAACTTTTAGCTGTAGTTTTTGCATTCGACAAGTTTCGTTCCTATCTTGTTTTATCAAAAACAATTGTATTCACCGATCATTCAGCTCTGAAATATCTGTTTGCTAAACAAGATGCAAAACCACGTCTTATCCGATGGATTTTATTGCTTCAAGAGTTTGACATTGAAATCCAGAATAAGAAAGGCGCAGAAAATGTGGCGGCAGATCATTTATCTAGATTAGAAAATCCAAATTTAAAGGAATTAGGTGAAAACGAGATTGATGATTACTTTCCCGACGAAACTCTTATGGGAATTGAAGATGAAGAAATTCCATTGGTTTGCTGATTATGCAAATTATTTAGCTGGAGGAATATTACAAAAAGGTATATCTCATGCTGAGCGTAGTAAATTCTTTTGCAAGACTTAAATATTATTTTTGGGATGAACCGTATCTATTCAAAATGTGCCCCGATGGTATAATAAGAAGATGCGTGTATGGTTCCGAAACTCGAAAAATTCTTGATGAATGTCATCACGGCCAACCAGAGGACATTATGGACCATCCACCACCTCTTAAAAAGTTTTTGATGCGGGATTTTATTGGCAACGATTTTTAAAGAAGCACATACACTTGTGCAGAATTGTGATGCATGCCAAAAATCTGGTAATCTTTCTCGTAGAGACGAAATGCCACAAAAAAGTATCCAAGTTTTGAAATATTGATATTTGGGGAATTGACTTCATGGGACCTTTTCCTAAATCTCATAAATTCGAATACATCCTCGTTGCAATAGATTATGTTTCCAAATGCGCGGAAGCAGAAGCTTTACCCACTAAACGATGCTCGAGTAGTTGTGAATTTTCTGAAAAAGCTTTTCTCTTGATTCGGAATTTCAAAAGCTTTGATAAGCGATAGAGGAACTCATTTTTGCAATCATCAAATGGAAAAAGCTATGAAAAGATATGGGGTCCACCATCGTTTCTCAACAGCATACCATCCTCAGACCAGTGGTCAAGTTGAAAACACCAATAGAGCTTTAAAAAGAATACTTGAAAAAACAGTTAAGGATAATCCTTCTGTTTGGTCAAGGAAACTCGATGATGCTCTATGGGCATTTAGAACCGCATATAAAACTCCAATTGGTACAACCCCGTATAGACTTATATATGGAAAAAATTGTCATTTACCATTTGAAATTGAACATCGTGCTTACTGGGCATTGAGGCAATGTAATCCTGATTTAAAAATCGCTGGAGAAAAACGATTTTTACAATTACATGAACTCGATGAATTGAGACTCCAAGCATATGAAAACTCAAAATTATACAAAGCTCGAACAAAAGCTTATCATGATAGGAAGCTAAGAATCCGTAAAGAATTCAAGGCTGGAGACAAAGTTCTTTTGTTCAATTCAAAGTATAAATTCAAAGCTCCTAAACTCAGAACCAAATGGTTTGGTCCATTCGTGGTAAAACATGGTTTTCCATCCGGATATGTTGAACTATATGATAAGAAGGGTGGAACTTTCATTGTTAATGGACATCGAATTAAACTATACCATGATGAGGAGCAATTAAATGAAATGTCAAGTGAGGAAATTCCACTTGAAATGCTCGATAAAAAGAAATATACTGCTATTCCCTTCATGGCACCTTTTCCAGCCGATTATAAAAAAGTAATACAATGGGCTGCGGAAACTGGTTACATCTGGGATGTTCTTCCTAGAACGTGTAACACCGCGAAGTTGCATGATATTGATAAAACTGGAAAAGGAATAGTAAAAGGAAATGTGGTGTATATTCCAAAGAAATTAGGAAAGAATCCTAAAGATAAACCACCAAAGTAAGAAAGAATGAGTCGGGCTGATGACTCATTAATAAATTTAGCGCTTCTCGGGAGGCAACCCGTGTGTTTGTTTTTTATGCCCCGATGGTTTCACCATAAGTGTGGGGGCCTTAATATTATGAATAATAAAATACAAAAATATTTTGCATTTTTGTGTGTTTTTGTTATGCTCAGGCAATATCATTTCTCTTATGTTTCATTTCCCTATTTTTATGATTTATCGTTCTTAACATTGAGGACAATGTCAAACTTAAGTGTGGGGGGGAGGAAATAGGAAATGATCTAGATTTTTAAATTTTTCTATAAATTTGAGCCGACTTTTAAACTGTTTGCCCCTTTTATCTAGTTGTTTTCGCACGTTGAGAATAATTGATAAAGAATAACTAGATTAATCCACTAATAAAACATGTAATTTTTGAAAATTTGAGATGTGTCCTGATTGGCATTGCAATCCATTTTTTTTTGGATTGATAACATTGACAGCACAACCATAACCCATTCAACTAAATTGTGAGGATTTGAAGCCTATTCTTATATAGCATATATCTTTTATGCTCTAATCTTTTTGCTATGAGTGTGCCAGTGATCTTATTTATTCTAGAACTTGTACATGCAAATCATTACCAGACCGTAGTGAGATCACATTCGTGTGATATAAATGTATTTGCGTGATAAGAGGCTACCTTAGGAATTAAACCAAATGGCCTTCCATTTTACACATATTGATATATTAGCTAGCCACATTGGTTAGTTAACCACTTCCATGGACCCATTTGTTAGCACTCATTTTTAGTGCTAGATTCCATTAGTTCACCCTCTGAGCCAGTCTTTTCATTTTGTTACACCAGAAAAATATAAAAATATTTCTCACCTTTAGCCTTAACCTTACCCTTAGTCAAGTCTTGGTTGGTTACTAGCTACTTGGAAAGATGGTTGTTATGTGGGAATCCTTGAAAATGAGAAAGTTGCGAATTCCATGATAATCTCATGGATTATATATTGGTATAAAAAAATAAAAAAAAAAAAAAAAGTCATCGTCGTTGTTTGATGACATGGATAGCCAATGAGCTATGAATGTATGATATCAAGGAAGAATCTCAATTTCAAAGGAAAGTGGTGATGTAGCTAGTAGCACTTGGTTGTAGACTTTGGCTACTTGTAAAGTTTTTCAATATTAAAACCAAATATATATATATATATATATATATATATCCCATGTCTTATCCTTACCCCTTTTGACTTTGTGAAGTTATCAAGTGTAATGACATGTGGTGACCATCCAATTTCTTGAGGAATGAGATAGCGTTGTTAGCGAGCTAAGGTTATCCTTAGTGACCATCCGTTATTTAATAATTCGAGACTTCGTTGTTAGCAAGCTATTATGTTTTACATGAGATAGTGACACAATAGTCTCATATAACCCTTGAAACCTTAAACCCGAATAAAAGTCCTCTTAGATGTTTACATTTGGTGCTTACGCCACGTCGGTTGAGTTTTGTTTCTTGTACAAGCCTATGGTAATATTTGGATTATATCTGCGCAATGAGTGTGATTATATTATATTTTCCAATCACTACAAATGAGTGTTGAGTGAATCATACTTCATATTACTTTCGTGAGGTGTCTTAATATGTTATCAGGAAAGAGAATCAATAAGGTATTGTCAAACATCTCATCTTTTCATTTATAAGCCTAAATAGATGGATCTTATCTTGTACTTGTGCTGGATAGATTTGCATCTCGTTTTTATCATATGGATTTTCTTAAAAGCTAGATTTGCTTGGGGGCAAGCAATGTGTAAGTGTGGGGGATTTGATAACGCTCATTTTGAACATGTTTTTATAGCGTTATTCTTATGATTATGCATGTTATTTGGTTGTATTTATGAACATTTTACGCTTAAAAGGTGCAAAAGATGTGTTTAGGTTCAGGTACAACTATGTCGAAGGAAATAGAGAAAAAGATGAAGAAAAGTCGACAAAATCAAGTAAATATGCGCGAAGTGAAGTTTTCCGTTCAAGACAAAGATTCATGCTATGATTATGTTCAAGTTCAAGAGAAAGATGTGGAAATGAAGTCAAGAATAAGTGCCAAGAAGTGTGTTACAAGTGGGAATTATATGCTAGCTCTGAGTTGAAAGTTATGTGCAAGACTTGGTCTAAACCCAAGGTTTAAAGAAGGGGAGCTCATGCCTGAGGTATGAGAATTCATGCCTGAGGTATAGCCGTCGCTGTCACCCATACCCAGGGTCTACATTTTCATACCTGAGGTATGCAGAAAAATTGACATGAAGAGTTGCATTAACTCTTCACTTTAAGCACCATTAACACCAAGGCCAATCATTTACTTCTAATCACTAAAGTTCCTGCATCATTATGACACTTGGAGCCCAAGTTGTTTTCTTGTTGGCAAAGGGTAATCTCCCTACATAAGGATAAGAAAAACATAGAGAAAAAAAAATCAAGATACAATAAACTACAACAAAATTCTGTCACTATTTTCTCTTACATTTGGGGCGACAAAGAGGAGGAAAACGCAGGAAAAGGAGACTAAAACTCTTACCAATCATAACTTCAATTATGCAAGGATCATTGTTGATCATTTCACAAGTGTTCTTCATTACTTGTAATCATCATTACAACATTTTGTAAGACTATTCAATCGTGTTTACTAGTGATCAATTTCTTATGGTTATTACTTTGTTTACCATGAGTGGCTAAGTGCCCTATGCACTTGCCTAGATGATGTTTGATTTATTATTCATTTGATTGATTATGACTTATCGGTTCTAACACAAAAGAAAAGTTAACACTAAGAACGAGTTGTGCTATCTTAAGTTTTCTCCACCAAAGAGTTATTAATTTTGGGTAATTTCTAATGATGTATTGGGTTGAAAAAGACATTGTTAGTAAGTTAGTTGTAAACCTTTGTCTATGAGGGCTTTACCATATGTATTGACCATTTCATAAGAAACTTAATTTAACTTGGAAAGCTAAATAGTGTGGTTGTCAATTATTTGTGAAACGAAAGTGAATCGGGTAATTGAGTTGTGTTAATCTTAGATTGATCAATTCTTAAATATTGTTTTTATAATCCCTAAATCTTGACGAGGATTGAAAGTATTTGAAACAATATAGTTAGTACACCACTAATCGAATTAGAACACCATCTAATTTGTTGATCATAATCAAATGGAACCAATGTCATAATCATGTCAAAGGAATTGTGCAAACTAGTCTAGGCAAGTGTAGTCTTTTAATTATTGAATTTTCATCATCTTTATTTGCTTGCTAATTAGAATTGCTTAGTTGGATTGCTATTTATTTACAAAAATTCACATCACACAAACAAAACAAATCCTAGTGAACGACCTCAGCTTACCTCAATTATCTCTTACTACATACGGACGAGTATACTTGCTCGTATGTGTTTCGTTTGAATCATTGGTAAATCGTGTTAAAAATTTTAAAACTTGGACTCCTAACGGGTGTATCCCTTGAAACACATCAGTGTGTTCCCAGGGACCTTTGCAATAATTGCCAAAAGTTTGACGTGAAACGGCTGTCATGATCAGATATGATCGATATAGGCACACCATGTCTCGCCACTATCTCCTTGATGTAAAGTCTAGCCAATTTGTCCATCGTATAATCTTCTCGGATTGGTAAGAAATGTGCAGACTTAGTCAACCTCTCTATGATAACCCATATCGTATCGTGTCCACTACTAGTCCTAGGCAACTTTGTAATGAAGTCCATGGTTATCCTTTCCCACTTCCACTCGGGAATCTCCGGTTGCTGTAATAAACCAAATGGTCTCTGATGTTCAGCCTTCACTTTAGAGCAAGTTAGACACTTGCTAACGTAGACAGTTATGTCCTTCTTCATCCCAGGCCACCAGTACAAGTCTCTAAGATCGTAGTACATCTTATCCGCTCCTGGGTGAACGGAGTACCTCGTCGTATGTGCTTCGTCCATGATTAGGGTTCTCACATCACCGGTTAATGGTACCCAAATTCGGTCTACAAAATACAGTCCACCGTCGTCCTTTTTCTCCAATTGCTTATCTAAGTCTCGCAATTTCTCTGTGGGTGCATTCATGTCCATAGATGCTTCTCTCTGAGCAGCTAGTATCTTATCCTTGACACCCGTCTTTATAGTTATACTCATGGCTTTCACTTTCCTAGGCTTGAGTCTTTCCTTCCTACTTAAAGCATCAGTCACTACGTTCGCCTTACCTGGGTGGTAGCGAATCTCGCAGTCATAATCGCTGAAGAGCTCAATCCATCTCCTCTGGCTCATATTCAACTCTTTTTGATCGAAGATGTGTTAGAGGCTCTTGTGATCAGTATAGATAATACTTTTCGTCCCATACAAGTAATGTCTCCATATCTTGAGAGCGAATACTACAGCGCCTAAATCCAAATCATGGGTGGTATAGTTCTTCTCATGAACTTTCAGTTGTCGAGAGGCATAGGCAATCACCTTACCTCTTTGCATTAACACGCACCCAAGGCCTTGATGTAACACCCCCGTTTTCGATATTCGCAGCGGAAATATAAGTTGGGGTGTTACTTCAAGTATCACTGTCATGAAAATAGAAAATGACTCGAAAAGAGACGTTTTAATTAAAATTGTTATCATTCATTATTTAAATCAGAGTACATAATATAGGTCCCAGAGGTAAGTTCGGAAATACGTTATAAAAGTTACATTATTCATTTGAATGATAACAAAATGGACACTCTTTTATAAGAATAAAGTCCACAGCCACTCTGTGCCAAGTTCAGTCTTTTAATTACCTGAGATAAAACATGCTAAAAAGTCAACACAAAGGTTGAGTGAATCCATAGCGTTTAAAGTAATAATCAGTTGAACACAAGCTAAGTAAAAACGAATCAGTTATATCACAGTTCGGTATATTGCACTAAGCCTCATGACACGCAATGCGCTAACAGTTTTCAGTCTTACTAACATATTAAAATGAAATTAGTTTGCCCCCGAGTGGGAGTTTGCCAAAAACTCTTCATAGATTTCAAATATAATGCATTTGTCTAACCGGCTACCACAAAGATATCCATCCGACTAGTACAAATGGGTCGTCAGGCCAATAGATCTATTCACTATATTCGCGCTCACCCAGCAGGTGACTAATGGCGCATGATATGAGGGACTTTTTAAATATAAATAGGCAACAGTTAACTTAGGCAATAACAATCAGGAAAAATACTTGTGTTCGGTTTAGTAGCATGTATCTCCCCACAAGTTTGGAAAAACGTATAAAGAAAAGTGGGACTATGAACTCACCTTGACAGTCTGGATGGAAAACAAAGTTAAATAGAGTTGATAAACGTCTCCGGCACACAACCTGGGTTGGTATATCAAGTTTCAGTAATAAGTTTTAGAGTTCGTTTCATAACGTTTTTGGTTGTCGATTAAATGTTAAATTGAGACAACATGAAGTCTCTTCAAAAGTTATAAGATTTTATCTTATTTCTTATTTTTCATGTTTTTGTTCCGTTTGTTCGCTAATTACATCTCGTTTATTTGTTACCGGAGTAAACGTATTTTTATTTAGGGATAATTACTAAAATAGCCCAAAACCCAAATGGGATATTTCTACCCTGATTGCCCTGGGCAATGCCCCCAGTTGCCCAAAAAAGGGCGATTGTTGCCCAAAAAATACACTGGAAATCCTTCGGTTGCCCCAAAAAATGCCGGTTGCCCTGGGCAACACAATTATTTTCGGATTTCGGGTTAGATAGGGAACCGCCCATTTGTGTTTGGGCTATTTTGGTAATTATCCCTTTTATTTATTAGTTTTTCTTAATAATATATATATATATATATTATATATATATATATATATATATATATATATATATATATATATATATATATATATATATATATATATTTCTAATAATAATTATTATATAAAGTTACGCTTTTTACCCTTATAGTTTCATATATTGACAATTTATACCCCTAAACTTTCATAAAATGACAATTTTTACGCCTCAACTTTTATAAAATTACAAATTTTAACCCCTCAACTATGGTCAAATGACAGTTTCTATCCTATAGTTTCAAAGTTGACACTTTTTACCCTTGAACTGCATGTCGACTTCACTTAAAGTCCTAGTTATAAAACTAATGAGAGATTTGACAAAAATTACCCTCGAGACATTTAAGTCGTTACACCTGACGTCCTTATTTTATTAAAATGCGTTATAAGTTACGGGAAAAGACGAGACTTTTTACAACTCTTTTATACACTTCATTATCATCTTATTAAGCACTTATTTACAGCTTATGGGCTTGTCATTCGAGCTTATGAAGCTCGAATGAATTTATTTGATGGGGCGTTCGAATGGCAGAAATGTGTCCAGAAAGGAACACGAATAACTTTGCGATTACTCAACCTTTTTACAACGTTCTTTTTCCTAAAATTAGCTAGCTAGGTGGTCTTCATCGTGACAAAAATCTAGAATTTTTAGAGGCTGTTTAGTGGTCAAGACTTTGGTCCAAAGGTTGGGGGCTGGGGCAGTTTTGCGACAGGAAGAAAGAAAAGGAAAAGGGTTGGGTTTTCGAGTTTTTAAATGTTCTAACTTGTTTTCAATGCACGTTAACGTAATCATAATCATGTATAATCTATCTCTAACATGTTTTAGAAGTTCTTGATTTGTATCAAAGAAAAAAAAAATTAATTTAGAGGGTGTTTGGTTCGGTTCGAACAAGAAAAGAAAAAGAAAAGAAGTTTTGTTTTTGGATTTTAAAGGTTCAAGCTAGTTTTTAACATATGTTAACATGATTATAAGTATATTAAAACTATCTCTAATGTGTTTTGTAGTTTCTTGATCCATAAAAAAAATAATAATGAATTAGGGTTTGTTTGGTTTATTTCGACAAGAAAAGAAAGAAAAAGAAAACATGCAACTTGGCCTAGGTGACTATTAGAGATTTATTTAGTAGTGTTTTAAGAGTGTATAAAGTATATAAAAAGAATAAGAAAGGGTTAGTATACTTACTTTGCTAGGTTAGTCGATTATGGAAATATATAAGGCGAGTTTGTTTGGAAACGAGACTCTAGCAATTCTCCTTCCTCCTAAGCTTCCTCAAGGTCTTTCTTTAGGTTGTTTTTAGCTTCTAAAAGCAGAAATGAAAAGGGTGTGGGCTGTTTTGGTTGGATTCGATTGATATGGGAGGAAAAAGGGGGCGTTTGGTGTTGGTATTTATAGAAAGGGGATAGCTTAGGGTTTATGTCATCATGTTAGGGTTTTGTGAGTCCTTGTGAAGTGTGTTAGGCTAGGGAGACGCCACATATGAGGAGGAGGGAAAGATTATGATGTGTGTTCAATTTTAACCATAAGCTCCTTCTACTAAAATTGACTTAGGTTAGACCTTCTAGAGAAATGCACATGTGGATATTTTGTGACCTAGAAGGTGATTTATGGAGTATATTACACTTAGGGTTTAGTAAAGAATTAGTTTAGTTAATATTTGGTTAGGGGTTCGAACTAAGAATTGAAAATAGGGATCGAATGGCATAATAGAGTGGTACATTGGGCTTTGTCGTGTGGTATATTAGGGTTTAAGATGTAACTAGTTTAGTTTCTAGGGTTTGGTTTAAGTATTATTAGTTAGGAATTAATTTTAGAGTTTATATATATAGTTATGTATGTCGAATTATATAGAATGGAAAAGAAAATAATGTTGTGCTTTGTGGAGTGGTACTATAAGCTTAGTAGAGTTGTACTAGGGTTTAAGAAATAAGAAAAATATATTTTAAATGTTTTCTTAAGTTATATTAATTATATGAAATTTTTATTTAGTTTTAAAATATATAAATGTGATTTTTAAGATTTTATGCATTAAAGGGTTGTACATTGGGTTTAAGGACTTGTACAAATATTTAGTAAGTCTAATAAATTTATTTAAAAAAAATAAAATTAGTGCATGAACTACTTGTACAATGTGCTTTAAAATAGATATATTCAAGGTTAATATAGTATTTTTACTAATATTCATGTTTTATGCTTAAATGACTTGTACCTTGACTTAAAGGACTTGTACATATATATTTTATAAAAATCATATGTACATTATTTAGGGTTTGCGATTTTATTACATAAGATCATAGTTTTGTGAAATTAGGGTTTGTATCGGGAGTTAAAGTGGAATTAGGGTTTTTGTGCTTTAGTGACTTGTACCTTAATCAAATAAGTTGTATTTTAGTATTTTTAGGGTTTTGTTATTCATATGGGTTGTTATACTAGTTTAGGGTTTCTTAGTAACTTTATTTATTAAGAAACGTTTAGTTTATACGTACGTTAACGAATTAACGTAAAGTGGCAGATAAAATATCATAAAGTTTTAGACTTGATATATGGTAATGTTTATATGAATAAACATTAAATAAGTTAAGGTTGGGTTGCGTGTGAGTACGTTTATCGAGGATGTGAGCTACGTCACATTAGATAACAGTTATGATCAGATAATAATAATAATAAAAAAATTATACGTAGAAAAAGGATAAGCATTCTTTATTAGAATATAAGATAGTTTATTATGTAGTGGAATTCTTACAGTGGTTACATTATCCCCCCGTTGATGGGAATCTCGTCCCGAGATTCAGTCTACGTTGGTCGGTGAGTTAGGAAAAAGATGTGGGTATTTTGCCTGGATTTGATCTTCTCGTTCCCAGGTAAATTCTAGTCCTCTCTTGGAGTTCCATCTAACCTTAACGATGGGAACGCGACTTCGTTTTAGCTGTTTGATTTCTCTATCCATGATCTCCACAGGTTCTTCCACAAAATTGAGCTTGTCATTGAGACGAAGCTCTTTCATGGGAATCACAAGTGTTTCATCTGATAGGCACTTCTTCAGATTAGAGACGTGGAAGATAGGATGTATTTTACTAAGCTCTACAGGAAGTTCAAGTCTATAGGCTACTGGACCGATTCTCTCCAGAATATTAAATGGTCCGATGTATCTGGGATTCAACTTTCCTCGCTTTCCAAATCTGACCATTCCTTTCCACGGTGACACCTTTAACATGACTCTGTCTCCAATTTCAAATTCCATAGGCTTCCGCCTTACATCTGCGTAGCTCTTTTGCCTATCTCGTGCGGCTTGTAGATGTTTTCGGATTTGCACTATTTTATCGGTGGTTTCCTGAATTATTTCTGGTCTGGTAAGTTGGAATTCTCCGACTTCCGCCCAACAAACAGGTGACCGGCACTTTCGTCCATAAAGTGCTTCAAACGGCGCTGCTTTGATACTTGCATGGTAACTATTGTTGTATGAGAATTCTGCCAAAGGCAAATGTCTATCCCATCCTTTACCAAAATCTATTACACATGCTCTGAGCATATCTTCCAACGTTTGAATAGTTCTTTCGCTCTGTCCGTCGGTTTGTGGATGATAAGCCGTACTCATATCTAAATTAGTACCCAAAGCTTTCTGAAGCTTTTCCCAAAATCGAGACGTGAAACGAGAATCACGATCCGAAATAATGGAAATTGGTACTCCATGTCGTGAGACTATCTCCTTCAGATATAATTGAGCTAAATCCACTACTTCATCAGTCTCCTTGATTGGCAAAAAGTGAGCTGATTTCGTAAGACGATCAACTATGACCCAAATAGTGTCATACCCGCTTGACGTCCTAGGTAATTTGGTGATGAAATCCATAGTTATCCTTTCCCATTTCCATTCAGGAATCTCTGGTTGTGTCAATAAGCCAGATGGCCTTTGATGTTCAGCTTTAACTCGTGCACATGTCAAACATTTACTGACATAGTCAGCTATGTCAGCTTTCATGTTTGGCCACCAGTAAAGCTTTTTGAGATCCTGGTACATCTTTTCAGATCCTGGGTGGATAGAATACTTGGACTTATGTGATTCATGCATAATCACATTTCTTAAGTCACCAAAGAGCGGTAACCAGCTCCGGTTCCTTATACAACGAGTCCCATCAGCACGAAGTTCAAACGCCTTGTCCATACCCCTTAAATTCTCAGCCTGTATATTTTCTTCCTTTACTGCTTCAGCTTGTGCATTGAGAATTTGGGATGGTAAGTCCAAATTAATGGTCATGACTAAAGCTCTGACTCGAAGAGGCTTAATTCGTTCCTTCCTGCTTAAAGCATCTGCTACAACATTTGCTTTTCCAGGGTGGTAACGAATTTCACAGTCATAGTCACTTAGCAACTCTAACCATCGGCGTTGCCTCATGTTTAATTCTTTTTTTTCGAGAATATGTTGAAGGCTCTTGTGATCTGTGAATACGACACACTTCATGCCGTACAGATAATGTCTCCAGATTTTAAGAGCAAATACAACTGCTCCTAGCTCAAGATCATGAGTCGTATAATTCTCCTCATGAGGCTTGAGTTGTCAGGAGGCATAGGCAATAAATTTATTTCTTTGCATCAACACCGCGCCTAGACCTTGGTGTGACATGTCGCAGTAAACAACAAAATCATCACTTCCTTCTGGTAAAGCTAGAATTGGAGCTTCGCAAAGCTTTTGCTTTAACAGCTGGAAAGCTTTTTCTTGATCTTCTCCCCAAACGTACTTCTTGTTTTTCTGAGTCAATTCCGTTAAAGATTTCGTAATCTTCGAAAATCCCTCAGTGAATCTCCGATAATAGCCAGCAAGTCCTAAAAATTGACGCACCTCCGTGGGAGTTGTAGGTGTCGGCCAATTTTTGACTGCTTCTATTTTGGAAGGATCCACGTGGATACCATGGCGATCAATCACGTGTCCAAGAAACTGCACGGTGTGAATCCAGAAATCATACTTGGAAAATTTAGCGTACAACTGCTCTTTCTTGAGCAATTCCAAAATAATCTTTAAATGCTCTGCATGTTCTTCTTCGCTCCGAGAATAGATAAGAATATCATCAATGAACATGATCACGAATTTGTCCAAATAGGGTTTGCACACACGATTCATGAGATCCATGAACACAGCCGGTGCGTTGGTTAACCCAAATGGCATTACTTGAAATTCGTAGTGACCGTATCTCGTTCTGAAAGCTGTTTTAGGAATATCTTCTTCCCTAACACGCAGCTGATGATAACCGGATCTTAAATCGATTTTCGAGTAAACACTTGATCCTTGTAGTTGGTCGAACAAATCATCAATCCTTGGCAATGGATATCGATTCTTCACTGTAAGTTTATTCAACTCCCGGTAATCGATACACATCCTAAGAGATCCGTCCTTCTTTTTGACAAATAGGACAGGTGCTCCCCAAGGCGATGAGCTTGGTCGAATAAAACCTTTATCCAATAACTCATGCAGTTGATTGGATAGTTCTTGCATCTCCGATGGCGCTAAACGGTAGGGTGCTCGTGCTGCTGGCGCTGCTCCCGGCACTAAGTCAATCTGAAACTCTACCTGACGAACGGATGGTAGTCCAAGTAATTCTTCAGGAAAAACTTTCGGAAAATCTCGTACTATAGGCACATCTTCCAGTCATTTTTCATCCGTCTTTTTCTCAGTTACATGAGCTAAAAACGCTTGACATCCTCTGTTGATGTACTTCATGGTTTTGATGCAGGATATTATGCTTAATCTGGTCTTACTTTGATTACCCCGAATAATCAAGGTTTCATCCTCAAAAGGGATGTGAACCACTTTCTCGTCGCATAAAATCTTTGCATGGTATTTGGATAGCCAGTCCATACCAACGATTACGTCGAAGCTTCCGAGTTCGATGGGCATGAGGTCGATGTCGAAAGGTTGATTTAATAGGGTTAAGGTACAACCTCGGATTATAGAGTTAGTGCCTACTAATTTTCCATTAGCTAGTTCGATTTCATACGTGTTGTTTAAGGCAGTGGGGGTAAGTTTAAGTAAAGTAGCGAAGGTAAGAGATATAAAGCTTTTATCGGCTCCGGTATCAAATAATACTCTAGCTAGATGTTGATTGAGAGGAAACGTACCCGTAATCACGTCCGGGTTCTGCTGCACATTACCATCTCCTAACACATATGCTCGTCCGCGGGCACCATTGTTCGGGTTAACATTCAGCTTCGGACACTGGTTCTTATAATGCCCCTTCTCACCACATCCGTGGCAAGTCACGATTACCAGCTGCAGGTTTGCTCCAGTTGCTTTACAGTCTTTGGTCTGATGTCCGACCTTCTAACACTTCACACACTTAACAGTGCATGGACCATAGTGGTGCAACAAGCATCGATTGCATGACGGTTTCGTTCCGACATAACCACTCTTCTCAGCAGGAGTGGCAGCATAGGCTCTGGCAGTTTCCTGCCGACGGTTCTGCTGGTGATGGTATTGGTTACGGTTTTGGTGGTAATTGTTTTGATTGTGGCGGTTGTTGTTGTGGTTGTTGAGATGGTTGTCGTAATGATGGGTATTTCTTCTATCATCAAACTTCCGTTTGTGATCACTGTTTCCCTGAGTAGAACTGCGCTTGATTTCCCGATCCATCAGCTTCTAGGCTATGGATATTGCTTCTTCTAGCGACTGAGGTTTTGAAGCAGTAACAATTCCGGGTTAATACACAAATAAGTCACTAAACTTTACAAGAAAGTTCGCCTAAGTCACCCAACTTTCATTTTGTTCACTTAGGTTACTGAACTTTGAAACTTTATTCGCCTAAGTCACCCAACTTTCATTTTGTTCACTTAGGTTACTGAACTTTGAAACTTTGTTCGATCTGGTTACTGAACCTTTAAAATGATGACATTGCATATTTTATAGTTCAAAACGGTCCTTGTGGTTAGTCTGGTATCACGGATTTAGTCCATAAACCACTATTTCTGTTAGTTTGACCATTTCTATATGCTTTCGCCAGTTTTTCTGACGTTTTCGCCCGCTTTCATACATTTTTCTTCCGTTTTCGCCCATTTTTATTCGTTTTCGTCCATTTTTATACGTTTTTGTATGTTTTTATACGTTTTCGTCTGTTTTTATACGGTTTCGCCAGTTTTTCTTCCATTTTTGCCCGTTTTTTATACGTTTTCGTCATTTTTCTTTGTTTTCGCCATTTTCTTTGTTTTCGTCCAATTTTATACATTTTCGACAGTTTTCTTCCATTTTTATATGTTTTTATGGAAACAGACTAAAACAGATAAAACTGACGAAAACAGAAAAGAATTGTGAAAACGTATAAAAACGGGCAAAAACGGAAGAAAAACTCGCGAAAATGTATAAAAACGGACTAAAATGTATAAAATCGGACAAAAACGGAAGAAAACGGGCGAAAACAGAAGAAAAATGGCGATAAAGTATAAAAACAGACGAAAACGTATAAAAACGGGCAAAAACGAAAGAAAAACTGGCGAAAACGTATAAAAACAGACGAAAACGTATAAAAAGTTTCAAAGTTCAGTAACGAAGTCGAACAAAGTTTCAAAGTTCAGTAACCTAGTCGAACAAAGTTTCAAAGTTCAGTAACCTAAGTGAACAAAATGAAAGTTCAGTAACCAAATCGAACAAAGTTTCAAAGATCAGTAACCAAGTCGAATAAAGTTTCAAAGTTCAGTAACCTAAGTGAACAAAATGAAAGTTGGGTGACTTAGGCGAACTTTCTTGTAAAGTTTAGTGACTTTTTTGTGTATTAACCCTAACAATTCCCTCGATGCTTCGAGGTAATCCTTCAGTATATTTCTCCAACACCTTCTCCAGATCAGGCACAATAGTTGGACATAGGAGAGTAAGTTCCTGAAACCTTCTATTGTATGCCTTGAGATCCGTTCCCTTCACAACTAGCTGGTGAAATTCATCTTCCAGCTTTTTGATTTCGGTACGGGGACAATACTTTTTCAGCATTTTCTTTTAAGATCATCCCAAGTGAGTTGATGAGCTGCTTCCACACCCATGGTTTGGGAAGTAGCAAACCACCAAGACAGGGCATCATCAAATAGAGTCCCTGTAGCAAAAGCAACTTTGCAGTCATCGGTACACCCGCTCCTTACAAAGACTACTTCCGTACGCTCAAACCAACGAGCCAATTCAGTAGCTCCTTCTGTTCCTTTGAAGAAAGTTGGTTGACAGTTTATGAAGTCTTTATAAGTGCATTTGCGAGCTATTGTTGTCTCGCTTTCTCCATTGGGTCTACTAGTGCTTCCAGATCGAGCCATTACTGCTGCTTGATTCTCAAGTGCTGCAGCAACACTGTCTGCAACAAGCTTTCGGATAGCAGCTTGGGACATGACTGGTTCTGGGGAATTGCGAGGCATATTTCTACAAGAAGATACATGTTTAGAATTTGCATAGTGACCATTAACAATGGTAAAATCCATGATAATCATAAGGCCACAATATGTCCGAATATCGCACATGTATGTAAAATGTTCAGCACTGGTCCATATCAATTTATATCATGCTCAGCAAAACATTACAACCACATATAGTCATAAATAACTTGTTAATTTGTTATACATATAAAAAAATTAATACAAGCGTCGTATTTATGCCACATATCCCGTGGCTAGTACAAAAGCTGTCAGATATAAACTACATGCTAGTGTCATATCTTTACCATAGATCTCAAAGCTGAGACATAGTACAAAAGATAATATATAACGATATGATCTACTGACTACCAGAAGTTCCCCTAAGTCGACTCTCGAGTTCGACTATCATATTGACGAGAACCTGCATGTACTCCTGGTACTGAGTCTGCATCTCTGTCACTGTCGTCTCTAGAACTGTGATCCGGTTCTGAGCTGTTGCCAATTCTTCATTTCTCTTTATCATTTCTTCTATTAACTTCAACTCGTTGTCGTAAATAAAAGGTATTTCCCGTCTGACCTGCTCGTAACGTTTCTCGGACTCCTCACGATTCTCATCTATCTTCTGTTGTAAAGTTTCTTGACCCGTCATCAGATCCTCTACTCTATATTCGATACCCTCAATACGTTCTAATGGTAATTCGTCCAAATGACCCAAAGCAGTCTCAATCTGCTCTTCTTGCCACTCTAGTCGCGTTAGGAGAGTGGAGACGGTCGGCTGTCGTTCTTGGGTTGCTCGTGAACTTTCTCCCACCTCAAATACTCGTGGCGGAGTAGAGATGTCGGGAGTAGGTGATCGGGGTAGAGCACTATATCGGGCGATGATGGCTCTGACCTCATCACTAAGTTTAAACGGGACGAATGGAGGAGTGATGCTGGTAGATGATGGAAATGGAGGTGAGGATGTAGGGACAGGTGGCACATAAGTGGGTAGCATATAAAGATGTGGTAGTAGTGATGAGGATGGAGGCACAGGAATAGTTCTTATTCTTGCCGTTCTTCGGAGTCTCTCAGCAGAAACTGGGGGTATCTCCATAACCGAAGGGGAATCTGGCTCGGACAGCTCTCCATCTGCAAATGTACGAACCCCTTCTCTGGCCTGCATATAGGGATCATCAGGAAATGGTGCGACATCAGGCATCAAAGTATCCTCAGATGGCTCTTCGGAAGGATCTGACTCTGTATCATGCCCAAATGCTGCAGAGATCTCAGGTACCACGGAAACGTCTTCTGATGGATTTGACTCTGTCTCTCGTCTAGGTACAGTCGTGATGTCTGGTACAGTCGGGATATTTTCAATATCCGAGTCCGACATAAGAGTGATAGAATGAGGAGGGGAAGTCATAGCTCTGTAACCACCCGGTAATTATGAATATTCCACTATGTAACTAAATAATTAACAATAAATCATGTATAAATAATGTTTCAGTAGCGTCGTGGCACGGAGGACTTTGGTTAAGTTTGTGAAAATTGGTTATAGTTTAGGTTTAAACCTTGTTCTCTATAACCATGAGCTCTGATACCAATATGTAACACCCCCGTTTTCGATATTCGCAGCGGAAATATAAGTTGGGGTGTTACTTCAAGTATCACAGTCATGAAAATAGAAAATGACTCGAAAAGAGACGTTTTAATTAAAATTTTTATCATTTATTATTTAAATCAGAGTACATAATATAGGTCCCAGAGGGAAGTCGGAAATACGTTATAAAAGTTACATTATTCATTTGAATGATAACAAAATGGACACTCTTTTATAAGAAGAAAGTCCACAGCCACTCCGTGCCAAGTTCAGTCTTTTAATTACCTGAGATAAAACATGCTAAAAAGTCAACACAAAGGTTGAGTGAATCCATAGCGTTTAAAGTAATAATCGGTTGAACACAAGCTAAGTAAAAAGGAATCAGTTATATCACAGTTCGGTATATTGCACTAAGCCTCATGACACGCAATGCGTTAACAGTTTTCAGTCTTACTAACATATTAAAATGAAAGTAGTTTGCCCCCGAGTGGGAGTTTGCCAAAAACTCTTCATAGATTTCAAATATAATGCATTTGTCTAACCGGCTACCACAAAGATATCCATCCGACTAGTACAAATGGGTCATCAGACCAATAGATCTATTCACTATATTCGCGCTCACCCAGCAGGTGACTAATGGCGCATGATATGAGGGACTTTTTAAATATAAATAGGCAACAGTTAACTTAGGCAATAACAATCAGGAAAAATACTTGTGTTCGGTTTAGTAGCATGTATCTCCCCACAAGTTTGGAAAAACGTATAAAGAAAAGTGGGACTATGAACTCACCTTGACAGTCTGGATGGAAAACAAAGTTAAATAGAGTTGATAAACGTCTCCGGCACGCAACCTGGGTTGGTATATCAAGTTTCAGTAATAAGTTTTAGAGTTCGTTTCATAACGTTTTTGGTTGTCGATTAAATGTTAAATTGAGACAACATGAAGTCTCTTCAAAAGTTATAAGATTTTATCTTATTCTTATTTTTCATGTTTTTGTTCCGTTTGTTCGTTAATTACATCTCGTTTATTTCTTACCGAAGTAAACGTATTTCTATTTATTAGCTTTTCTTAATAATATATATATAAAATATATTTCTAATAATAATTATTATATAAAGTTACGCTTTTTACCCCTATAGTTTCATATATTGACAGTTTATACCCCTGAACTTTCATAAAATGACAATTTTTACCTCTCAACTTTTATAAAATTACAATTTTTACCCCTCAACTATGGTCAAATGACAGTTTCTACCCTATAGTTTCAAAGTTGACACTTTTTACCCTTGAACTGCATGTCGACTTCACTTAAAGTCCTAGTTATAAAACTAATTAGAGTTTTGACAAAAATTACCCTTGAGACATTTAAGTCGTTACACCCGACGTCCTTATTTTATTAAAATGCGTTATAAGTTACGGGAAAAGACGAGACTTTTTACGACTCTTTTATACACTTCATTATCATCTTATTAAGCACTTATTTACAGCTTATGGGCTTGTCATTCGAGCTTATGAAGCTCGAATGATATTATTTGATGGGGCGTTCGAATGACAGAAATGGGGCCAAAAAGGAACACGAATAACTTTGCGATTACTCAACCTTTTTACAACGTTCTTTTTCCTAAAATTAGCTAGCTAGGTGGTCTTCATCGTGACAAAAATCTAGAATTTTTAGAGGCTGTTTAGTGGTCGAGACTTTGGTCCAAAGGTTGGGGGCTGGGGCGGTTTTGCGACAGGAAGAAAGAAAAGAAAAAGGGTTTGGTTTTCGAGTTTTTAAATGTTCTAACTTGTTTTCAATGCACGTTAACATAATCATAATCATGTATAACCTATCTCTAACATGTTTTAGAAGTTCTTGATTTGTATCAAAGAAAAAAAAATTAATTTGGAGGGTGTTTGGTTCGGTTCGAACAAGAAAAGAAAAAGAAATGAAGTTTTGTTTTTGGATTTTAAAGGTTCAAGCTAGTTTTTAACATATGTTAACATGATTATAAGTATATTAAAACTATCTCTAATGTGTTTTGTAGTTTCTTGATCCATAAAAAATAAATAATGAATTAGGGTTTGTTTGGTTTATTTCGACAAAAAAAGAAAGGAAAAGAAAACATGCAACTTGGCCTAGGTGACTATTAGAGATTTATTTAGTAGTGTTTTAAGAGTGTATAAAGTATATAAAAAGAATAAGAAAGGGTTAGTATACTTACTTTGCTAGGTTAGTCGATTATGGAAATATATAAGGCGAGTTTGTTTGGAAACGAGACTCTAGCGATTCTCCTTCCTCCTAAGCTTCCTCAAGGTCTTTCTTTAGGTTGTTTGTAGCTTCTAAAAGCATAAATGAAAAGGGTGTGGGCTGTTTTGGTTGGATTCGATTGATATGGGAGGAAAAAGGGGGCGTTTGGTGTTGGTATTTATAGAAAGGGGATAGCTTAGGGTTTATGTCATCATGTTAGGGTTTTGTGAGTCCTTGTGAAGTGTGTTAGGCTAGGGAGACGCCACATATGAGGAGGAGGGAAAGATTATGATGTGTGTTCAATTTTAACCATAAGCTCCTTCTACTAAAATTGACTTAGGTTAGACATTCTAGAGAAATGCACATGTGGATATTTTGTGACCTAGAAGGTGATTTATGGAGTATATTACACTTAAGGTTTAGTAAAGAATTAGTTTAGTTAATATTTGGTTAGGGGTTCGAACTAAGAATTGAAAATAGGGATCGAATGGCATAATAGAGTGGTACATTGGGCTTTTTCGTGTGGTATATTAGGGTTTAAGATGTAACTAGTTTAGTTTCTAGGGTTTGGTTTAAGTATTATTAGTTAGGAATTAATTTTAGAGTTTATATATATAGTTATGTATGTCGAATTATATAGAATGGAAATGAAAATAATGTTGTGCTTTGTGGAGTGGTACTATAAGCTTAGTAGAGTTGTACTAGGGTTTAAGAAATATGAAAATTATATTTTTAATGTTTTCTTAAGTTATACTAATTATATGAAATTTTTATTAAGTTTTAAAATATATAAATGTGATTTTTAAGATTTTATGCATTAAAGGGTTGTACATTGGGTTTAAGGACTTGTACAAATATTTAGTAAGTCTAATAAATTTATTTTTAAAAAAATAGAATTAGTGCATGAACTACTTGTACAATGTGCTTTAAAATAGATATATTCAAGGTTAATATAGTATTTTTACTAATATTCATGTTTTATGCTTAAATGACTTGTACCTTGGCTTAAAGGACTTGTACATATATATTTTATAAAAATCATATGTACATTATTTAGGGTTTGTGATTTTATTACATAAGATCATAGTTTTGTGAAATTAGGGTTTGTATCGGGAGTTAAAGTGGAATTAGGGTTTTTGTGCTTTAGTGACTTGTACCTTACTCAAATAAGTTGTATTTTAGTATTTTTAGGGTTTTGTTATTCATATGGGTTGTTATACTAGTTTAGGGTTTCTTAGTAACTTTATTTATTAAGAAACGTTTAGTTTATACGTACGTTAACGAATTAACGTAAAGTGGCAGATGAAATATCATAAAGTTTTAGACTTGACATATGGTAATGTTTATATGAATAAACATTAAATAAGTTAAGGTTGGGTTGCGTGTGAGTACGTTTATCAAGGATGTGAGCTACGTCACATTAGATAACAGTTATGATCAGATAATAATAATAATAAAAAAAAATTGTACGTAGAAAAAGGATAAGCATTCTTTATTAGAATATAAGATAGTTTATTATGTAGTGGAATTCTTACAGTGGTTACACTTGACATGACGCGTCACAGTATACTATGAAATCTTCGGGTCCATCGGGGAGGGCTAGGATTGGTGCATTACATAGATTATCTTTCAAAGTCTAAAATGCACTCTCCTGTACTTCGCCCCAATCGTATTTCTTGTTCTTTTGATTAAGTGCGGTAAGAGGTTTGGCAATCTTGGAGAAGTTCGCGATGAATCGTCGATAGTAACCTGCCAGTCCTAGGAATCAGCAGACTTCTGATGGTGTTTTAGGAGCTTCCCAATTCTTCACCGCTTCGATCTTGCTGGGGTCCACATGAATGCCATCTTTGTTACCCACGTGTCCAAGGAATTGGGCTTCTTATAGCCAGAATTCACACTTTGAGAACTTAGCATACAGTTTTTCCTTCTAGAGTAACTATAGGATTAACTTCAAATGCATTTCATGTTCCTCTTTTGTCTTAGAATAGATCAGAATGTCATCGATAAACACGATAAAAAATTTATTCAGGTATGGCCTGCATACTCTGTTCATCAAGTCCATGAAAATCGCAGGCGTGTTTGTCAATCCAAAAGGCATCACTGTAAACTCAAAATGTCCGTATCGAGTTCTGAATGCGGTTTTCGGAATGTCATCTTCATGCACTCGTAACTGATGGTAACCGGAACGAAGATCTATCTTGGAGAAGTATCGTGAGCCTTGCAGTTGATCGAATAAGTCATTGATTCTCGGGAGAGGGTAGCGGTTCTTAATGGTTAACTTGTTCAATTCCCGGTAGTCGATGCACATCCTAAAGGAACCATCCTTCTTCTTGACGAACAATACTGGTGCTCCCCATGGCGAAGAACTAGGTCGGATGAAACCTTTGTCTTGGAGTTCCTTGAGTTGATTAGGTAACTCCTCTATTTCAGTAGGTGCCAAGCGGTAGGGAGACTTTGCAACCGGCATTGCTCCAGGAATTAGGTCTATGCGAAACTCGACCTCTGGCGTAGGGGGTTTGATTTTTAGGTTGAGGGACCAATGTCCAAACGTCATTTCTAATAAATTGATTTAATTCTTCTTGCATCGCTATGACCTAAGATTTTTCTTTTATGGCCTCATTTATATTTTTAGGCTCAATAGTTGAAACAAAACTAAAGAAATTACTTTGGTTTTGGACTTTTGATCTTAATGTTCTTTCATTAATTTCACCTATGACGTTATCTAATGGATGACTTCTAGATTCTTTGATATTGACTATTTCTCTATTTACCGGTTCGTCTTCTTTGTCATTTTTTACGTTTTCTTAGTTTTCAACCATTTGACTTTCAACTAAGTCATCATCTACCAAAGGTGATGTCTTAGAGGGAGGTGGACTTTCGTCGAATGTTACGTTCAACGATTCCTCGACTCTTGAGGTTTCTTTGTTCAAGACAATGTATGCTTTACTATTCTGTGAGTATCCTAGGAATACACCTTCATAAGACTTTGGGTCAAACTTGGTGAGGTAATCCTTAGTGTTTAAAATGAATCACTTGCTTCCAAAAACTCTAAAATATCCTAGTGTAGGCTTTTTGCCTCTATAAAGTTCATATGGAGTTTTATTTAAAAATGGTCTAATTAAAACTCGATTTAGGATATATGTGGATGTATCTACGGCGTGACACCAAAACTTTGTGGTATGTTTTGTTCATTTAACATTGTTCTACTCATTTCTTGGAGTGTCCTATTTTTACGTTCTACTACACCATTAGATTGAGGAGTTCGAGGAGCCGAGAAATTATGTGTTATGCCATTAGCATCACAAAAAGCTCCAAATTGGGTTTCGTTATCAAATTCACGACCGTGGTCAGTTCTAATTGACACTATGCTATTTCCTATTTGATTTTGAATTTTCTTACTTAGAATTTCAAATTTATCAAATGCTTCATTTTTAGTTTTCAAAAACTTAGTCCAAGTATACCTAGAGTAATCATCTACTATTACCAAAGTATAGAAGTTTCCTCCATAACTTTGTATAGCAGATGGACCAAACAAATCCATATGCAATAATTCTAGACACCTAGATGTGGACACCATGTTTTTAGCCTTATGGCTATTATGAACTTGTTTCCCAATTTTGCAAGCATCACAAAAGTGTTGGTCGTATTTCAGCTTGGGTAGGTTCCTAACGAATTCCTTAGATGATAAGGATTGGATTAGCCTCATATTGGCGTGACCTAAGTGTCTATGCCATAGAGTTGAGTTTTCATCCAAGGAGGTGAGACAAAGTTTGTCTTTAGGTGTTTTGTCTAATTTCATAACGTACACGTTATTCTTTAAAACACCTTTTCCTACGATTATACCGTCTTTAAGTATTTTACTTCCATTTTCACTGAAAAGGACGTTATACTTTTTACGGCATAATTGACTAATACTAAGCAAGTTAAAGCCTAAGTTATCTACATGAGCAACATCATCAATAGTGAGAGAGTCATGAGAGATTGTACCTTTTCCGATGATTTTACTTTTAAGCTTGCTACCAAACGTAACATTACCTCCGTCGTACACTTGGTAGGTTTAGAAAAGGCTTTTGTTTCCCGTCATGTGTCTTGAACACCCACTATCTTTAATCCACTCGTCCGGTTCTAACCCGACTTTCAAGCACACCTAAGTTAAATAAAAACTCAACCATTTGGTCCCCAATATCTCATGGGTCCATTTGGGTTAAACATAGCATTATCTTGATTCATGTATGGAAACGATGGATATGGGTTCCATGGCATGTAGTTGGGACCTTGATAGTTTCTAGGTATGTTTGGGTTCCAACTATTTTGATAATGATGTTGAGAGTTGTAGTTATTCTTTGGAAAGGGGCGTTTCGAAATAGAAGTTCTAGGTCTGTGTTGAACCATTTTAGTCCTAAACTCATTTTTAACTTGTCCTAATCCTACAGCAACGGCTGGTTTCTGTTTGTTAACAGTTGTACTAGTGCTAGGTTTTCTTGTGACTTTAACAAACTCAGTACGATCCGAAGTACAAGCCTTCTATTCAACAACAGTACCCGCGGAACCTTTGGTCACAACTGGCGGAACCAAATTTTTGGGTCCGTCAGATCCGTGGGTGTCTGATCTTGTTGGAACAATTTCTTGTACTTTCACAGTTTGTTTCTGAAAGTCACTTAAGTTTCCTAGTTTCATAAAACCTAGTCCGGTTTTATCATGAGGTAATTTTTGAATCCTCATTATCTCATCTGCACAACTTATATTTTTATCAACATTTTAAACTTAGAGTTTTGTTTGATAAGCTCTTCCTGTGTGGTTTTAAGTGTTTCTAATTCTAGTTTAAGTTCCTGACATGAGACACATGTTTCTTTAGTAGCTTTACCCTTTTCTAATCGTATCTCTTTTTCTTTTAACCAATAAACTTCGTTTTATAAAAGTATCTTTTTGGTTTTTAAGAACTTATTTTTGTTTATGATTTTTAGGGTAATTTCACACAGTTTGTTATATTCTACTTCTAATGTGTCATCATCAATAGAAGAATATGACGAGTCAGAATGTACCTCTTCTGAGTCATGAGCCATGAGAGCAACTTCGTCGTTCTTAGGCTCGTCGTCATCACCTTCACTGTCACTCCAAGCTCCACTGACAAATGCTCTTTGAGACTTGTTCTTTGGAGGCTTTGGACATTCTCCTATTAGGTGACTAGAATCCCCACACCTAAAACACTTCCTATCTACTTTTCCTTTCCTATCATCACGGTCTTTCCAGAAGGATTTCTTTTCTTCACGAGGTTGTCTTACGAACTTTCCTCGTCTCCTAAAGAACTTCTTGAAATCTCTTACGGCCATGGCATACTCTTCGTCTTCGCTACTTGAACTAGACTCTTCATCATTACTTGACTCTACCCTAGCTTTTAAGGCAATGAACTTTAACTTCTCCTTTTTGCCTTTAACTATTTCTGAGTCTTTTTTCATCACCATCTCGTGAACTTTGAGATTTCCGATGAGCTCGTCAAGTGTCATGCTTGAAAGATCCTTGGATTCTTCAATAGCCGTCACCTTTGCTCTCCACTTTGGATGAAGTGCTCTAAGAAATTTACTGACAAAGTTCTTACTAGAAAAAGATTCGTTAAGTGCTTTAAGAGAAGTAATTATAGTATTAAACCTAGCAAAAGCACTATCAATGGTCTCATCTTCAGAGATAACAAATTGTTCATATTGTTGAACAAGAAGATCAATTTTGTTATCTTTGACTTGTGAGTTCCCTTGATGAGTGATAATTAATGATTGCCAAATATCCTTAGCGGTTTTACACATAAAGACTCTTTCATATTCTTTCTTAGGTAAAGCATTATAAAGCATCATTTTAGCTTCATTATTTTTGGCAATCAACTTATTTTGCTCATCACTGTGACGAGTAAGAGAAGTACCCTCATCCGGACCTCCTGATATATTCAATATAGGTTTGTTATCACCTTCTACGATAATATACCATAAATCTATATCTTTTGACTTCACATAAGTTTCAAAGCGGTTTTTCCAATATATAAAACTATTTGGTTCAAATAATGGTGGTCTTTGCATAGATTGCCCTTTTTTGAAGTTTTCAAAATCCATTGATCATTTCAAGTTTTAAAATACAATATATTTTGAAAATCTTGAGTAACGTAGCTATGATGCCAATTGTGAAAAACTAGAAAGGGGGTTGAATGGTTTTTACTGTTTTAAAATTAATTCGCTTTGAGACTTAACGTGATTTCAAGTTAATGCACACAAACAATCAATATAAGTAATGCAAGTAAGGAAAAGAACAATCAAACCACAACACGGAGATTTATAGTGGTTCGGCTACAAGGACTCTCTTCCTTGCCCTACTCCACTCCTTGAGCCTCTAACTCGAGAGTTTTTCTTCACTAAGAAACAAGCTCCCTTCTAGGCGGAGAAAACCTTTACACGTCGCTTACTCTTTTTCCAGTACTAAGCTAAATACCGAGTTCTTTACAAGGGTACAACCACTCCCAACGTCGCTTAACCTTTTTCTGGTACTAAGCTAAATACCGAGTTCTTTACAAGGGTTCAACCACTCCCGACACTCTATGTGTTTTGAGGACTAAAACACTAACCGGACTCTACTGAATGAATGGTATAATAATGATGTGTGAACTACTAACAAATCACACAGTGACTATACTAACAGGATTGCAACAGTTTGTTGATCCTTGATGCTTGATCTCTTTGCTACAAAAGAAAGATCACTAAGAATGAAATGAATGAATGAATGGGTTAGTAATGTATGAAAGAATGAAATATGTAATTTATGCTATATGAGTGATGAGTGACCTTGAATGATCAGCTTGCTATTTATAGGCAAACTGATCAAACATGGCACGGATTTGGCGGACCCAAATTATGGGTTCCGCCAGTCTCTGACAGGCAATCTTCTAAATATCTTTCCATATCTAACCAAGATCTTACATGATCTAATCTTTTGCTTCAAGATCTTTCCAAGATATATTTCAAATCTTCCAAGATATCTAAAGATTTCCAAATGAGGTATGCCATGATGTCATGTGTATATTTCTATTTTAAGAAATAAAAATAAACATGTAAAAGTATATATGTATGCAATGTAATTCCTAGTGATCATGTGATATGTAAATGAGTTTAAAAAGCTTGTTACTATAAATGTAAAAGACTTTAACATATATTTATGCTTTGCTAAAGATAAACCTTATAATTGTCATTAACAAAATAAAGCAAAGATCGTAAAATATAAATAACGTTTTAGGACGATATTTGTATTAACAATTTTACATCAATTTTCTTGTAAAGACCTGAAAGTACCAAGAACAACCTTAAAAACTCTTGATTTCTAGTCTTTCAACCACTCTAAACACTAACAACCAACAACTCCGACCGACCAAGTAACATGTTGGGTCTGAAATTGACCCAACTTGTCTCTAAAAAATATTTAAACATAAAATAGCCTAATACACCATTTGAAGCTCAGTGAGCATAAAAGTCTATGAGGAAGATCAGAAAGAATGTCACTTCATAACTATGAATATGAACCTGATAGTTATCAGAAGTGAAGTACTCTCGAATATTTATAGAAGAACATATCACCCTGATTATTATTCGGAAGGTGTTACTCACTAATAAAAGAAATCTGTGAGTGTTGTATAAAGCTTAACCAACTGTTTAGCTTTAGGGACGTCAAAGACCATCTCAAGAAAACACTTTACAAACTGATGCGCTGTCAGGGAGTAATTTACAAGGAGCTAAAAACAACACCAAGGTCACTGAGATCTGACAAATGTTTCTCTGACTCTAAAGACTTAATTCAGTTTTAACAAACTCAACCTCTGAATGCATGGGCGGGAAATTTCTTGGGGAAGATAAGTTCAAATACTTATCGATATACGAGAAAAAAGCATTGGGACTATAAGTTGTCAAATCGGATGAGCCTAAAGTACGCTCAAGACTAGCTTACTAGGCACGTGTCTATCTATGGCAAGTTGACAAGTTACTACCCATGTGCATCTACTGTTTCCCCTTCTATATAAACCAAAGGTTGTAACCGAGTTAAGTAGAGATTCACACTTAGAAAATAATACAAAGTATTATAGTTAGGATCCTCCTCTCCTAGGAACAACAAAGCAAAGCTAGCTGCCTCTTGTTGTTTGATTTTGGAGAGTTAATCTGTCATCAACCGGGATAGTTTTTCGTAGGCGATCCCTTGTAAATCTTTGATTCATTTCTAATAAGATTTATAAAGTTGAAAATTACAAATGGTGTTATTAGCGTGCAAGAGTAGTTCTCAAGCAAACCCAACCTCAATGTTGATGTTCATCAGTTTTCGTCACTTGCTTAAACTGTTGTTCTTATCATTCATGGTTTACATGAGCGTGTGCAAAGCGAACCCAACATAACATCCCATCATCCTTTTCAATACTTCATAATCATAAAAAAACTTAGGCTTTCTCAAATTCATATGGCTCTTAAACAAAAATTACAAGAAAAATAGAGATATGGTTTAAAAACCCATTTTCAGAGCTTTTTCGGGTGCAAGATGGATATAAATCGTCTTGCACCCGAACTACCTTCAAGAAACTCTGAGATTTGATGATGGTATTAGAGGGGATGAGTTAAACTAAGTTCTTATTGGTTGGTGTATAAACAAACAAACCAAGAACTTGTAATAAGAGAACAAGTCTTAGCTTTTTGAGCACAAATCTTGCAAAAATACAAGATTTTAGTGGTGGTTGATGGTGGTGCTATGGTGGATTTTAGCCAAGAGTTGAGAAAATGGAGAGAAAAATGATGCTAGGGTTTGGCGTGTGTGAAAAAGTGAAGAATAAATGAAGGGTAGGAGTGCTTGAGTGGGTTTATGTGGAAAATAGGAAGTAAAGAGTGGTTTTGGTTAAATTTGTGATTGGTTGAAAATTTATGGGAAAGAGAGTAGGGAGGCCGGTTTTGGGAGGATAAAAAGAGGGGGGATATTATTTTTTTGTGTATTTAATTGATATATTAAGTGTATAAAGTTTAGGTAATGTATGGTGTAGTTATTTGTAAGCGTTGAGTGTTTAAATGTAAGTGTAACCTAAAAAAAAATGTAACTTAAAAATGTAGAGTTTGATTAAAAGTGCACAAGCTAGTTAAATGTTATATATTACTTGTATAATGTATTATGCATAAGTTAAATGTATAAGGTATAAGGTGTATGTGTTAAAACGTAAAAGATTTACGCGATTTTGAGTTTATCGGGTGAACATAAAAGTTATGAAATATAAAATGACTTATATTTTTATATGTGAATGACTTTAATATTTTAAAAATATCGTGATGTTTATAAGACGTTTAAACAAGATCCTAGTTCAAAGGCGCGTTCCTAATCGACGTTTCCTAATAAAAAGACATCCTAAGTATAAAATGACACGACAAGCACACAGTAAACTTAGAACATATAAATTTAGTCAAAAGTGGTATAAAAACACTACAGTCACATATCGTGATTGGGTTTATATATATTTAAAACGAGATAATACACGTCAAACAAGATAAAAATTTGCTAATAATATCAAAAAGATTAAAAGCTGTCGTGACACCACAATCCCTTTTCCTCGAACCCTCTTCTTCTTCTCCCACAACCATTTCAAAACCATGAAATTTCATTCTTAATTATCTATATTCAGGTTCTTTAATGCAGCTGGGCCCACCACCACCAACAACTCCCACCCGGTATACAAGACACCATGTCTGTTAATGTATCGCCCGCGCTTTCTATCGCTAGTCCACGTCATCATCCTTTAATTAGTAGCTACAAACTTACCAGACCTTATTATAATGTTTCCTTTAACCGCTCTGTTCGTTTGTTAAAGCTGCCGACATCACGATATGTAAGCTGTGATTTTTATATACTAATTTGGTTTATTATTTTATTAATTAGCAATTAGGGGGGTGTTTGGGATTACTGATTAGAACTGATTGCCATGCTTTTGAAATAAGCAGTTTCATGTCTTATTTTAATAAGTTTGAATAAGCTATTAGCTTTTAGATATGCATTTCCTAATAAACCCGATTGTTATTTGAATTGATTTCAGTTTTTGTACACCTATGATGCCTTTTATTATTATTATGTAGTCAAGGATTGTTAGAAAACGTTCAAGTTTGTATCTTTGATATGGGTGCAATTTTCTTATGCCAAAGGATATGTAACGATATTGTTTATTGAGCTTAACTTTTTGGAAAATTAGAAACAATATCTTTGAATGCGTATTCTCTTCTTTTGAGTTTCTATATGCTTTTTGAAACGCATACTATGAGTATTAGTGTTATGGTTTATGTTTATGTAACCTGTTCGGTTTTTTATGTAGAATTGGAGATTTTCATGCTTTAAGAATGATGAATCTTCGTTGGAATATACCGTCTCCAAGACTTCAGAAGATATATTGCCGGAAGAGATAATAGAGCCAGAAATAAAACAACCAAATGTGACGCTTGATTGGTTTTCAAAATTAAAAAAGGTAAAGTGTTTATTTTGCTTATTTAGTTACTACCTTCCTTACTATTGCAGTTTCAATAACATAATTTGACCACTTGTAAGAGATAACAGAAAGCATGTCAATTAATAGGATTTCCCTTGTAGCTCTTGCCTACAGTATTTCGTTTTAGTATAGTGTTCATAACCCTTAAAAAAGATCATTAACATGGTTTCTTACTGTAAGAAATAAAGCGCGATATGGACTTTACCCTCAGATATATATAGTTCCGAAGTAAAGCGGGTGCATGTTTTAGGAGGGAGGAAATTTTGATTAGAAAAATGCTATAGGTTACTCATACACTACGTATTTGATCATGGAAATTTACCATTTGATATAGAAGATAAAAAAATAAGCTTTTTAAGAAACTACGCTGATTTTTAAGGTTTTAAATGAATGGAAAAGAAATGAATAAAAGGGAAAAGAAAGTAAAGGGAAAGAAATGAAATGTTTGTAATAGTGATTGTGAGTTGGAAATAAGTGAATGAATGGCAAGAGTTTTACAATTATGCCCTTAATGTATATTGGTGATTGTATGGTTTTATGGATTCGGTTGTCATTTATCATTTAAGTTATATAAATCCGTCCCCTTCTTATCCTTCCCGATCCTTTCAAAATAAGGAGGAAAGTTGTGGAAGGAAATTCCTCAATTCTCCTTCTATTTTAAAAATATCTAGAACACGGGCATGCACAGTTCCCTTCTCTATCCCGAAAAGATTATTTATACATATAAGGAAACTTTCGCTTATGGTCACGCTCATGACCAGCTAAAAATCAAGGCCCTTGTCTTAAAAATGGACCTACAAAAGGATTATTTAATTTGACGGGCTTTTGGTAGATCGTGTTTTAGCTTATACGGCTACACGTACATGTGCATCTATCAAGGGGGGTGGGGAGGGCAATGAGAATTGGTGATTAAGAAGTATACAAAAGCGCTATGCAGTATACCAGGTTCTGCAGTTAAGTAATTGCTATTTTAAAAAAAAAAAAAAAAAAAAAAAACCTTAACTTTGTTGTAGTTCTGCATTGATGTCATTTACATGATAATTATATAAACATAAAGTCTAATTGGGAAGGTGGCAGGGAGATCTTTGTACAGTTACCTCTTGAACCAATAATCCCTGTTTTAGTATTTTTTTTGTTGTTGTTTGCACTTTAGCGTGTCAATATTTTTTTTTGCGTGAAGGAAAATATTTGTGCCTGCTCTTTATCTTCTAAGACATATCTCAATAATTTCCCAGTGGCGTTAAATTGTAGCTATGCCTTTCTAAATTGGTAATCTGAAGTTCTGAACTAGGATAAAAAGGGCTGATAGTCTCCACATTCCTGATATAACTGAATGTTATTTTTCAGGCTGCAGATGCTATATTTAGCGCAGAACCTTGGACAGTACCGTGGACAGCTAAGACCATTTTACAGGTGCAATTCTTTGATTTTTCTTTTATACTTTGCATTGAGTACTATTATTGCTGTTTAACCTAGCAAATTCCATGTAAAGTAATTATCTGAAATTCTGAATATATATATAAAGATGCAAAATGGAGCGATTTGTTGTGTAAAGGCTGTTAGGGGGCGTTTATTTTTTTTTGTTAGCTAAAGAATGTGTGGGCCCATAGCTGTTAATGCGTCTGAATTGGGAGATCATCTTTTATTTATCTCTTATGCCTCAGACAAAACAAAGAGCTCAACGACAAAACAAATAATATTAAATAGGTGGACCCCACCCATCCTTCCACACTCAGAAAAAAAGAAACATTTGTTGTGTAAAGCCTTAGTTATGCTGTCAGGTGTATAGAGTCTAGGGGCAAGAAAGGTACTACATTCCTCTCAGCCAAACTATTGGATGTATGTTATTACTTGTGTAAGATATGGTAGTGAGAAATAATTTACCTAGTATAGCTGTCCATAACTAGAAAAGGTAGACAAGCCATTTATTGTAGGGATAATCAGGTAAGTCATAAGGAGGACATTTGCTAAAAGTCTGATATTCGTAACGTTAAAATACACTATATCAATCAGGTGTCGGGTCTCGAGCTTGCTAATAAAATAGCGTCGGAGTTACCTAATTTTCTTTCATTATCATTATTATTTTCTATAAATAACTCAACATATTAATTGCTGTAAGATTTGCTGGTATGTCTATAACAAGTATTTGAACAATATTATATATATATAGTCTAACATATCTTTTATCAAGTCAATACTAAAATACGTAGTGATGACGTTGAGCAAGGAATTTGTACATAATAAGAACATTAAGGAATTTGTACATAATAAGAACATTAAGGAGGCTATGATTACTTTTCAAATAGATGGTTCATGACTCTTATTTTTTATTTTATTTTTTTCTTTTCTTCTGAAAGTCAGAAAGCCATTTGGAAATATGGAAATAATGAGCAATTAATTGGATTGTTTGTCTTGTCGGTCTTCCATTTGTATATTTGCACAGTTTACTCGAGCAAAAGACTAGATAGTAGGGAGTTTGGGATACTGCTTGATCTGATTTGACAAAATATTGCCTTAAACCTAACTTGTCCCACCGGTTAATATCAAGCAGTTACGATAAATCCGCTTACAATTTCCACTTAGTTTTTTAGCCATTCAGTTAGCTAATTATGCCATAGTTGGGAGAAGTTACCATCTGCCTCTGCCAAGTTGTCCACTCAAAAGCACATTCAGAACATTGTTTTTTAAAGGTATCATAAAGTTTCCATGGGGTGTAGATCTGTTTTATACCGTAATGTATTTTCCCTGAAGAGATACGGAGTATCTTGTTAGGTTTATTCTATTCATTTGTTCCTATAAAGGTAATAGGATATTTTAAACACCGTTTTTCGAATCTTGCCACTTTATTCTTCAGAAGTAGAAGTTGAATAATTATTAAAACTTTCAAAATCTTGACACTTAAACACTTGGTCAAAACATAAATTCTTATAATTTTTTCAACACTTTTAAATGGAAAGATAAATTGGATAGCTACTCATTATGATCTTGAATTCAAATGTGCACCTTAAGATATTTTTTAGTGACCTAGCTGGCAAACCTACATCCACCCAGTCATATTTAACATGCAGTAACTTGTAATTATATTATAATAGATTTGATAACTCTTGCCCCCTCCATTGTTATTTAGCTTCTGCATGTGGCCAACTAGGCATATAAGATATAAAAGAAGAGGTTCAGTTGCCAGTGAACATTTAATATTTCTCTAAAACACACTATATTTTTTTATTAACGTTTATCCATTCAAAAGCCCAAAGGGGAAATAGGGGAAGTTGGGTGATTCTCATTGTGATAGATACCAAATTAAATTCGTACTTCCTTTTTCTCTGAAGTAGTGGACTAGGCACCTTGGTTATCCAAAAAAGAGAGAAAATATGCGGGTATATCTGTCCAAAGAATGCAAGTATTGTGAGACAAATGGCTCTTAACGTGCTGCATCTCAAACAGAGACTTGGTGCATGTATTGTGAGACAAAAGTTTATTTTTCTTGTTAGGACTCAGTATCTTTCCTGCTATTCGTCCGTCCCAAATCTATTGTCCACAATCAGAAAAATGAAAAAGTTCAATTAAAGATATGTACGATTAATGCAGATTTTTAATTATCGGCATGCTAATATTTCCCCAAAAGGCATTAAAGATGTAACCGATTTGAAAACTTTGAAGTAAGTAATGTGAAGGGTAAAATAGCATAATTAGTAAGCCGTAACTCTCATTTTCTAAAGTGGACACTCTCTTGGTACGAACTTAAACAGTATTGCGGACGATTAATTTGGGACGCTGGGAGTAATAGATTTGTTGCTATTTGTAAGCTAATAAATGATTGCTGAAGATATAAGATTCAAGAGTTGGAAAGTGAGCAGTTACTTTTTATCAGAATGCCAACTGAAGTGTTGTGACTGAAGTTCTAATTAATTTTTGTGTTCATCATATTAGGACATTTAGGCAGTTTGATTGCTCTTATATACTTATTGTTTAATACTAAAAAATCAAATAGAGTTCTTAAGTGTGAATCAGTTGATCTCTACAATACTTTAACTTCATAACATATGAAAAGCTGTCATCCTTCTTGAAATGCATTAAAATTCAAAGCTCAGTAATGAATAAAGTTTTAACATGAATCGCCATGTATTAATATCTTAGTTACCATATTTGGCCTTGCAGGTAATGCTTCTTTGGATTGCCTCGTTTTGGTTGGTAGGATCATGGGTTATACCGTTTGTAGCCCATACAGCAGGTTTCAGAAAAGAAACCTTAACCTACAGAGGACAAGCATTGTACAGTCTTTTGACAGACGTGGTGGAGGGTGTTGCGGGAATTGCAATCCTTAAACTTTGCCTTTCAAGATTTCGCCCCCTTTCATCTGATTGGTTCAAATTTAGCTTTAAAGGAAATTGGTATTTGGATGTCGGTTTAGGCTGCTTCATGTTTCCTTTGGTCAACCGTCTCTCACAAGTCAACCTAAATCTACTCCCCCTGCCTCCCCCGACACCTGTCGCAATCTCAAACGTTGAGCAGTCGATTGTGGCTCGAGATCCAATGGCTATGGTGCTTTATGCAATAGTGGTTTCCGTTTGTGCACCAATCTGGGAGGAGATTGTCTTTAGAGGTTTTCTTCTTCCATCATTGACTCGTTACATGCCTGTTTGGTGCTCGATTTTGGTTAGTTCATTAGCTTTCGCATTGGCTCATTTCAATATGCAAAGATTGCTACCCCTTGTGTTTCTAGGAATTGTTATGGGTACGGTTTTTGCACGGTCAAGAAACTTACTGCCTTCAATGTTGCTACACAGCCTTTGGAATGCCTTTGTATTTGTAGATCTTATGAGGTGATGCTGTGTTTCACCAATTGTGTAAGCATACCATTATTTTTATTATTATTGATCCGGTTAGATGTGCATCCAGTTATTGACATAGTATAGAGCATTCACTTACAGTATTTGATGCCAAAATTAGATGTTGATTTGTGTAAATTAATGCTGAATAAGCTTGATAATAAACACATTGCTCTTCGGCTCTTTGAAATTTGATTTGCGCTTTAAGCTTGTATATGATTTTTAATGTATTGTCAAGGTCCCTTGTGGGTTAGCATTTGATTCTCTGACTTGATTATTACGATAAGTCACAAGTTATCAAGTGTAATATACATATTCAGTTTTTGAATTTGATTATTGCGGTCAAAAAGTTAATTTTAGATAATCCATTAACTATCAAGATTAAACAACACTCTCAAGAGTTGAGTATAAATGCTTATTGTCCCTTCTTGAAACAAAATTGTGCCTGTTATATCAATCTCACAAAATGGCTCTTCAGTCTTTTCTCTTTGAATGATTGTCCTTTTTGGTTACGATGATATCTGTTGTGTTATCGAATTTGACTTTGTCAAACATTTGAAAACCTAATTGTTTGTCTTTTCTAATATTGGAGCACTTGACATTTTCCGTTTTACTGATTTAAGTATTCTGCTATCATTTTCAAATGAACATCAAAATAGTTTTTAAACTGTATGTCAAGTAGCTATCTCTTATCTTTGCAAATTGATATGGTGCACACAATTAGGTAAACTTTTAATAAAGCTAGAGAAGATCGATTTTGATTTGTTCATGATTTTATGTTTTTCCTCTTCCTTGAAAGAACGCAACGGTGCTAGTGACTTCCATTTTCTTTAACTTGCTAGAGGATTCTTGAGACCTCGACCCATCAAAGATTTATATGCTTTTAAACTCTACCTCAATTACAATAGAGGTAATTCATGAGTGTTTTAGCTGCTAGTGCTCCTTATCATTAAAAAAACATTGATATTACAAATAGTGGGTTGGGGCCTTGGGCACTTGGTAGCATACCAAAACGGGTCGTTTATAAATTTTAGTTGACATGGGTTGGGTGAATTTACAAGCATCATTTTTCTTTTGAGTGGTAAATCCACACTCTTCATGTTTTGTCCTAGTTGACTTGAAGAACCATTACTTCATTGATGAGTTTTGGCTAAATGCATTAAAATACACATATACCTTTAGATATTTATGGCAAAGGCTTTTTGCTTATTGATGAGTAAAAAAACTATATATTGCATAACTAGTCCAACATTGTTTAATAAAGCGATTTTAGCACATTAGAGTAAAGTTGTTATGACTTTTACCCGTTTGACCCATTTGACCAACTTGACCAAATTCCTTTTTAGTTAAATCCTTTAACATAACCCAAATCAACCCATTTCTATGTAACTGGGTCGAAATTGCCAACTCTAAAGTAATATGCATTGCCATCTTCACGCATATGCATATGTTACATGTCTACATTTTCTTCAGTTAGTTCTTAAAAACATCAGTTATTTACTAAAAACCAATATGCATACTGTTCTTTAGCTAAACCCCAAACATCATGATCATTACAGCTTTGTCAACCTGTCATGTTGATAACTTCTTGCACACTGATATTCTGCACAATTAGAAACAGCTCTATAAAGGTGTTAGCTTTTGAAAATTTGCATAGCCTTTTTGTCCTCAAAGAAGGAGATCAAAAAGGGACCATCTGGTTGGTTTCAAAGTCTTTTTCGTCGTATGGGTTCTCTCGTCTAAATTATTTCATGTCCATGTCTTTCCGCGACAACGTTTGGGACCAGTGTCTCCTATTTTTGTTTGTTTACCTTTGATTGGGAATAATTCTTTGTGATTTTGCACAACAATACTATCTTTAATGGCACTGAATGCCTTGTAAAGTTGAACCACCCACCACTCAGATTGTTGGTGGATGTAAATGCCTGAAATTTCTAGTCCATTAGAATTTTAGGATATTTACTTCATTAGATTTGGCGTAAACCTGTACTTAGTATCTTGATCATATGATGCATGGTATCATTTTAACCCTACCACACCATTAGCTGATGGCGTAGACAAAACCAACTACGTGAATAGCCAACACCACAAAAGCGCATAGATACTAAAAACATAACCTATAAAATATCTTAGATTTGAAACTGGCTGAGTTTCCAAAGCAAATCATTATGTCATGACCATAACTGTTATCTTGATGTCTTACTGGTATTATGTCACGCGACTAATAATGTTACCGGCCAGTTTTATATAAAAATCAATGCTTAAAGGGTAAACTTGACGTAACGAGTATGCCTTTTATCATCAAAAGGTCACATAGAATAAATATATAACGCAAAAGTGCTAAAGGATGACTTTTGCAAAGACTACGAGTAGGTTCGTCTTTTCTAGAACGAATATTTAATTAGATTCACAACAACTGGGTGATATAATAATGGATTGCTTAGATAAGTATATGGAATCTAGGCAAACTTTTTTAGTTTAATACGAGCATGCATGTTTCTTTATATTATACAACTTCAAGTGACAAGTATTATTGTTTGCTGCAGTGTATGTTGAATTGTCCCCTAGACACTGAACTATTAATTAAGTACTTTTTATATTTTATCTGTAGTCCCATTGATGCAATGTTGAAGGGGCAAATTTCCCTTGGCCTTGGGCCCGGGAGGCTTAGCAAAACCTTCCATTTTGTTTGTTATACACAGTAAGCAGAGTAATCAGGCAAAAGGTTAAATAGTAACTTAGTTGAACTTTTCCTAAGGGTAATAATAAGTTCCCCCTTTCATTACACTGCTGAACAAGTTTTATATGTTTTCTGCACTTGGGCGTGATGAATGAATTAGTTTAACTGAGTCATCTAACATCAAAAGATATAAGAGATTCGGTTTGAAAATATCAGAGAAAGAAATCTGTGTACTCATTTTTTAACGCTGTTTCCGTGAATGGAGCGTTACCATATAATATGAATACTCTTTTTTATTATTTAACATAACATGCAATATTGCATCATGTAGGGTTCACAGTTCTGTCTCTTCTATTACTTTTTTTCTTCCTTTAATTTACTGATAATTATATTAATATGTTATCTATCTATAGTGTGAAGGGTCACAATAATGATGTCTTCACATGTACATGTATGTTTTATATGTCCTATATATACATATATGTCTAGACACACCATAAGGAATTTGACAAACATATCCAATAGACCTCAAATCATAGATACACCTAGTTATCTATCCTCTATGGAAACTTCAGAATCACTATCTATTGAGAGCTTCTCATACAGTTGGTTAGTGGACCTTAAACCATCTTTTGATAGCCCAAAAGGTTCCTTTAGAGCATCATGTGATTCATTTGATGACTTCATCGAGATGGACCCTAAGCTTTCTGATTCGAAAAGATTTCTTGTTTTTCGTCAAGATTTCGACTTTGATCTGCCAACATTTCAGCCTTCTGTTCATGCTGATGAACTTATCTCTAATGGGATTGTGGTTCCCCTCTTTTTGAAGTCATTGGATGTTGGCATCTATGATTCCGGTTTTAATTCAAATCTTGTTTCACCTATATCTTCATCCACGCTACAAAGCCCGTGTTCTTACCAAAGAAGCCATTCTTTATCTTTTAGAAGGTATAAAAGATTACCGAAAAGAGTACAAAAGTATTTGAAATTGGTTAGGCTGATTTGGCTCAGAATGAGAAGAGGAAGGTGTGATACTAATGAACTTAAGGGAGCAAAAAACTGGGAATTTTCAGGCACGATCGATTCATGTGGCTCCGATAGCTGGCCAAGATCGTGGGTATTAGAGAGTTCTAAGAGCTGCATGTCGTCTCCTAGGATAAGTGAAGCATGCGGTGCAGATAATTGGCGAAGATCATATGATTCCGAGAGTTCAATCTCTGAAGCGGTTCTTCATTGCAAGAAAACCATTGGTACGAATTTCAGTCATATTTTTTAGTCTAGAGGTGGCAAAACGGGTTGCGTTAATTCATTTGGAAAAAAGTTAAATTTTCTCTAAACAATTAGAGTGTCAAATATGATTTCTAAATTGTACTGTCTCTATATAATTTAGTCTTTTGAAAAACAGTCTTTTGAGAAACATGATTCAGGAGATTTATGTACTAAAAGTACGTTTTGGGATACTTTTGACCATTTTAACCTTTTGCGAATCCGTCTTGTTTCCTTTTTAGCTACTAGTAATTTCATACGTAATTGACTAATTCATATGTAAATGTATCGAAATTGCCACCTGTTTATTAGTCTTTTCCATATCCTATACGCGTTTCGCAAAACATGAATGAGTTATCTATTTACTTATATCATGCAAAAATTGGTCAATTTTCAGAATGCAAATGAGGCTATGGCATGATGGATACATAGAAGATGCCAAGATGGTACACCTTGTAGAAAATTGAACTAATAATTTCCATCTTTTCGGGATATTAGTGAGAAGGAAGAATTGCTCGTTTTAAGCTTTTTACCTTTAGTAGTCTTTACAATCATAATGTAATTATTATTTGTCTAAATGGTGCTTTAAGAGACGTATGATCATTCATAATCATGTCTTAAAACCTCATTTAGATAACTTGGAGGATCCATTGTTCTACTTTAATTTCTCACGGCCACTTCTATACGAGGACACTCATGTAGTCATATATGTCGTCTTGTTAATAAAAGGCTCATTCTATCATAACGCATTTAATAACGCAACCATGCATGATGCATTAATACCAAACCCATGTTCTCTGAAGGCCAGACAAAGATTCTATTTAAAATCATGGAAATGTGTGGTCGTACCAATTTGTACTTGTTATTAATTTTGTATCACCGTTTGGTTACTCTAAAAACGTGCAGTACTTTTTGTTTTGAAGCATGGCTTTAAGAATTATTGAAATATTTAAATATCATGATATAGCACCATAATATATGAATATGATGGCATAACATTTATAAATATTTGATTATGGACCAATAAACAACTCCATTCTTAAATATTATACAAGACATGATTTGAACTCACGAAAAATTGGTTGAAAAACATCTCACGAATATCGCCAAGCTACAACTCTTTGTTGAATAGTGAAAACCCTGTAAGATGTTATACTTTATTGATCGAAATATATAACACATAGAAACCCTAATGACCTAACCTGCATGCGGACTTGAGCCAAACATAATACCGACTAATAGTCCCCCGCAATTCGAGCGGCAAAATCACGAAAGCTCGAATTGTAGAATAAAACTAAAATCATTGAAAAATAAAACTAAACATAAAAATAAATCTAAAGATAGTTACCCAAAATCAAGACTTTGATAGGTACCCAATCGCGTAATCCGAAAAAGAGTGATTTTGTTTTCTTTTTCTTACGATTGTCTCGACTTATAGCGGCGCGTGATGAAGCGTCCGGCCAGTGAAGGTAGCGATTCCGGTATGATTTTCTTCGGAATTTAATTACGAATCCACGGTCTCTAACGGCGCAGCTAACTCTTGACGGTTTGAGACTTATAAGCAAAATAGTGAGCGATTGTTGTTTTTTTAATACAATTGCTTGTTTTGGTGTGCCATTTTGGCTATGATTACGATTTCGGTAAGCTTTTCTTCGGAATTACATTACGAAGTCATGGTCGGTGACCTTGTGAGTTAACTCTTTACGGTTTGGGAGTTATGGCCGAAACAGTGGGATGCAGTTTTTGTTGTTTTTTTAGTATGTGGGGTTTGACAGGGTAGCACTGGGGCGGCCGCTTAAGGTGGCCAACCAGGATTCAGACCTAGAGCTTTGATACCATGTTGAATAGTGAAAACACTGTCAAATGTTATACTTTATTGATCGATATATATAATATATAAAAACCCAGACGATTGAACCCACACTGCACCCGAGCTTGTGCCAAACATAATAATAATAATGGCTAATACCTTTTGGTACTTTATTGCTATTATTGTTGTCATCATCAATATTATTAGAGTAAACTACATTTTTGGTCCTCGTGGTTTACCGGGTATAACGGTTTTGGTACAATAGTTTCAAACGTGTCGGGTTTAGTCCATTTTCGCTGACCCGTAACGGGTTTGGTCCATTTTTCCTAACACCGTTAGTCAAACTTAGTTTGACCGTTAAAAGAAGGGGTACTTTGGTCATTTCAACCACTCACTCACTTAAATAAAAGAGTTATACTCTCAGATCTAGCACATCATTCTAAACTGCAAATCTAAACTCCACCGCCACCTCCTTCACACCACCACCGTCGCCACCGGACCACCACACCCAACCCAATAGCACCAATAAACCCAACCCACCTCCTCCAAATCTCCACCATCCTCTCCCAAAACTTTATTCACACTCCCATCGTTTCACAACCTCTTGTGAATCGGTGAGGGTTAAAACAAAAAGAAAATGGTTAAAATCTAATGAAAACGTGTGGTATCATCTCTTGTGTTTCATTTTTGATGTATGTGTAATGTTTGGTTCACGGTGTCGAGGAGACAAGCTCTCCCTCGAGCTTATTCTTTGTTGTTTGGTTCGAATAAGCTCCCAACCGAGCTTATTATTAAGCTCTTAAGCTTATTTGGTTAATATTTGTTTTGGGTGTGATTTTGCTTGGTTCTCGTTCGTTGTGGGTCATGGTTACACCAACCCACTCGTGGGTTTGGTTAAAGTTTGATTAGGTAATTAGTTTTGGTTAAGTTGAGTTGTGAGGATTTGGTTGGAATTATTTTTGGTCCATTTGGATAAAGTGTTGGAGTTTGTGGAGAAGACGGGTATGTGGTGATGTTGGTGTTCGGTTTGGGTTAAAGAAGAAAATGAAAAAGGTGGTTGTGGTTATGGTGGTGGTTATGGTGGTTGTGGTGGTTGTGGTGGTGGTGGATGTGGGGTGTAATGGGTATTGAAAAAGGTGAAAATGTGGTCGATTTAAGTGATTGGGATCGAATTGAAGAACTGAATGTGACTGAGGAGGAAAAAAAAAGGCTTCTTGGTGCGGCGAAGGTTGTATGGTGCAAGGTGTGATGAGTTTTGTTCATGTGTTGCATCATGAGTTGGAGATAATGGTTGTAAAGGTGTGGTTTCGTTAGGTGTAGGGGCTTGGAGAAGACTAGATGTTAATTTGCCTCGTAAATCAATTGCATTCACAGGGTACGTATTCCTAGCATATTCTAGCTGTATATTTTGTAACATTAATACATGACCATTTGAAACTTGGTGATTTCAGAGATTTTTCCTAGCTCAGCCAACATTTTCCGCGGTTTCGACCTCCAAATCCTTAGAGAAGTATTCAACGTTGATCAAGAAACAGCTCAGCAACTTCAAAGCCCAAATGACCAAAGAGGCCACATTGTTATGGTTGAAAGAGGCCTTCAAGTTATTAGTCCACCAATTCCAAGTGAACAATATGAACAAAGTCCAAGGAATGGTATGGAAGAAACTATTTGTTCTGCTAAGATTACGTCGAATATTAACGATGCTGAAAAAGCTGATTTCTTTAACCCACAAGCTGGATGGACCACCCATCTTAATAGATTTAAGCGTGTATAATGCCTTTTTGATTAGGCGGTGGAGGTGTTTAAGGAGATGTGTGTGAATCAAGAACTGGAAAACTCGTTCTTGACACCTTCATAACCGGAAAACTCGACGGAAAGTTCGCCGGAGAGATGGTTTTTCTGCCTGTGCCTATCCATCCTATGATGGTTTTTGATGGGGTTATTGGTGTTGGGTAAGGTGTGTTCATAGCTGTGAAGGAGAGTGATTGTTTGTTTGTTGGTGTTAATGATTAGTTTGGATCATCAGTTGCTAATTTGAGATTGTATGTATGTTGGTGTTAATGATTAGTTTGGATCATCAGTTGGTAGTTTGGATCATCAGTTGTGTAGAGGTGTTGCAGAAAAATGGACTAAAAGTGTTACAAACATTCGAGGGTATTTTAGTCATTTCATGTTTTTTTAACGAGTCAAACTGTTAGTCAACAAAAATTGGACCAAACCCGTTACGGGTCAGCGAAAATGGACTAAACCCGACACGTTTGAAACTATTGTACCAAAACCGTTATACCCGGTAAACCACGAGGACCAAAAATGTAGTTTACTCATATTATTATTGTTCATGTTACTTTTGTAAATATTACTAAACTAGTAATGATGCTTTTATTTTTACAGGTTTAGGTGAAGCACTAAAAGCCTAGCAACTTTGTTGGAAGTGTTAAGATCAAATTCAACCTTGTAATTTATTTTAGAACCTTCAGTCATCTTATTATGTATAGACAGTTAGTATTATAGTTTGCAGCCATGTATATGCCAATAAGGCTGCATAAACTCATGGTTTGGGCCACAGGCCAACAAACCTTAGTTAGTTATTAGTTAGTTATGTCGATTTGACAGTTGGTAGTTAAGTTACAGTTATATGACAGTTATGTATGAAGGGACATGTCTGTTGGTTATCATTAAACCATCATAACCTTTGTATCATGGCTGTTCATATAGTATATATAGGACAATGTAATTTCAGTTATAATCATCAATAACAGTTAGTATTTTGTGTTTAACTTTCCCTCCACATTTATACTTTAGTCGTTTTATTGCATAACCAATCTACACACATACCCATTTTCTCAGTCTCAATCATCTGTTAATCACAATGGTTAACATAAACACTTACATTGAAAATAACTGGTCCAAACTCAGAAAGAGAGGACATGGCCAGGCTATGAATTGGCATTAGAGCAAACCTGGGAGAAATTTGAGGAACAGACTACAAATGGAATCAATTCAGAGACAAATTAAAAGAGAAAGTGAGTCAAGACTTGGAAACTGCATAAGGCAGATTTCAAATGAGTGCAAAGAATTGCTCAGGAAGAAGTTGGAAGAAATTGAAATTTACAATCATGCACTATCACAATCCAAAAACGTTTCTGACAAGCACAAGAGATACAGATGCTTTGAATGTGGAATTAGGGGACATATTGCCATCAATTGTCCAAATAAATGGAAAAATTCTGAAGTTGCAATCTCAGAAAACATTTCTGAGACAGTACACACTCAAATAATGTACCCTGAAAGTGTCCATCTATCAATTGATTTCATAATTGAAGGCACATATGAAGGAACATGGGACAAGATCTGGTACATAAGCAAACATCTTGAAAGGCATGTTTGCTCAAACAAAAACCTATTTGCAAAACTAAAGGAGAGGTTCAGTGTGGAAAAGTTGCAAGACTTGCACAAATTGTTGTTCATACATGGAATTGGTGAAATAAACATAAGGATTGGAAGGGAGATCATGTGCATACCTGGTGTACTCTATACACCAGATGTGACACTGAATATCTTGTCAGCAACACAACTTGAAGCACAAGGGTTGGATCTAACATTCAAAGGAAACAAGTGCAAACCAGTGCCTATGTTCAAAGATCCAACAGACTGTTGTTTTGATAAAAATAAAATGAACTTGAGACAGAACAAGTATATGGAGGACTACTTCAAATTACTTGATGAAAATTCTCATCAGAATGAAGGAAAGACAGAAAAGCAGGATGTTTTGACACAGAAATGTTACAAATGTGAAGAAATTGGACACTATGCCTATGTATGTCCAACCAAAACATCAACAGTTGGAAACTCATTACAAGAAGAAGGTTTTATCTATATGAAAGGTGTATATTATCCAACAGAAATAACTTCTTTTAATGAATATGTTGCATTCCTTGATTTATTAAAAAATTGATTACATTATAAGTCAAGAGTGGGATATTTTTAGAGAAAGATTCAATAAAGTTTTTAAATGGTTCTATGCTGTATATCTCAAAAGAGATTTACCTGGCCCGATACCCCCCAGAATAAATGGAATAGAGATCCATCTAATGGATCTTTATAAACTTGTTGAAACCTTAGGTGGATACCTAAGTGTATTTTTGGCAAAACAGTTTGGTTATATTGCAGAGATACTTGGCCTATCAAATGAATATGGTGAAGAGATCAAGAGATGCTACAATCAATACTTGGATGTTTTCAAATGCTACTATAGCACAGCCAGGGTGTCACAAGTTGAAACAGAAGGACTTGTTTCAAGAGGCAAAATGAACTGCTTTGGAGATCAAAAGGATCGAGTGAAGAAACCCAATGGAATGGACAGTCAAGGAGAAATGAAGATTGATCATTTTGGAATCAAATTAGAAGATCTCAATAACAAGTATCAAGCAAACCAGAAGGAAACTCAAAATCAATTTGAGACAGGAAGCACAAGCAAGAAGATCAAGAAAGAGGAAGGGGACACAGACAGAAATACCACTGATGATTTCACCATCATCAGTTGATTAAACCAGTGAAAGCAAGAACAGATGGAAACAAGGACATTTGATCTTAAGGGGGAGATTGTTGGAAGTGTTAAGATCAAATTCAACCTTGTAATTTATTTTAGAACCTTCAGTCATCTTATTATGTATAGACAGTTAGTATTATAGTTTGCAGCCATGTATATGCCAATAAGGCTGCATAAACTCATGGTTTGGGCCACATGCCAACAAACCTGTTGGGTTTAATGTATAACTTTTAATATACGTATGTTCGGTTTCGAACCCGAGACTCGGGATTGCACACAATAACGTGAGAGTTCCAATGGTTGAATAATTAAATATATTTTATGTATTTATTTATTCATTTCACAAACAAAATACTTAACGACGGTTAGGACTTAACGGGGTTAGAGATAACGACCGTTAAAGGACTAAATGTGCAAAAGGGAATTAGAAGAATCTAGAAACCCATCTCATGGGTTGGGTCGGCCGAATACCCTCCTTGGGCTAGGGTCGGTTTGAGTTTAGCTTAGGGAACAAGCTAGGTTTAGCCTATAAATACAATTCACTTGTATTTGGTTTTCTCCTAATCTTGAATCCCTAACAAAAGCCAAACTTCTCTCCTCTCTTTCCCTCTTGCTAGAACCGATCGGTCCTATTTTTAAATCCACTAGGATTTGGCCGATTCATAGTATAGCATTTAAAGTGTTTGGTTGTTAGTGATTCTTGAACCTAGCTTTTCCCATTGGAACGCTAGATTACGTGTGTACAAGAACGAGTGACGAGCTTGTTTTAGCTTGTGTTTTTCCCTTTACTTGGATCGACATACATAAACCCTATTAGGGTTTATACTTGTTCTTGGAGCTTGCATAAGGTACGTGTCTATTTAGATTAATTAATTACATGTTCTTGTAGATCTTTCCGCTGCGTGTTCTTGATGATATTATGTGTTTATAGTTTTATATGATTCACATATTCCAACAGTGGCATCATGAGCCTCGTTTTGAACTTGTAATTAATTACTAAAACCTAAAAATTGAATCTTGATATAGATACATGCAATTATAATTTAGGGTTTTGTTTTAAAAACCCTAATTGGTTCCAAGTGGGTCGACACCCACATGGTTAATTTAGGGTTTTATGGTTGATTTATAAATCTAATAGAAACCCTAGGATTGCATGAAAATTTTTAGGGATTAATTAGTGAATACCGTATGTGATGTCATTAATTAATTAGATACGTACGTGAGATATTGACAAATAATATGGACTACATGATTATGTGATCAATATGGGATCGATGACAAAATCTTGCATATTTTGTCATGGTATGATTTGTATGTTTTTGTATTGAATTATTTGCTACATGATTTAAATAAATCTTAAATTGGGGAAGACCTCAATATATATATATATTAATTAATAAGTTATGTGCAATGTGGTATCTAATTAACCAAAACTTACGCGGCCAAGTTATTTGGCGTCTGTGGACCATTGGGCACAATGAGCTCGAAAACCAATGGGAGTTTTGTTAATTACATACATTTAAAATTTCACATAGAATTATTAATTAGGATTTATTGAAAAAGGTTTGCATGTGGCTATATGATATCGTGGATGATCATATATTTGTTATTATGTGTTTATTTATTTTTTGTAATTACTTGATCTTTTGTGTTTAATATTATGATGGATTGTAACTACAAAAGAGGTTATTTTTCATATAAAAAATAAATAAGACTAATAACTATGAAACCTTTGTAGTAATTTTATTTATTGCCAAGTCTTATGTGCCGATAGTGGTTCGCTTCGCACGGTAATTTGCTCCCAGACGAGACTAGCAATTAATAAATTATTACATAAAATTGTTTTAGCAAGAAAATCATATTTTTTTAGTTGATTGATTGCGACTGTACAAAAGTGGTCGAAGCGGTGGACCTATTATTGACAAACTATAAAGTGGGTTTAAGGTTGGTTCACATTAAATTGTGACCTTAGAGGGGCACGGTTTTAACCAGCTTCGGCGGCTGTCGTCCCTCCGCTCGCCTGTGCGTCAATAATAGACTTACCAAGTACACCATGAAAAAGTACGAAGCATCTTAAGGCAATGTTGTAATTTGCTCAACTCCTCAATTAAAAACTTTGATGATTTGAGCTACGAATGAGTAAACGGTTTTGTTTTTGCAAACATATATGATACAAAGATGAATGCATGACATCTTTGTACATATTTTTTGATTTTACACATCAAAATTTATTACCCTTTAAATTTAAGTAATATGCCACCCAACTACAAAAAGAAACACCTAAGGTTTCATCCTACATCACTAGCAGCCAAAGCTGAATGTTGATGTTCAAAGGGTGGTTGTCTAAGGGTAAATTGAGTACTTTATTGCTAGCAGCCAAAGCTGAATGCAATAAACCGACGTCAATTTACTGTTTCTTAAGTTGGTTAACTTAATTGGGCACTTTCATTACTAGCAGCCAAAGCTGATGTAATGGAACGGCGCCAAGGCATAAAGATTTGGGGATGAAACATGCTTACATTTTGCAACTGATGTTGGCAATATAATGTAAGTCCCAAGATTTCTAGGAATTGCAATTTGACATTGGCAATTGGGTGATCCCGTACCTTATTGAGCACTTTCATTGCTAGCAGCCAAAGCTGATGTAATGAAACGGCGTCAATTAGGATCCTAGTTTTCAGTGAAAATTAAATGGTTTTTTAAACCAATGGGTATTTAATGTTCTTGAAATGTTTATTATCGAAAGTACTAACTTTTGAACTTTTTCTGTAGAAATGGCCCAACCCGAAAACTCGTCAAACTTAACCTCTTGTTTCAAGATGATGCTTGAAAAAGAGAAATTGACTGGGACTAAGAATTTTAACGATTGGTATCGCAATCTAAGGCTTGTTCTTAGGATTGCCAAACGTTATGAATGTCTTACTGAGGACCTTCCGGTTGCTCCTCCTGCTAACTCGCCTAATGAAATACTTAGGGAGTTCAATGAAGCTTATGACAAGCACAATGATGCGGCTTGTCTCATGCTATCGGGAATGGACACTCAACTGGTAAAACAGTTTGAGAAATATGGCCCGAAAAACATGATTCAGGAACTGACACGCATGTTTCAGAAACCTCCCATGGCTGAATTGTATGATGTACTTGACAACTTAGGCAAGTGCAAGCAGGACGCAACAACACCCGTAAGTACTCATGTGCTTGAAATGAAAGGTTATCTTGACCAACTAGATGCACTTGATTGTGGGTATGTGGAAGACGTTAAAGTTGGCCTCATCAACAAATCCCTCAATGAGGACTTGTATGGTGACTTCGTGCGCAACTTTAACATGCATTGCAAGGGGAAGACATTTTCTGAATTGCATGCAATGCTCATTGAACATGAGAAGGGACTCACTAAGAAAGCTCCTACACCTGCTGTTATGGCAATTAGAGGTGGTAGAGTAGCTAAGCCCGGTAAACCGAAACATGTGAACAAGAAAGGAAAAGGCAACGCTGACAAGGGCAAGCAGATTGTGACTTATCAGCAAAAGCCAAAGAAGCAGAATCCTCCTCCCAAGAAGGATCATCCTAAAAAGGATATGGCTGCTTGTCACCACTGCAATACTCCTGGACATTGGAAGAGGGACTGTCCATTGCTACTTGAGGAGTGTCGCAAGAATAAGAATGCCAAGGCTGGGCAGGGCGCCAGCACTTCAGGTATTTTTATGATTGAATTGTTTTCTTTTCCTCGAAAGCAAAATGCCTGGATATATGATACAGGATGTGGTACTCACATTTTTAATACATCGCAAGGGCTTAGAGGAGCGAAGAAGCTGAACTATGGGGAATGCTACTTGTACGTGGGAAATGGAATACGTGCAGCAGTAGAAGCCATAGGGACTTTTGAGCTAGTTTTACCTTCTGGTTTAATTTTAGTGTTAAACAATTGTCATTACGCACCTTCTATTGTTAGAGGTGTCGTTTCAGTTTCTTTGTTATTGGATTTGGGTTTTAAGCATACTTTTAATGATAATGGAATTTCTGTTTCTTTAAATTCTGTTTTTTACTTTAATGCTATTCCATTAAATGGTGTGTTTGAAATTGACATGGAGAACCATGTATCCAATAGAAATAATTCTATGTATAGCATCGGAAATAAGAGAGTCAAGTCTAACTTGGACTCGTCTTATTTATGGCACTGTCGTCTTGCTCACATAGGCAAGAAACGCATGGAAAAGCTGCAACACGATGGGCTTTTGAAAAATATCAATGATGATTCAGTTGATAAATGCGAATCTTGCATATCTAGGAAGATGACAAAGAAACCTTTCCATAGCAATATGGAGAAGGCTTCAGATCTACTTGGATTGATACACACGGATGTATGTGGTCTACTTAGACACGTGTCAAAACGAGGTGCTACCTACTTCTTGACCTTCACGGATGACTATAGTCGTTATGGTTATGTTTATTTACTTAAACATAAACATGAAGTCTTTGAGACATTCAGGGTCTTTAAAAATGAATTAGAATTACAACTCGGAAAGAAGATTAAGGTCCTTCGATCCGATCGTGGTGGTGAGTATTTAAGCCAAGAGTTTAAGGATTATCTGGGTGAGTGTGGCATTGTGCAACAACTCACTTCTCCTTATACGCCACAGCAAAATGGTGTATCTGAAAGGAGAAATCGTACCTTGTTAGATATGGTACGATCCATGTTTAATCTTACAACTCTTCCCTTATTCTTTTGGGATTATGCTCTTGAAACGGCTGTTCACATATTAAATAGGATTCCAACTAAGAAGGTTGATAAGACTCCATATGAAGTATGGACTGGAAAAGCTCCCAACTTTTCTTACTTAAAGGTTTGGGGTTGTGAGGCGTTTGTTAAACGTGACTCACCTGACAAACTCCAACAAAGATCTGTTAAGTGTATCTTCGTAGGATACCCTAAGGAAACGAAGGGTTACTACTTTTACTTCCCACCTGAAAATAAGGTCATCGTGGCTAGGTACGGTGAATTTCTTGAGGATAATCTAATATCTCAAGAATTTAGTGGGAGAGTGTATGATCTAGAAAATGATCATGAAGATACGTCACCTTCTCAAGGCACTAACACACTTCCTGTGGAACCTGAAAGTTTAGGTCCTCCACCTGAAGTTGATGTGGTACCCATCCGTAGATCTTCAAGATCTACAAAGGCTCCTGACCGTCTATGTTTAAACATAGAGGATGAGGAAACTATGCTAGGGGATCATCTTGATGAACCAACTAGTTATAGGGATGCCATTAATAGTCTTGAAAAGGACAAATGGCAAGTAGCCATTGATGGGGAAATGCAATCCATGAAAGACAATAAAGTCTGGATTGAAGTGGACCTTCCACCCAATGCTAAGGTAGTTGGGTGTAAGTGGCTCTTCAAGAAAAAGACTGACATGGATGGCAACGTACACACCTACAAAGCTCGTTTGGTGGCTAAAGGCTTTACACAAACATACGGTGTTGACTATGAGGAGACCTTTTCTCCTGTGGCCGACATTAGAGCTATTAGGATTCTTATAGCCATAGCTGCCTACTATGACTATGAGATTTGGCAAATGGATGTCAAAACCGCCTTTCTGAATGGTCGCCTAGATGAAGATATCTATATGGCGCAACCTGAGGGGTTTGTGAATCCACAATTTCCTGAGCGTGTATGCAAACTTCAAAGATCAATTTATGGATTGAAGCAAGCATCCAGGCAATGGAATAAGAAATTTGATGAGGAAATCAAGAAGTTTAGATTTACTCAAAATTTCGATGAGCCATGTGTATACCACAAAGTTAGTGGGAGTAACACTACTTTTCTTGTCCTATATGTCGATGACATATTAATCATGGAAAATCACATACCTAGTCTTGATGAAGTTAAGGCTTATCTATGTGAATGTTTTTCCATGAAGGATTTAGGAGAAGCAGCGTATATCCTTGGAATCAAGATCTATAGAGACAGATCTAAACGGTTAATCGGATTAAGCCAAAGTGCTTACATGGATAAAATATTGAAGAGATTCAATATGCAAAATTCCAAGAAGGGATATTTGCCCATGCAAGTGGAACACGGCTTATGCAGCGAAATGTGTGCTTCTACACCTGAAGAGGTGGCATACATGAAAAAAGTTCCGTATGCTTCGGCAGTAGGATCTATCATGTATGCAGTTAGATGTACAAGGCCAGATGTGGCGTTCGCTCAAAATTTGACCAGTCGTTATCAGCAGAATCTAGGAAAAGATCACTGGCATGCTGTTAAGAACATACTTAAGTATTTGAGGAATACTAAAGATATGTTTCTTGTTTTCGGGGGAAATCCAGACGCAGAACTGAATGTTACAGGTTTCTGCGATGCGTCCTTTCAGACTGATAAAGATGATACGAAGTCTCAGACGGGTTACGTTTTTGTCATAAATGGAGGAGCTGTGGACTGGAAGAGTAAGAAGCAGAGTACAACGGCCATGTCTGCTACAGAAGCTGAGTACATTGCTGCATCGGAAGCAGCACAAGAAGCTGTTTGGATAAGGAAATTCATTAAGGATCTTGGAGTGATGCCTTCAATAGAATTATCTATAAATGTGTATTGCGACAACTCTGCTGCAATCACATTCGCCAATGAACCTGGAGTTATGAAAGGCGCCAGACATTTTAAAAGAAAGTATCACTATGTTCGAGAACAAGTCGATGATGGTGAAATAAAAGTACTCAAAGTTCACACAGATGACAATCTGGCTGATCCTTTCACGAAGGCATTACCTAAGGAGACGTTTAATCGTCATGCTCAGGGTATTGGTCTTCGTTTAGCAGATAGTTTCATGTAAATCTGTTGGATTAGTATTTTGATAGGGGCGTGTAAACAATTATTATTTTAATGAAATAAAGTGCGGATAACGTTTATTATCATTATTAATATTTGTGTCCTATATTTGCATGTTTAAATCCGTGAATAATTTATTTATTATAAATAGTCCGTTGTCAATTAATAATATAGGAATATTATTGAACTAAGACAAATGTGAGGATTGGTAGAATGTACTGTAAGGTTGAGACACCAATGTCACATGATATTCAATATTGGATAAATTGAATATAGGACGTATCCCAACCACATGATTATACTTTATGGATCATAGTCATCAAGTATATCATGAATATTTATCCTCAAACTTGAGATGCCAGATAATTGCCGAGGATGTAGCTCATTTTCTGTGAGATAGTCTAACACTATCCGTAAAAGGTAGTTATAAGTGCTATTTTCAGAAATGATGCGAAGTTCGAGGGTTATGCTCACAGTCAATAAAGGATTTGTTCCTTCAACTTTGTGTTGAAGTTTAATACTGCTTGGCCACTCATATGATTGACAAGATGTTTGCGTGCGCACGCCCAAAGTCTATCTGGAAGACGTTCAGATGTTTTGGTAATCATGTTCTATAATGTATAAACGAGAAACTACTGTTAATTATGGAATGACAAAGATCCATATCCAAATTAACGCGGTATTAGCAACAAAAGGATAAGTATGATGATTAAATCATCACGTGGTTTTTCCAGGAAAACCATACTCTGATCGAGCTGGGGGCATTGGGATCTGTTAAGCTAGACTAGCCTATGTCATTACTATATTAATGTTTATCCAAGTGGGAGCTGTTAGGTTTAATGTATAACTTTTAATATACGTATGTCCGGTTTCGAACCCGAGACTCGGGATTGCACACAATAACGTGAGAGTTCCAATGGTTGAATAATTAAATATATTTTATTTATTTATTTATTCATTTCACAAACAAAATACTTAACGACAGTTAGGACTTAACGGGGTTAGAGATAACGACCGTTAAAGGACTAAATGTGCAAAAGGGAATTAGAAGAATCTAGAAACCCATCTCATGGGTTGGGTCGGCCGAATACCCTCTTTGGGCTAGGGTCGGTTTGGTTTTAGCTTAGGGAACAAGCTAGGTTTAGCCTATAAATACAATTCACTTGTATTTGGTTTTCTCCTAATCTTGAATCCCTAACAAAAGCCAAACTTCTCTCCTCTTCTTCCCTCTTGCTAGAACCGATCGGTCCTATTTTTAAATCCACTAGGATTTGGCCGATTCATAGTATAGCATTCAAAGTGTTTGGTTGTTTGTGATTCTTGAACCTAGTTTTTCCCATTGGAACGCTAGATTACGTGTGTACAAGAACGAGTGACGAGCTTGTTTTAGCTTGTGTCTTTCCCTTTACTTGGATCGACATACATAAACCCTATTAGGGTTTATACTTGTTCTTGGAGCTTGCATAAGGTACGTGTCTATTTAGATTAATTAATTACATGTTCTTGTAGATCTTTCCGCTGCGTGTTCTTGATGATATTATGTGTTTATAGTTCTTGGAGCTTGCATAAGGTACGTGTCTAGTTAGTCATTAGTTAGTTATGTCGATTTGACAGTTGGTAGTTAAGTTACAGTTATATGACAGTTATGTTTGAAGGGACATGTCTATTGGTTATCATTAAACCATCACAACCTTTGTATCATGGCTGTTCATATAGTATATATAGGACAATGTAATTTCAGTTATAATCATCAATAACAGTTAGTATTTTGTGTTTAACTTTCCCTCCACATTTATACTTTAGTCGTTTTATTGCATAACCAATCTGCACACATACCCATTTTCTCAGTCTCAATCATCTGTTAATCACAATGGTTAACACAAACACTTACATTGAAAATAACTAGTCCAAACTCAGAAAAAGAGGACATGGCCAGGCTATGAAACTTGAAATCAAACTAATTAGAAAAATAAAAATACCATAATACGAATTATAGAGTTACGTAAGTTTTGTTTTATACTCCATGGTTTAACCAAAACCACACACGCATTTATGTCAAAATAGGTAAAACTGGAAAAAGTGACATAAGAACATTGTGATAAAAGAGAACTCCATAACATAAACATGACTAACTAATAATTTTTCCTGGCATAACGTGAAGACAATGATAAGCTTGTTATACATCATAATCTAAAACATTTGCAACGTCTTTATGGTACGTAGTTAAATGGAAAATTCTGATAATCCATACGAATACATCTTTTTATGAATGAATTGCTAAAACCCCAAACTTGGTTTTTCAATTTAGTTCATGGATATTTTTCAAACTGCCTTTGTTTAAAACAAACGCCATCTATCATTATCAGTTTCCTTCTCATACCCTTAATATTATTTAGGGTAAAGGCTAAAAATGCTTCATGTACTTATGTATTAAAGTCATTATGAACTACGAACCGATTTAAATCTTATTGTGAATAATATACCGGTCATTATAATTCATTATGCATATGTATATTTTTCTTAATATATTCATTTTTCATAAGTCAATGTTATGCATAATGAATAAAAAGTACAAGTATATTATGTATAACGAGTTTTTTATTGATCCGCAGTAGCATTTACCCTATTATTTAAAACTCAAAATAAGCACACTAAAATAACTAGAACTACTTTGGGTGTAATCTACGAGACTAAAATGCCAACAAACAAAATTTCAATCATCATGTATCATTTTACTTTTTGATATTCAGATCTACCAAGGGACATCCAGACCAGACATAGGCCAAATTTTTGTTGTAATACTTTCCAAAGGTCCTGCTCCAACTATTCATTCATTAAATCACTCAAGTCATTTGGTTTAATGATATGTAAGTTGTCTATCACAAAAAAGTTGTTGCTTCGATCAAGTCTCGTTAGAGACATTGTGAGATATATTGTGGGATAAGTGATATGGAATATGAAAAAAAAAATTGTCATTATATTTAAGAAAAAATCTTAAATTATCATCTAATCTATACTACATATAATGAGGAAACACATTTTGTTTAAAACTTAAAAAAATTAAAAAATAAGTAATGTTATTGGACTAAAATACTTTACTTATAAAAGGCAACATAATTTATAATATTTAAATATTTAACTACAATATAAACGACTAACTTTTTTCATTCTCACTTATTCAACACTTATATATCCTTTAAAAAATACCGCACACACAAACTAACTCCACTTTACACCGTCGCCGTACGCAATTAATCGTCCAGTAAAAATAACTTATCAAAGATTAAGGATCACAAAATAGTTATAGGAGATCAAGTTTAAGTACTTGCATTGATTTATATTTCCAAGATATATTCTGAATAATTTGTAGTGAGGGATAATTTGAGTCGACAAAAACAAAATGTTATGGGAAGAAATGCCAAAAACATATGTTGACAATGTAATACACTTGGCATGTCTTATTTTAGATTTGTCTTTCACTTCGAACACATTAAATATGAGGTTAACTGTTAGCGATTTCTAGTTTTTGTCTTTGAACATCAACCACGACTCTACGATTGGAAACGAGAACAGGTCCCCATGACTGCTTGTTGTTGATATTGATTTGTGGGTCACGAACCACGTGAGGATGTTTTCTACGTACGTTCAAAAGTAAAATTTGATCGAGGAAAAAATTATGACTTTCATTCAAAAGTAAAATAGTAGGTTCTAAGAGAGGTTTTTGATCTAATTTGTTGCCTAAAATGGGTTAAATTACTTGATCCATAGTATTTTTTTAATACATTAAACAAGTGAGTTCTAAGTTGTACGTGAAACTAGACTTGAATTAGTTCTAAAACTGAAAAACGATGATCGACTAGATAAATAATTTGATGGTCATGCATGGATTTTAAGCAAATGCATGCGCATGTAGCATGTTTGCACGAGTTATCAATAACAGGTCCTCAACCATATACACTCATAACTCAGCTCATAATTTATAAAAACTTGTAATCATAACATTTGTTGTAGATTCTCTTATTGACGACAGTATAACTATATGTCAAACATATTAAACATTGAGTAAATTACATAAATGGTCCCTGTGGTTTGTCAAAAATTTCACCTATCATCCCTCAAACTTAAAAGTTGCATATATCGTCCCTATCGCCTCCAAAGAATAACACTCGTGGTCCTTTTTTGAGGTGATAGGGACGATATATGCAACTTAAAAAAATTTCACCTATCGTCCCTAAAAGGACCACGAGTGTTATTCTTTGGAGGTAATAGGGACAATATATGCAACTTTTAAATTTGAGGGACGATAGGTGAAATTTTCGACAAACCACATGGACCATTTATGTAAGTTACTCTTAAACATTTAAGCACCAACAAACAAGTCATATAAAAGTTGGAAACACAACAATTATTTACTTATTTCACAAACCTTAGCATGTAATTTTGAAACTAGCTTGAAGGCTGGCCTACCCTCAAGGGTCCTTTCTTAGTTAAGCAGTACTAGAGTTTAATTAGATGCAATTGCATTAGCTTCATTCACTAGTACATTCAGGACAATCGGCTACGACTTTTTTTTTTACCGTCCCGACGATACGACGTCGCCACGAAGTTGTCGACATTGCCCCGTCGCTATTCACTGTCCCGACGATAAAGCCTAAAGAATAACACTCGTGGTCCTTTTTTGAGGTGATAGTGACGATATATGCGACTTAAAAAAAATTCACCTATCGTCCCTAAAAGGACCATGAGTGTTATTTTTTGGAGGTGATAAGGACGATATATGTAACTTTTAAACTTGAGGGACGATAGGTGAAATTTTTGACAAACTACAGGGACCATTTATGTAATTTACTCTTAAACTTTTAAGCACCAACAAACAAGTCATATAAAAGTTGGAAACACAAAAATTATTTACTTATTTCACAAACCTTAGCATGTAATTTTGAAACTAGCTTGAAGGCTAGCCTACCCTCAAGGGTCCTTTATTAGTTAAGCAGTACTATATATAGTTTAGATGCAATTGCATTAGCTTCATTCACTAGTACATTCAGAACAATCGGCTACGACTTTTTTTTTATACCATCCCGACGACACGACGTAGCCACGAAGTTGTCGACATCGCCCCGTCGCTATTCATTGTCTCGACGATAAAGCCCGACGACAACGTGGGACCCACATGCTTCGTCGCCCGTTCTCCTGATTCTTGTAGTGATTAGATGATCTTCGTGGAAGTTTTAAAGGCAACCAATCGTCGTCTTCGCTGAAAGATCTAGTAAAGCACTTGGCCACCATGTCATCACTAACTTCTTCTAGTTTAGAAGGTACCCACTGTGAATTGACATTAATAAAAATGTCAAGTGTATCGAGATTGGCGACGATCCGCCGCGTTGCGGCGGGGCGTTGTTTTATTTCGTTGATTATTGCACGATATTTTTATTAAGTAGAGAGTAGGCCGGTTGCGCGGTATTTTTTTTAAGTATACATTTGTAAAAGAAACACAATAGCATAAGCGGAACAATATTTAGGGGCCATAGTTAACAAACCATGGAAAAAAAAAAAAAAAAAAAAAAAAAAAAAAAAAAGTCCTTAAGATTTTTTTTAAAAAAAACAGTCGCGGTAAAAAAAAATGTTTTTTTTTTTTTTTTTTTTCTGAAAAAGAACTCCTTTTGCAAAGAGTCACCAATGTCAGGGTTATTTTTTGCCAATATTCTAAACATTTTTTTTGGAAAAAGGACTATTTTTGCAAAGAGTCGCCAATGTCAGGGGTAATTTTTGCCAATTTTTTAAACATTTTTTTGTAAAAAGGACTATTTTTGCAAAGAGTCGTCAATTTCAGGGGTATTTTTTGCCAATTTTTGAAAGTTGATTTTGGGCCTGAAAGTGGGTCAGCCCACTACTGTAGCACTGTAGCAACCAGGAAAAAAATTGCAACGACCCGACGTCGTTTCACACCACATTTAATATATATATATAACGAGACTGGCGCTGGTCGCCGCGATGCGGGCGAGCGCGTTTAAAAGCACAGTATTTTAGCGGTAAAAAAGGCGGTATCTTTAAGTTTGTTGATGCTTTGATGATACTTTTATTTTTATTATTTAATATTTTTCTTTGTGCATAAACCGTAAATTTTTTTACTTAATTATGACGCGTTGCTATATGTACACTGTCATAACCTTAAAGATACTGCCAAGTGCTTACTTATACTGTCATATAAACCAAGTGCTTACTTATACTGTCATAACCTTCACAACAGGTATACCAGTTTAGTGAAACTACATGTCAACTTTAAAGAAAAGGGATCCCAATACATTAGCAGAATTGTGTGGCATACTGACGCTGCATATGTTTTTTGTGTTACACACGACAACTGCTTACTTATACTGTCATATTATACCAACCTGTACAGAAAAGCTGTTCGTAGGTATTATTCTTGCTTAGTCCTTTTTGTGGTCGTGTCTGGTTGTTGTGGGCGTCTTCTCCTTTAGTAGCTGTCTGTGAACGAAAGTTCTCGTTTCTTTGGTCTTCGTAACAGGCTGTGGTTAAGAACAATAAGAGCATTACATTGATTATTAGTAGCTGACTACATATTCGATTTCATTTACAACTACAAAGCGTAATCCTATTTTATAAGAGAAATAATTCCATGTTAAGAGAATGCATAGCCAATACTGAAAAATGTCGATGTGCCACAAAATATTGTTGCAACGAAATGCATCATGGACTGATGGTATAAAATAGGAAAAGAGTAAAAATATATGGACAAAAAATGTTTTGGATCAACGCAAGTAAATCCCACCTCTTTTGACCCGTGCCAAAAATAAGCTGTTTTGACCTGTGCCAAAAATAAACCATTTTCACCCGTTACGACTTGGTTGACCCATCCATTTTGCCACTTTTATGTATCTGGAGATGATAAATACACCATTTACTTTTGTCATACAACAATTTTGTTGTTGATTTTACCATAATGCGCTTACAACTAAAGCTTGCACACAGTAAAGAGCAATGGGTAAAATAGTCACTGCAACAGTTTTAATGGTGCGTGGCAAAAATTAATGGTGTATTTATCACCTCCGGTATGTAATATGCTAAAAAGGGACTATGCTATATGTCTTAAACCGTAATGTTGCTATTTCAGATCAGAGCCTAGATTAATGAGGCCCTCATTCACCTGTACATATATCCCAAGGAGGATCCCAGGTTGGTGCAATGGTTAGGAAAGCTGCGTCAGTTGTCAGGTGGCAGCCAAAAATGCATATGCAGCTGCTTCTTTTACACGGAATCCAGATGGAGGGATGTTGTCCTTTAAATGGTGTCTTATGTCTATATCGCTGCCTTGGGAACATATAGCTTACGATCTTTTTAAGGTATGACCACTTACATTTCTAGTAGGGTGTGCTTTATGAATGTGATTTTATGATATATTGCTATTCACCAATCAGGATGAGATAAATCAAAAATGGTATTAGGATAGTATATGAGAAGAGCAACTTGTACCTGTAGTCGTTTTGTTCTCCGGGAGCAGGTTGCTGGCAATGTGCGTGAGGGAAATTGTCGAAAATCTTCTGCCTGCAATCCCGACATCGGCGGAAGTACCAACCTTTTCTGGTAGCAATTCCTGTGATCGTCGCAATGACCGTAAATCTCACATTCTGCACAGAGAAATCCGGTTACAATTATGGTTACAATTTCCTACTGATAGTGCGTTGCTTTCATGGCACAGAGAAATCCGGTTGACATCTTCCCAAAATTTGAGTCAACCCTTATTAATGATCAACGCTTTTACCAATGATATAGTGACAAAAATTGAACTCGTGAAATATAGCCCAATTCAAATCACCCGGTAAGTGCAAAAATAAGCCTAAACAAACTATCGCACACAAACCAACATTTTTGCACAAATCAAACTGTAAAGCCTTGTATGGCACCTAACACGTACCAGAGGTACACGGACACTTGTTTAGAAATCTTTGAAGCAAGTTAGTGTCTTTCATTTACTCACCGTGACTTATAGAATGTGGGTTCATAAAAATGATTTCATTTACTCACCTTGACTCATAGAATGTGGGTTCCCAGTATTTCTATCCGTCCCACCAAACTACGGACGCGCTCCATCCATTAAAATGAGTATAGCAGTTTGCTTGATTAGGAGATATCCATTCAAACCAGGTTGTTTGATATTAGTATGTATCCGTGTCGAGCAAGTAGAATATTTTCCCACTGTACCTATGAAAAACAATAGAGATATTAGTTAAACTTTGAGCAACGTTTAAATTTTGACCCGTTTAAAATAAAGCAACACCCAAATAGGCTTACCCTTTTTTTTAATGGATTCTCAGATGTTTTATTCGCTCCATTCGCAGCCTGCAGCACCAAATTTATGTCAATGAAAGTTGTATACAAAAGTCACAACGACGTAGTTTGCGAATAATACCTTTTAAGGGGTTGACATAGGTTGCTTATTCAGCCGTTTGAAACCTGCAACAGTAAATTCAAATAAGGTAAACTCCTCAAATACTGATAATTACAACATAGATACAGCCGTTAAACTATTTTGAGCGTATACATTAAAAATGAAAGGTGACCTTCTAGTTTAGAAGCAGGATGTGGACCAAGACGGTGCGGAATTCATCATCACTTGTCCGACCATACGATTGATACTTATTGTACCTGCACAACACATCTAATCCAGTTATGGTAAACCTCTATATAATAATATGTCCGTATGCATTCACATAAACATATTTGTAGCAAAATATGACTTAATAAAATTTTCTAGTTAGATGCTACTCTGTTGCCGCATTCTCCCGTGCTTCTGTATTGCAAGGCCCATCGTTCCATAAGCTCCTCCGCTGATGTTCCTGAAAACGAAGTAGCTATCTAAGTAAAAACTCATGTTCGTTAAAAATAAATAAATAAGATGAGAATAGGTACCATTAATACCGTGTGACAAAAGTTCTAATACACTCGCAATTCATTGATTGAAGTTTAAGGCCAACACATTTAACTAACTTGAACCCCATTTTATAAGGTGACAACATGTTTAATTTCCATAATGACACTCTTGCAGGCTGTGTGTTCCTTTCAAATAAAGTTCTCTTTTAATTATCACTTGTAGTATAATGTTTTTTTAATAATATCTTGAATCTTACTCAACTATGACCATCCCCTTTACATTATTTTTTGCATTATGATTCATGTTTTCTTTTCTGATTCCACAGGCTTCCTTTTTCACATTCTTTGACCTCAGATTTTACTAAAAGTCCATGTTACTCTCCCACTTTGACATGGGAAAACTGTATGTTTAAAGTTTCATTTTTTTTTTTTTTTTTTTTTTTTGCTACTTGAACATGGGTTTTGTTGAAGATGTGGTTATTGAGTATTTGAAATAACAACCTTTTGGAACATTACTACGTTGGCATAAAATTTACATATTAGACAAACGATTTTCAATCAAACTGTAAATTTTGTAATTTTGAAGAGTGTTTTGCGCATTAAACTCTAACTGATCGACACTACATACTCTAAAGGGCAAAACCAAATTACCAACTTAGTAATGAAGGAAACAAACAGCAAATTTGCATACCTTTTTTATTCTTCCTCCGGCACAACAATATCCCTTTTTCGCGAGTCACCCAGCTCCGCTAATCTGCCACCATCAGCTACAAAATTAAACCCAAATTAAACCCAACTATCAAGGTTCAACCTTTACATAAAACCAATGATGGATTTTCTTTATAACCAAAAATTAAACCCAAATTCTGGCTGCTATAATCGAGTTTTTCACATCAAACATACCAATCACAACTTCAATAACAAATCGGGATTAGAAGCGTTAGTGTGTGTATCTACAATGTTCCACCGGTTGAGAGAGAGGCGGTTTGATGTCTGGTGAATTGCAGATAGTATCGAGAAGTCAAGAGTGGAAAAGCAGGTTCTAGAAAAGAGTAGAAGCAGAAATTGGTGGTGATATATCTTCACCTTGGGTTATAGAAGCAAGAACGGATCATAGAAGCAGGCTAGGATTAGCCCAACATTTTTGGCGGGAAAAGCCTATGGCAAAACGGCGGCGTTTTACACGCTAATTATATATATAATAATGTCAAGTGTATCAAGTAAAATTCAAAACTTTTACACGCTTGCCAACTTTTGAGTTGTGATTCACAACCACTATATATGTTTAGTTATAATAAACACTAAACTGCATTAAGTTCATTCTAGTTCTCACCTGGGGTTTCTTATCTTTATCGATCAACATAGCTCTAGATCCCTGTGAAAGAAAAAAAGAACACGAGTTTGAGTGATATTGAACATCTGATTTTTTTTAAAGGAAGATGTCAAAATGTGGTGTAACCCGAATTCGGTTTTCTGTTCGGTTTGATTTTCAATTTGCCAAAATCATATCAAAATTGAAAACCAAATATTTAATTCGGTTCGGTTTTGGCAAATTCGGTTAGGTTTGATTCGGTTTTTGATTTTTGTGGGTGAAACCCGAATTTTGCACATCGATAATTGGGCATGGAATTGAATTTCAAGTTGCGCTTGTTTTATAGAAATAAAAACGAGTGGGTAAGCCCGCGCGTTGCTGCGGGAATTTTATTCCTAAATACAATAGTTTAAAAGTTATCATTTGATTACAGAAGGCTAAGAAGTTAGTTAACTGGGAGAATACATTTACAACTAATTTAAGTACAAAGCTTGTTATTTAAGTCTTGCTTTGTATTACAAAAGGTTTGACGAAAGAACCTTCTTGCCTTCTACAGCTTGAACAACAGCAATACCTCTAAAGCATGAACTAAATCTGTAACCATGAAATGAAACGAACAATCTAAAATAAGTTTTTTAAACACTCCCTTCAAGCACATCAAATTGAATCCATCCAAGTTTTGTCTAGTCTTCTCATTCCTCTCCCAAAATATTGTGGTGTAACTTCCAATCACGCACAATTCTCTTGACTTAACCCGAAGGCTTGAATTTAAGACACAAAAGTTTGAGTCTAATTGCCTTGTGCATTACCTTGTATAGCTTCTCTTCTGATCATTGGCCCTCTCAAAAGAAAAAAAAAATGTTGTTGCGCTCCTGACAAACAATAAATGGTAGCCGAAAAGTCTAACCTACTCAAAGTGCTCATTACACATCGGCCCTTGCACTCCATACCTATTTCAAAAATAAGCATTAAAAAAACTATTGAGATACGGAGACAATTTAAAAACATATGAAAACCATTATAGATCAAATATAAAGTTCTGAAATTGTGTTAGTGATACATCCTAATCTGCGCCAACCTCTTTTAAAGAAATAATATATATGCCAACTACTATATAGTATAAAAAAGTAATGCTTTATATATTTCCAATTTTTCAATATAAGCTTGAGGTGCTAAATATAAACGACAATCCAATTTGACCCACATTCAGCAAAGGACCAATGTGAGCATGAGACTGTGAAACTAAATGTAAAACTTGTAGTTGATAAGCCGAGAAACAAAGCTATTCCAAACACTCCTTAACCACACACCTATTGCATCTTTATCCAAGATTCAGGACACACATATGCCACTAACATATTTAAAGTTCTAGCTGACAAAACATTAGTTGAACTACACCACATACCTATTTCTTTTATCACACACCCAATGCACAAGCATCTTTATCCAAGATCCATGACACAAATAAGGTAGTAAAAAAAAAAAAAAAAAAAAAAAAAAATTCAAGAAACATAAAACAAATATGGGTTTTTAACGTTTTATCGCCAAAATTAGTTGATAAGCCGAGAAACAAAGCTATTTCAAACAAATATGGCTCCTTAACCACCTAATGGCTTCTAATCTAGTGTTAATTTGCATTTCAGTAGAAAAATCATTCTCTGAAGGCTAGGATTATATGAAATAACCTCATTAATAAAATGATACTTTTTGAATGTTCTTGATTAACAAAAAAATATCATCATGATTTATGAAGAAACAAATCAACATTTAACTAAATTTGTCACATACCTCGAATACGAACATGTTGCCTAGTCACGTAAGTTCACCGCAACTTCACCGCAACTGAATCCTGAAAAAGGCCTACACATATCACGAACATAAAAAATCATCCAACTTTTTAACAATAACTCTGTTATTCACCATCAAGATCTATTCAAGATACCTGTTACAATGCTTTTACATACCTGTGCTAATGGTGATATCCGTGGGCTGACACCACCCTCACGCTCCATGTGTGTAATTGTGTAGCAATTCTACCACCAAATGTTGCAGGCGATTTAGAGTTCTGCATGAACAAACAAAACAAACATTAAAATGAAACAATCTCATATCTATCTATAGAAAAACAAACATTAAAATGAAACAATCTCATATCTATCTATAGAAAACTATAATATACACAATATACATTTCGGCAAAATAGGCAATCACAATACACAATATACACTTACAATAAGCATGTTAGCCTTACTATAATAAGCATTCACAATTTACAATAAGCATGCTAGCCTTACATCTTCCTTTTTAATATACTTACTTACCTAGGCCGGGACTTAAAACGTGTTTTGAATGAGATATTTGGTTGCTATTTTTTCTGTCAAAATAGGCTGTTTGTGAATTGTGATTGCTTATTGTAACTGCTTATACATGGGTGTTTGGGTTTGCAACTCATACTCCAAAAAGTAATTTTTTTTTGATTGCTTAGTAAACTGATTTTAAAGTTGTAAAAAGAATCTATATATAAGACACTCAACTACAGAATGCAATAGAACACATCTAAGATAACCACGATTAGTGAACAATCATTTAATAAACACAATTAATAATCCCAAACAGCCTTTATAAATATACAAAAAAGGAAACAAAAGGTGTTATTTTACCCGTTAGTATTAATTCTTCTAGCACCTCTTAAAACTCGGGCAAACACATAATCCACTCATACAGATTGAGCACTTGCAGATCTTTGTAAACATCACGCTTCTACTGAATAGCTCCTTCTCCTGCATTACCAAAAAGAAAGCGGTAAAACTCAATTACCCATTACAATCGTTTAATATGGGACATACAACCAAGACTAAAAAACACCAAGATGTTCACACCTGAGGCTTGTACTCGCTGGTGTACTGCCATATTCCTACTTATATTATCTACTTTAGTCTCTTCAACCTGTCAAGTAATCAAAAAAGGGTAATGACTAATTTAAGATCCTTCTCCTATAATCATCATATCATAAAACATATATAAAGTTAAGCTTATGGTTGCTACATGAACCGAGAATCAATACAGTCATAAAGATTAATGGCAGTATTAACTTAGTTAAGCTTATGGCTTATTCATAAGTCATAAGCCTTGTCTGACCTCGTCTCTATCTTTCCACTTCAACTCAGTTTTTTATTTATTCGATTGCTTCATCATTTACAATTCAGAGTTAAACAGAACTAAATACAATCCCGTCAAATTCCAACTTAATTAAACCCCATTTACAATTCTCATATTTCAATATAAGCAAAATCCCATCAACCAACTTTTTAACAACAGCTCTGGCATTCACCATCAAGAAGAAAAAAAATCCCAGCAAAGAAAACAAAAAAAATGTAAAATAAAAATTGAAATGTTATACACTTTCATCCAAAAGTGATAACAATATATGGAAAAATCTTCATTAAAGGAAAAAAGCACTAAACTCTTCTGATATGAACATCCAACTTATAAACTTACAAATTGGATTGAAAAGCATGCATCCCTTATATGCACTCAAACGGTTTTTAGTATATAGTATAATAATAGTTCAGAATATTAGATAATGGACCATAATTATATACTCCAGCAGTCCAGCCAATAATTCAGCCCAAGCCCATACTATGTAAAGAAAAGAAGTGTGACTTCTTTCACAATTGTTATTTCACAGTTATTTTATGCGTTCAAAAAGTTTATAGTATTTCATAAAATTTAAGGGTGCGTTTAGTTAGGAGAAAACACTCTTGTTTTCCGCAAAATATTTTGTGGAAAACAAGGAAAAAATAGATCGCGTTCAAATTAGCGTTTTCCAACAAATTGTTTTGCAAAACACAAAATCCCCTATTCCCTAACTTAACAAGGAAAATTACAAAATAAATTTTAGTTGTTTTCCTTCCTTCTTCTTCTTCAAAATAGAAAATACAAACATCAACTAAATGCGTTTTCTATATTTTCAAATGTTTTGTGGAGATAAAGTTTCCTTCTAAATTTTTACAAAACTAAAGATAGAAAACAAAAGATTTTTTTCTCCAACTAAACGCATACTAAATATTTCGACAATACGTAAACTTTTATTAATTATTTATCGAAACATAGAGGTTTAAATTAATTAGTCCGAGTATCTGCAAGTATCAAGGAAGTTGCTAAATTACAAACAAGACCAATAACTATACAAGGTGCATGGCATCTATGCCCAATTTGCTATCGTGTGAGATGCAACATTTTTAGATCTTTGCGAAGGTTCACTTGCATGCATCAAATTAATGACTTAGATCAATAATATCATTCCACAAACTAGCAATTTGAAGAAAATGTCTATTTGTACAAAGAGACCGATGTTAGTTTCCACTTTAATTGTTGAGAAGTGTCTATCACAAGCAACATGGATGACCCACAACATTGCATTTGCTTCTGCCAATAAAATTTGAGTGATGATTTGCACACTCCGATTTATGTTGTCTTGACATTTACGTGAAAATGAATAAAAATGATGTAAGGGTATAAATGTCAAAACACCATAAATTAGAGTGTGCAAATCATCACTCATAAAATTTAATTGGAGAAATTTGCAGTTTTTGTACCTGAAATAATCACAGACCCCTCATGATTAAGTCCTAAGAAACCCAACCCCGTTTTACCATTACTGGGCCATCATGCATCATCACAACTGAATATAATTGCTCCGGGAGTAGGGGGCTGCCATATATCCTGCATATCCTGATTACGTATGACATTTGTTAGAACATTTTGTATTGTTGCATTCTAATTCTTGTAACAAACGAGTAATGTGTTGCCGTACACTTTCGGGGCTAGTCCTAGGCCCTTCATGTGTGACGCGATTGCGATCCATTCAAAGACCCCAACAACACATTAGAAACGAGTCCCAGTAAACTGGTTGACCTAAAGCCATAACAAAAATTTGCTACGCGTATCTTCTTTCTTTTAGAGGAACAAAACGGACACCATTACTTAAATGAACGGTTTTTTCGTGCCTGTTTCTATTTGCTAAAGAAACTAAACTTGTGCTTGTCTGTTTATATTGTGATAAACGTGTTCATGTTAATTTCTTAAGAAGACAGAGTCTAATGTCATTCTGTTATAAAGTATAGTTTTGTCAAATGCATGTTTACTTTTGTTGAAAGATGAAAATCAACTTTGTTTAATTGCCGAAAAAGGTTTTGTCAAAGCCCCTTACAAGAATAGATTAGGTAAGGGATCGATATTGTGGTTTCGTTGTTATTCTTCACCAAACACAAGGTTTAAATGAGAGTATAAAACCAATCATATAGATATAGTTCAGATGTTAAGTTAAACTAATATTGTTCGAGGCGCCTAGCCTTAGGTAATAGTGCAAAGAGCTTGAAGGCAACCCGACCAGCTGATATATAAGAAACGGCTGACACCATACCGTACATTTGGTTTGTAACGAACTACAAACATTTCCTTAAACATCCCAATCGATTCTCCATGTCATTTCTAATATAGATAAGATATCTATAGTTAGAGGAATCGATTCCACATCTTGAAACTCGTCTCAGATCACATATTCATTTCATTATTTGTACATCTATCCTATCAAATATTCAAATGTACCGCCTCAAGCACCAAATCATATATTATACTAAAGAAACCTATCAAATGCCTTATTCGTTATGACCATTGTCACAAAAATAAATGGAGAACAATTTTCTCAAATTAAACGAGAAAACCAACCAATAATCCAACAAACGCTTAAGTACCATGAACGAATTTGTAAAAATATTCTCAATTATAGAATAGAATCGAACCAAACAGCTTAAAACTGTTGTATATATTACATGTATTGCTACTAGAGACAAATAAATCATAACATAAAAAACATAAAAGTGTAGAAAATGATACCGTGAATCTTTTGATCGTGGAGACTCAAAAACACAAACAAGGAAAATGTTGAGGCCTGTGATGCTTATAGTTTCCTTAAGACAGATTCGTCCTTTCCACGGTGCTTGAGAATCGTGAACGTCTATCTCCCAGGATACAACAACGGATAACTCCGTTAGCACAAACGGGTTATTAAGGCGAACCAAAACCATGCATTCCCTCTATTACGAATTGGATACACACAAGGTCAAGATGAACATTAAACAAAAAATGGAGAGGAGTGAGTTATGTGGTTTTCGGTGTATTCAAAGATGAAAGAAGAGTACACAATATATGGGGAATAAAGATGGAGGAAAATAGTCACATTAATTACCAAAAAATTAATATTACTAATGTCTCATAAATTAAAAATTAATCACACATTAATTTTATTCTTAATTCACATTAGTATGTTTGATGACATCATCAATTTTCATTCAACACTTTGACCACATATTCCAACAATCCCCCACATGAATGAAATTGATAACGGGAAAACAAATTTCAACGACTCAATGTTGTAATAGAGTTTTGCGGTTGATATTTGCATAGGATAGGTAGGTGTTACCCTTTGAACCTTCCCTCGTGAAATATACTTAGCCTCCTAGCAGCCAGTAGAACTTGATGTCTTTGAACTGTCTGCTGTTTGTGTAGACGACAATATATATTCACACAAATATCTCCTTGACACATTTTGGTTCTCATAGTTATGTTCGTTGTGGTCATGAACATTAGCCTGGTTCTGCAAGAGCTTTTAGGAATTGCGCCCCCACAATTCCCTTCGAAGCGACCCCACTTCTCTCTCACATAGGTGATTCTTCATTAATCATTAAAAGTCATATGCTTAACCTCATATTGTCATTGTTATAGGAATGGACTAGGAAGTTTACTAACTCCCTTAAATGAATATGGAGTTTATTACTCTCCTACAGTGACCTCAGTTTATACAAGTAGGTTGTATTATTGAACCCAAATCTTGGGATCTCCAGTCAGCTGGGTTAGATTTTTTTTTATATAAACTTTTCAAGGGTTTTAGTCCCATTCCTATTCACGACTTGCTAACTAACTATCACATTTAGCATTTCACAAACGGATCCATAATGTTATTCTATGACTTTACATTGTCAATAGGGATAACTCATGCTGAGAGTAGTTGTCGTATCGACAGAATATGTCTGTACAAATTTGAGTTTCGTTAAACTCTTGAAATACATCAGGCTCATTATTGAGTATTCCAACAAGGCAAGAACTTCATTTTTGTTGGTGTCTTTTTGAACTCTAGCTAGGCCGGAATCCCCCACATGAAATTTATCCCAAGAATTTTGAAGAAAGGTTTTCCCTTTCAATTAATTAATCTTGTTTATAAGATTTTTTCCTCATAAAGATATGACATCAAGACCATTAGTAATTTGTTACTTCACAAGTTTCATACTAGTGTATACACACCTTTTGAATGTTTTGTGTTAATTATTTTCCATATCATAATTAACAAATTCCAAGTCTAGCATGCAATTGACCAAGGAATCAAGCGTATGAGATGCATCATTCTGATTACTCATAGCTTCATTTACTAACATTCTTATTTTAGACAAATCACCACCTTAAACCACACATGTTTTAGGATGATCCCACAAGGTATTTGTATTGCACCCGAACACCGGAAAGGTAACGTATTATGCCATATAGTATAAGAGATATAATGATATATAAAGTTTAGTGCATGTATCCAATGAGTAATAAGTGTTGAGGGTTAAAATAAGTATAATGAGACTTGGAGGGACTATTTTTGCCAAGTGCCTAAACTTATTCCTTCACATGGATAAATATTCAACCCTTGGAAAAATCTGGAAAGTGTGAGTGTGTTCTAATGTGTGTCGACATATAAAGAGAAAAGGGAGGGAATACTAGAATCTTCATCTTAGCTCATTTTGGTTATCAAGAAGTGATCAAGTGGCTTAGAGACCCTTAATTTCAATCCCCTCATCAAGTAAGTACTTTCCCCAATTTGAGAAATTAGGGTTCATGTTATGAGATTTAAGTATAGAGGATAAAGATTGTGAATTAATGATCTCCCTAGTTAATTAGTCACTAATTGAAGTTAATCTTGTGATAGAAAGCATTTGTAGAGCCTATATCAAGTCCAAGTAAGGAGCTAGTAGGGATTAAGGTAAGTATATAGGTATAACTAATGTCATGATGTGTTAAGGTATCTTGTTTTGGAGCTTGTTAATGATAGTTAGCTTGGATCCAATGCTAGTTATGAAAATGTTATGTATTTGCTTACTTGATCAAGGTAAGTGATAATGTTATATTATGCTCCATGGTAATGTTATGATTGGTGTTAAGCACTAATCTCATGAATGTAATGATGGTTATGCTTTATATACTTACTAAGCGTTTCACTTACGGTGGTAGTTAATGATGATTTTGTAGGTACAAGTGGAGGAAGCAAGGTTAAGGACTTAGCCTAGCCTGTAGTCTTGGAAGGAAGGAGTAGAGTAGTGTAGAAGGTAGACTAGAAGACCTCATCTTTTGGACCAAACGTGCTTGAAGTTGGAAGCCCCGAAGTGTCTTTTCTTGTTTTGGTATAGTTCAATCTAGATGGTCATTTTGTTATTTAACGATCTTGTCATCATACATGGTCCTTTGTTCATGTTTAGGTCATGGGTTAGGTATGTGTAAATGTCATGAAGTCTTTATGGTATATGGTTATGGTTGTAGTTAAGTGGTGTTTGGCAATTGGCCAATTTCACCCATTTTGGAATGCTATGGGTCAAGAATTTGTACTAACACCTTCACAATATATTAGAAATGTCAAGTCATGTATGTTTCCAAATAAATATGTAGTTGTTATGTGCGTTGAGTAAAAAGTGTGTATTGGAAATGGGTTAAAGAGGGTGTTTGGCATAAGCGTGTTTCTACCCAGTTTGGGTTGTAAACGGGTCAAACGATTTTGGAATTGTTTTAACATGTTAAGTTAATGATGTTGACTAAGTTTGATGTAATATGGAAGTGGTATAAGCGGCATATTGAAAAAAATAGGTCAAACGGCATGTTTTGGGGTCTGCAGAAAACCCAGCCGGCGGTTGGAACTCCAGCCGGGGCGGCTGGGACTTTTCTGTGAAGCCCAGCCAGCGGTCGGAACTCCATCCGGGCGGCTGGGACTTTTCTGTGAAGGCCAACCGGCGGTTGGGAAGTATTTTCAGAAATTTTCGATTTTCGAAAAATCATATCTTTTGAACCGTAAGTCGTCAAGGGTTGTGCCATCCGGCGTTTCGAAGATAATTGAGTCTAGTTTCATTTAAGAATAGTCTCAAGGTCTGAAAGTTTATATAATTTTGTCAATGGTCAAAAGAGTAACAGAAGGTATGTAAAGTTGAGTCGTTTCCGCTCAAAAAGTTTTAATTTTTGGTCTATTTGGACACGGGGTGTAACAACTTGGTATCAGAGCTTTGGTCTAAGAGATTTAGGATTTCCAAGACTTAGGCCTAGTGTAGATGCGTTTAGAACTAGTGTTTGTTATTTGTGTATTGTTTGAATGATTTTTGAGGACACGTATGTTAAATATTTTTATGACTACGCCTGGCCACCGTAGTGATAACAATATGGTACATATGTGAAATTGAAATCATTTAGATCATACACGGGTGACAAGCTAGGGTGTTTAGTATAAGAATAAATATGTCATTCATGCATCGGCTATGTATATGATTGTACTTGATATTGTGACTTACTATTTTCAGTAAGAAGAAGAAATGGATACCCCTCACCCGAAAGAAGTTGCGAAAGCCACGGTTTCCAAACATGCCGAATCTTCGGCAAGCGAAGCGGGTGACAACAATAAAGACAAGGAGAGTTCTTCCTCTTCTAGCTCCGGAAGCCTTAACTTTAGAGGTTTCACAGAAGAGGAAATAAAAACTCTAGACTCAATGATGGCGAAAAGGGTGGGTAAGGCTATTAAGCAAGCAATGCCCTATTATGTCAATAAGATAACACAAAATCTTCGGGGACTAATGAAGGAAGAGTTTAAAGAATTTAAGAAAGAATGCGGACTAGTAAAGGAACCCAAGAGTGACAAAGCTACTTACCGTGATTTCACGGCTAGTGATGTACCACGGTTTACCGGTGTCCTCGACCCGATTGTTAGTAACAGGTGGATTACGGCTGTGGAGGGTGCTTTCCGTACTAGTGGATGTGAGGAAAGGAAGAAGGTTATCTATGCTACAAACTTTCTTCGCGATAGCGCTAAAACTTGGTGGGAGGGGAAGGTTTGTGAGAAGGGTGAACCTTGGGTCGAAGCATGTACTTGGAAGGAATTTAAGGAGTTGTTTAGTGCCGAATATGCTCCGGTTGAAGAGATTGACAAAATCCAGGAGAAATTCCAATCTCTCACTCAAACCAACGAGACAATGAATGAGTTGTGGAGAAAGTTCAACGATATGGTTCCCTATTATCCCGAATACCATGGTAATGAGAAGCTTAAAGTTGATAAATTTCAAAGGATGCTCAAGGATGATATTCGTGATGTGATCTCGCCGTTTAAATGTACTACCTTGGAAGAGCTTTTGAGTAAAGCTCGTGTGAGAGAAGCAGACTTACTAAGGAGAAAAGAGAAAGAGGCTAAGGAACCAAAGAGGAAGCAAGAGTTTGGAGATCGAGATGGGAAGAAAACTAAATTTGATCATGGCAAGGGGCCGCTTGGTTGGGGGGATAGTGGGGGTGGGTAATGGGTATATAATCATTAATGATGGTTGGTTTAAGGGAATGCAATGGCCCATTACCCACTAGTGGGTAATGGGGCATTACCCAACAATTTGGGGGGTAAGGGAATGCATTGCATTGCATTCCCTTTGCATTCCTCACCCTTTGAACCAAGCGGCCCCTAAATTTGATCATGGCAAGAAAGGTGTGGGAACCAAGACTAAGGTGGCATGTCCGAAGTGTAACAAGTTTCATCTTGGAGAATGTAGGCGTAATATGCCGGGTTGCTACAAGTGCGGAGCTCTAGACCATCAAAGTAAAGATTGCACCAAACCAATGATAGTATGCTACGGGTGTAATGAAATAGGCCATAGGTTGAAGGATTGCCCGAACTCAAAGGTAATTGAAGCAAAGCCATTGAGAACTGTTAAAGATGAAAAAGTGGAAGTTCCAAAACCAAAGGCTCGAGTTTATCAGATGAGTGCCGAAGAAGCCAAGTCGGGGTCTGATGTTATCACAGGTATTCATCTTATTAATTTCGTACCCGCTCGAGTTTTGTATGATTCGGGTGCTAGTGTGTCCTTCGTATCTTATGATTTTAGCAAGCATCTAACCACCTAACCAGTTAAACTTCCGATACCCCGCGAAGTCGAAATAGCCGATAGTAAAGTTGTTGTTGTATCCAATGTATATCAAGACGTAGAGATAGAGATTAATGATAATGCCTTTAAGATTGACTTAATTCCCATAATGCTCGGGGAATTTGATATTGTTATATGGCATGGATTGGCTTGACAAATATAATGCGGCCATCCTATGTAGCTAAAAGATCATCCGGGTTGTAAATCCTAGCGGTCGCGAAATGATTATTTATGGCGATAAAAGGAAGGGTGAATTAAAGTTATGCTCTGTGATGAAGGCTAGGAGATATTTATCACATGGTTGTTATGCCTTTTGTGGCTCACGTGGTAGATACAAGCTTTGAAAAGAAAAGCATTGACGATGTTCCGGCTGTAAATGAATTTTGTGACGTCTTTTCGGAAGACTTGGCGGGTTTGAATTCCGCATTGATCTCGTTCCGGGCGCTACACCTATTGCAAAAACTCTTTATTATCTAGCTCCGTCCGAAATGAAAGAATTAATGAGTCAACTTCAAGAATTGCTTGACAAAGGTTTTATCCGCCCTAGTAGTTCACCGTGGGGAGCTCCAATCTTGTTCGTTAAGAAGAAAGATGGTAGTATGCGGATGTGCATTGACTACCGTGAATTGAACAAAGTCACGGTGAAAAACGTGTATCCGTTACCAAGAATCGATGATCTCTTTGATCATCTTCAAGGTGCATGGTGGTTTTCAAAGATCGATCCCCGTTTGGGTTATCATCAATTGAAGGTTCGAGAAGAAGACATTCCTAAGACGGCCTTTAGGACCCGATATGGGCACTATGAGTTTACGGTTATGCCCTTTGGTCTCAAAAACGCACCTGCGGTTTTCATGGATCTTATGAACCGCGTATGTAGACCGATGTTGGATAGATCCATCATAGTGTTCATTGATGATATTCTTATCTACTCAAAGAGTAAGGAGGAACATGCCGCGCATTTATGGGAGATTTTTGAGACATTGAGGAAAGAAAGGTTGTACGCTAAGTTCTCAAAATGTGAATTTTGGTTACAAGAAGTTCAATTCCTCGGTCACGTTATTAACTCCGACGGTATTAAAGTTGATCCTTCAAAGGTGGAAGCTGTAATGAAGTGGCAAGCACCAAAGAATGTTGGTAAGATTCGAAGTTTTCTTGGCCTTGCGGGATATTACCGTAGATTTATACAAGACTTCTCCAAAACAGCGTCATCGCTAACAAAACTTACTAAGAAGAACGCTACATTTGAGTGGGGTGAAGAACAGGATGAAGCTTTTCATACTCTACGGAAAAAGTTATGTGAAGCACCAATTCTTGTGTTTCCGAAAGGAACTGAAGATATGGTAGTTTACAGCGACGCGTCTTATTCCGGTCTCGGATGTGTTCTTATGCAAAAGGGGTAAAGTAATTGCTTACGCCTCGAGACAACTAAAGAAGCATGAAGAAAATTATGCAACTCATTGTGGAAACCGTAGAGGGGGGGGGGGTGAATACGTTTCCATTTAAAATCTTAAAACCTTTTGTATCAAACACCCAATCAAGTGTGACGTAATATGAAAAGTGTCAACAATGATCACATATCATCTAGGGATGAATAAATTAAACTACAACACAAGCACAATCAACCATGACACATACATAATCAACATAACATAAGCAACTAGCCACACAAGCATAAACGTAATGCAAATATAAATATAAAGCGATAAAGAATAAAATGAAAGTAAAGAGATAAGTAAGAAGGCGCAAACCGGACACGATGATTTATAGTGGTTCGGTCACGAAGCTCCTCTTCGCCCTACTCCACTCCCCGAGTACCCAACTCGAGAGTTACTTCACTAATCAACAAACTCCCTTTAGGCGGAGAAAACCGTACACGTCGCTTAACTTGTTTTCCGACACTAAGCTAGATGTCGAGTGCTAATCTTAGCTAGCACCAATATACCACGATCTACCCGATCTACACCGTACACGTAGCTTATCCTATTTCCGACACTAAGCTAGATGTCGAGTGCTAATCTTAGCTAGCACCAATCTACCACGATCTACCTGATCTACCCGATCTACCCTTGATCCACATGATCAATCACACAAGCCCAATGGCTTCAAGAGATCTTCACTATCTCTACAAGATCACACTTGATCTTGACTCACTCTCTCTCACAAAGGTAAAATGATCTTGATGTATGCTATGATACAATCAAGAGTGTAACAAATGTTACAAGACCTAACAACTATAACTCTTGTATCTTCTTGGATACCTTGAGTTCTTCTCTTGCAAATGAAGAGGAATGATAACACTTTGTATCTACTTGGATACTTTGTGTTCTTCTCTTGCTAATCAAGAGGGATGACAACACTTTGTATCTACTTGGATACTTTGTGTTCTTCTCTTGCTAATCAAGAGGAATGAAGAGGATCACTTGAGTGGATGATTGGATCACTCTTAAACAACCTAAGGCCCCGTTTGGTTCGCGGAATATTTTTGATGGAATTGGAATCTGTCAATGGAATTGGAATGTGAAGGAATTGGAATGTTAAATAATTGGAATGTGGAGGATTTGGAATCTTAAGGAATAGGAATTTGCAAAAACTAACGCGTGTTTGGTTGAATGAAAATGAAATTAGAAAAAATAAATTATAATAATAATAATAATAATAATAAAAGAAATAATAATAATAATATTAATATTAATAATAATAATAACAAAATTAAATAGTAATAATAATAATAATAATAATAATAAATAATAATAATGATAATAATAATAATAATATTAAAATAATAATAATTATTAATAATAGCAAAAATAATAGTGATAATAATAGTAAAATAATTATGATATTAATAATTATATAAAATTAATTATAATAATAAAAATATTAAAATAATAATAATAATAAAAATAATAATAGAAATAATATAATAATAATAATAATAATAATAATAAAATAATAATAATAATAATAATAATAGTAATATTAAAATAATTATTATTAATAATAATAACAATAATAATAGTAATATTAAAAAATATTATAATAATAATAATAATAATAATAATAATAATAATAATAATAATAATAATAATAATAATAATAATAATAATAATAATAATAATAATGTTTCTCTCCGTCACTTTGGGCGATCCAAGATCTGTGACTTCTCCATCCAAGATCTGTCACCCGACGATCCATGAAGACTCCCACAATCCCATCTTCAATGGTCCATTCACATTCAACATCCATAGTTGAATCCTGGTTCCATCTTTTCTTGTTCATTTTTTCCTTTTTATTCCGTGTATATATATATCCGCTTTTATCTTCTTGTCCGACTTGGGTTAGGGTTTTCGTCTTTGAAACCCGTCTTTTTAGTTTCATAGTTGCTGTTATTTCAGTGTGTGGGCCTGTTTGGATTGTGGTTTTTAAAACCGAGATTCGGTTGAGCAGTGTTTCGCTACTGGGTTTGGTTGTAGCTATGGGTTTTGGATGTAGTTATTGAGCAGTCTTTCGAGCAGTTTGTTCTTGCTGTTAATTGCTTGCGTGGTGATCTCGCTGATCTCGCTGCTCGTCTTTATACTTAAAAAAAATAAAAAAATAAAAAAAATAATAATAAAAAAAAAGGCCTTTGCCCTTCTTTTGCTGCATTTAGTTTTATAGTTGTGGTTTTGAGCAGTTTGGGCAGTTGTTTGGTTGCTGTTGTGGGTTTAGTTGTTTGGTTTGGAACAGGTTGTCTAGGGGCTAGTTCAGACTCTGTTTGGGTTGCTCCTGTTGGTTGTCCATCCATTTTGAGGTTGCTGCTGTTAGATTCAGTTGTTTTAGTTGCTGGTTTTGGCCTTTGTCCCTCTTTAGTTGCAGTTAGTTTTATAGCTGCAGTTTGGGTAGTTGTTTGGTTGTTGCTGTTGGATAAGTTACTGGGTGTTTTCAATGCCTGCGGTTAGGTTTCACTGTCCCTTTGTGGGTCTTAGTGGATGTCGTGATGGTGGTGGTAATGGGCTTATTAAAACTTCTTTGATCACTCATCTTCGCGATCGGCACTTTAGTGGTGAGGCTCAATCTATCACTAGGCATTCTCTTTTGTCGGATTTGGCTATTTTTGAAAGGGCTGAGGTTACCCTTAAGCGTATGGGTTTGTGGTTATGTGGTGGTTGTTTCAAAACGCACACCTTCCGGACTAGGTGTCGTCATGGTGCGGGGTCTGATTTTGTGTCTCCTCCTGATTGTGGTGATGATATTGTTCGGTTCGTGTTATATGATCTCACCAAACCACAGGTTCCTTCCCCTGTTGCCCGTGTTGAGGATTTGGTTTCAGACGAGCTTGGTGGTTTTGATTTACCTCTTCTTGATGCTTTATTCTCTAAGGGGTTGCGGACTGTCAAATCCATCCCCCCAAATGTCGTTTGGAGTTTTCTCGTGCTTTGAAAAAAGCTCTTGATATGGTGATCTGCGCGCCTGATGACATTTCTTGTTGGGTTGGTCTGTTAGTCTTGCCTCTTTGTCTCCTTAAAACTTTTTGCCCGAGGAGTAATCAAGAGTGTAGGTCGGCCACTAAGCGTCAACGCCAGGAAGAGTATATTGTTAATGCTATTCATGCATGGGGCACCCCTGGGGGCAGTTTGCAGGTTGTACGTGAGGTTTTAGCCGAACCATCCCCATCATGGTCTAATATTGATGATGACAGTTTGGATTTGGGTGACCGTAATGTCAAGCAGTGTAAGAGGAAGATTTGTGATGGTCACTATACTGCAGCGGTCAGAGTTCTTTCGTCTTCTGGTATTGCACCGTATGATGTTTCTACTCTTGAAGACTTAAAAGCTAAGCACCCTTTCCAGTCGGCTCCTCTCTTACCTGATATTCCTATCGATCATCATTACCTTATCGCATCTCCAGCTACGGTTCTTGACATGATCAAGAGTTTCCCTCGTGGTACTTCATGTGGACGGGATGGGTTGCGTGCCCAACACCTTTTGGATTGTTTAAATGGTGCAGCTGTGGCTATTTCTGATGAGTTGATCGCTTCTATCACTCAAGTGGTGAACCTTTTTCTTGCTGGTAAATGCCCGAGGGCGTTGGGTGAGTACATTGCTAGTGCTCCTCTCACACCCTTAGTCAAACCAGGAGGGGGTATCCGTCCTATTGCTGTTGGGACTGTTTGGAGGCGGTTAGTTTTCAAGGTTTGTGCGTCCATGATTGGCCATTCTTCGGATGGTTATTTAGATGATTTACAATTTGGTGTTGGGGTATCGGGTGGAGGGGAGGCTATTCTTCATGCTGTGAATCGGTTGATTGAGGATCGTGGGGGTGATGTTGGTCTTTCTATGTTGTTGGTTGATTTTAAAAATGCTTTCAACATGGTGGATCGGGCTGTTATGTTGCGTGAGGTTCGACTTCATTTCCCGGCTATTTCACAGTGGGTGGAATTCTGTTACTCCAGTCCTGCCAGATTATATTATGGTGAGCATACTCTTTGGTCTCATCAAGGTGTGCAACAAGGTGATCCGCTCGGGCCTCTTCTTTTTGCTTTAGTGTTACATCCCCTGGCATGTAAGATTAGAGACTCTTTTAACCTTTCTTTTCAAGCATGGTATCTGGATGATGGCACTATTATTGGAGATACTTTGGTTGTGGGTAAGGTTTCAGAGTTGATTATGATGGATGGACCTAGTCGTGGCTTACACCTCAATGTTGATAAAACTGAGGTTTTTTGGCCAAAGGAAGACCCCAGAAGAAGATATGCGGGTGTTTTTCCCCCTAATATTTCTCGCCCCTTACACGGTGTTAAATTATTGGGTGGGCCCGTTAGTGTGGATTTTGAGTTTCGTAGTAAGCTTGTTCTGAAAAGGGTGGCTAAAACCATTGAACTTATGGATGCTGTTGCTAAACTTAATGACCCTCAATGTGAGTTGTTGCTACTCCGTGCATGTACTGGTATTTCCAAGTTGTATTTTTCTATGCGCACATGTTCCCCCCGGGTCTTTGAGTGTGCTCAGGTTTCTTTTGATGCGGCACTTCGTTCTTCGTTGGAGCGTATTGTCACTGCTTCTGGGCCTGGTTTTGGTGATTGGCAATGGAGACTTGCCACCCTTCCCTTTGCTTTCGGGGGGCTTGGTGTATATTCTGCAGGTGATGTCTTGAAATATGCTTTCCTTGCTTCTAGACTTCAATCTGCTAGCTTACAGACTAAGCTTCTCCATAGTTCTGGTATTGCAACTGCTGGTCCCTCCTTTGATGATGCCTTATGTACTTTTAATATGAGTATGGATATTGACCTTTTGAGTAACCCAAGCGAGGTCGCTGCCCCCAAACTCATGAAGAAATTGGCAGATATATATTTCGATCGGGTTACTCAAACTGTTGAATCTACATACCATCTAGCTCCTCGACAGATGGCTTTATGGAGTTCACTAAGGGAGGATCATATTCAGATTGGCTTAGGGTGGCTCCGATTTCGGGACTGGGACAAACTATGAATGCCAGGACTTATCGTTGTGTGTTGTGTTACCGGTTGGGCGTTCCTCTTTTCACTATTCAGGCACCGTGCTCAGCTTGTTCTAGGGTTTTCACTGGAGATATTTATGGGGATCATGCTGTTTCATGTGCGGGTATTGTTGGCATTAAACACCGGCATAACATTGTACGTGATGTTCTTGTTGATATTTGTTCTCGGTCCGGAATCTCAGCTCGTAAGGAGGTGGATATTGGGCTTTATGGAGACAGGGACAGATCCTTACGACCGGCTGATATATTGCTTTATTCTTGGGACGATGGGCGTGATGTATGTGTTGATCTTACGGGTTCGTCGCCTTTGACGCAATCTGGGATGATTGATTTTAGGCCAGGGCGTGCGGTTATTGATGCAGCACAGCGTAAACGTGTCAAGTACGATGCCAAATGTGTTGATATCGGGTATGGTTTCCTCCCCTTCTCCTTCTCTTCTTTTGGAGAACTTGAGAAGGATGCAGTAACCCTACTAAAGCGTATTCGACGATTCTCTATGACTCAAGACATTGGGGCGCGTGCTGCGGTTCATATTTTTAATAGAATTGGTTTTGCTATTGCTAGAGGTGTGGGGGCCCAGTTGGTTTCTCGGCTTCCCACCAATTTCTTGTAAATTCTATGAGTTTTTTTAATGAAGTGATGTTTATAATAAAAAAAATAAATAAAAAAAATAATAATAATAATAATAATAAAATTTATTATATTATATTTAATGAAATTTATTATTATAATAATAATAATAATAATAATAATAATAATAATAATAATAACAATAATAATAATAATAATAATAATAATAATAATAATAATAAAATTTATTATATTATATTTAATGAAATTTATTATAATAATAATAATAATAATAATAATAATAATAAAAATAATAATAATTATTATTATTATTATTATTATTATTATTATTGTTATTATTATTATTATTATTATTATTATTATTATTATTATTATTATAATAATAATAATAATAATAATAATAATAATAATAATAATAATAATAATAATAATAATAATATAATAATAATAATAATTGATTTTTGATGATAAAAATAATGAATTCCATGGAATTGTAAACATTCCTCCCATTTTGCTATGGAATGTTGAATTCCGCAGAATTGGGATTTTAAAGGATTTCCATTCCGTTTCATTTGCAACCAAACACATTAAGGAATGGAAATCAGATTCTAAATTCCTTGAATCTGCCAACCAAACACGTTATTGAATGGAATTAGATTCCAATTCCATCAAAATCCTGAAGATTCCGTGAACCAAACGGGGCCTAAGACTTTCCAAATGATCAAAGAAAGTTTTCTAAGTGAGGAGGGATTAGACCAGAGAAAAAGGACTGGAAAAATCAAGTTGAAAGTGTGGAATGGTCCACTATTTATAGGCAAGGGAAAATCTGACCGTTACAGCCCTACGGCTCCACTAAATACCCGACGGCTCCATTAAATTTAATGGAGCCGTCCCTATTTAAAGGTGCCGTAGACGCTCCCTTTTTTGTCTTTAGTGGGGAAGGTTTATTTGGGGAAGTTGGAGCTGTTTTGGGGGGGGAAATGACTGTTGGTAATTCAAAATAATTTGAAATGATTTTTCCAAATAAAACATTTCTTTTTAATTCAAAAATAATTTGTAAAATGTATTTTTGAAAAATGTTTTGTCACATTTATAAAAATGTGAAGTTTAGAAAAATATAATCCTTTGATCATTTGTCAAGTAGTAGATTTGTTTGTCCATACCTTGAGTGATTTATGTCGGGATGGAAATCTACGACTTCGTTGAAGCATACTTGAGACGTCAGGAGGTGTTGATGTAAGTATGCATTGATGATTTGTGTTTACAAGTAACTTGCACATTTTACGTTATGTATTACAAGTTACATGTTTGTCATTATTAAAACCGAAGAAACCGTTTAGTTTAAATATCGTAATATTTGCACTAACAATCTCCCCCTTTTTGATGATGACAAATATGTAAACCGTAAAACATAGTAAAATGTAAAAGTTACCTGTTTACACTTCCTTCTCCCCCTTTTGTCGAATCAAAAAGGTAGTTGCCTCGAGCGCTTCCTTGGATTTACTTCCTACTCCCCCTTATTGCACTACTATCCTTTCTCCCCTGAAAGGCGAGCTTGCATCATCCCAGTGAAGCCTTCTATCAACACTTGTGAAGACGACTCCATGCTATGTATTCAAATACTCCCGAGCTCCCCCTAGCTCAATGCTCCCCTATGGTGACTTAAACCCCTTGTTTATTTACCTTAGTATCTAGCGGATCCATGGATCAAATTCTTACAAAGACTTTTCCTACATCAAGGGTTAGCTTCGTGCAGCATAATATATAACAGTATAGGAGCAGCATTATAAGGATAGAATACACATAGCAAGACATGCATAGGTTAAACTATGTAAACACGTAAGTGTCACAACCCGACCGAAACCTAAGGTGTAATTGTTCACTCAATCACACTAATCAAGAACGAGATTCGTTCATTGATTGACGCATTAAATGACTTCTTCCAAGTTGTCATTGGGAAGGAAAGTTCTAACAAACCTTTTGAACAACATAATCATCTACCTAAGATGATTGATGTTAAGGATAGTTTGTTAATAAGACATACTCTAAATGATTACTATTATGACAAGTCGTGCCATAAAGTAGACTCGATAGAGGTTATACTTAAATAATTCCATAAGGTGGGAGAGTGTTGGTTGTGGTGACAACAAGGACAACTTGGGTTATGTGGTTGTAGGGGATAAATAATGGAATGACCCATTAGTGGTTGTGGTGAAGGTGATAGTGATAAGGATGATGTGTTGGTGCCAAGTCCAAAGAGGTTTGATGGTGATAGGGTTAGTGTGATGGCTAAAGGTTGTGGTGGACTTGGTGGAGGTAAGGGTGTAGGAATCCTAAAGGTGTAGGATGATGATGATGTGGTTGGAGGTGTTGGTTTTGCCCTTTGAGGAAAGGTGGGAAAGGATGGTTTAGGTTAATATATCGTTTGCACTGACAATGAGATGCATGATATAATTCAAAAGGGAAAACGAAAAAGGTGTATGTGATTCTAACAGGATTGTTGGTGGATATCTCTAACGGGGTTAAGGTAACGAGGTTCTAGGTTTCTAGGTTGGATGATCCTAGTTGTGTGTTAGAGATAATTTGGTGCATGAAGGGTTTCATGTGTTTGTGAGGGTTGAAGGTTGTTGAACTAACTATCACTTATCCAAAGTGACGAGTAGTTGTAAGGTTTGAGTGTGATGAGTTGAAGGTTATAAGGTTTGAGTGTGATGTTCTATGGGTTGAAGGTTCTTAGACTAACTATCACTGTCAAGAGTGAAGTGTAGCTAAAAGGGTTGAGTGTGATGATGATGTTAATGTGAGGTTTGAAGGTGAGATGCAAGATAAGCTTGCAATGGTGAGGCCTTATATAGGCAAAAGTTGTGGGATTCGAACTAAAGTTGGTGTTAGAGTCCTATGGTGTAGTGAGGGAATCCTAGGGTGTATGTGAGTTTGCAAAATTTTGCAGGTTTGGGGTTAGGAATGCAGGGATCTAAAGGAAACAGTGAAAATTCGTCAAACATAGGTACGGTACCACTAAATACCACACGGTACTGTTAAATGTAACGGTACCGTGGCCTATTTAACGGTACCGTGACCTGGAAGTCACGAATTTTCCTGTGTAGCCTAGTTCTGGGCAGCTAAAGGGAAGTTTCCTAGAGAATAAGAACCACATTTGTGTGTTCTTGAGGGTGTTTGGTGAAAGACTATATGAGTGTGTTTTCACTCCCCCTTAATCTATGACCATCCGGACAAGATGTAAAAGATAAAGAGGAAAACAAACGTTGACGAAAGCGATGAGCTTAGTAACGTCATGACAAGTGGTGGATAGCATACGATAAACTTCACCTTTGAAGTCACGTAGCTCTTCTCAATCATTGTGAATATTCATAGAATATTATGATGAGGCATGCGATTACTAGGAGATATCCTAAGGGTTAAGAAGATAAAATCTTCAGAGTTGTGAGGTTGGTGACAAGGTTCTAGTGGGGTTATCTCAACTTATCCTAGCGGTTCTTCGCTTGAGGTGTGTGGAAGGTGAGTGGGATGCGGAAGCATTGGTAGTGTTTAGTACCATGCGGAAGTGTGACGGAAAAAGGCTAAGGAATCAGATGATAGATACAATCTATTCTGATAGGAGATGGTTTTGGGTTTGTTTGAAAAAAGCTGTGCAGAAGAAAAGTGAATAGGCGCGTTTTTCAGATGCACGGCTCCACGGTTCCACTAAACATTAGTGGAGCCGTGTCTCTTTAATGGAGCCGTGTGTCTGATTGAGCCATTTTTCTTCTGTTTTGACTTTTGGCTGATTAATCTTACTTATTTAGTAAGACTTTTTGACACGAGGAAAAAGTTTATACCTAATAAACTTTTTGATGAAAACGACTAGGAGAGATGACATGAAATGACCTTAGTGTTTCCAAGGAAATTGACTAAGTTGTCATTGGATGAGGGTTGACTTCTAATATTTCCCGTGAAATAAATAGAAGTTATAAGTAGTGTTTTGGAGGATGACTATAATATTTCCCATGAAATATTTAATTAGTCGGAATACGAAACGCAAGGAATGACTTAATATTTCCCGTGAAATATTCAAACAGTCATGTGACAAGTCGAAAGGGAATGACTTAGAATTTGTTAGAGAAAATTCTAAAAGTCATGAGACGAATGAGAAAGATGACTTAAAAAGTCATGGGTGATTAGTAGAGAAATGACTTCAATGTTTCCCGCGAAACTTTTGAGAGGTCATAAAGTGGATGAAAGGTTATAAGGTATGACGCGAGGGATGACTTTAACATTTCCATAGAAATATTGAAATAGTCATGAGCGGGATGATAGGAATGACTTAAGAAGTCATATGACGAGACGTGAGAGATGACGTTCATATTTCCGAAGAAATATTTAGGTAGTCATTAAAGTGATGTGAAGAATGACTCAATATTTCCAGTGAAATATTTAAAGAGTCATGAGACGAGACACATGAGATGACTTCAATATTTCCAGTGAAATATTTAAATAGTCATAAGATTTATGGAATAAGTTCCATCATTCCTAGACCTAGACGGAGACGGTTAAGGGATTCTCGGTTGAGAGGATTGGTTGATTTACGGATTTCGAGGTGCTTCGCACGCGAGTGTTTCACGGTGTTTTGAAAGACGTAAAGCTAGGCCTATGGTGCTGATTCGCAGCAAGGTTTGGGATCTAAAGATGTGTATATACACACGAGGATGAAAGGAACACTAATCACTTATAGAGTAACTCGTGAGTCCTTTGTCACCCGAGGGTAGACGTAAGCTTTTAGCTTTTGGATGAGCGTTTTAACATACATTGTTAAAAGACTTGAATGTGATGTTTCGGATATGACATTTAACAATTGCGATCGCAAGTTAAATTTACTTGATATTTCGGATGAAATATTTAAGTTGTCAACCTACTCGAGTTCTACTGGTTTGTATCTAACCTACCCATGACAAAAGGGTGTATTGCTTGAAGAAGGCAAAGGGATGACTAGGAATTAGGAAACTTCGCGACTACTCTAACTTATGGGTTTTGACACTAGTGTATGACTCTATGACTTCTAAGGGTTCATAGTGATAGGCATACCTAATTCCTAATGTGTCAAAATGACCTAGTGTGGGTGCAAGCAAATCATGTAGAATGCACATAACGAATAAATGCAAACATCATGCAGAACATGATAATCATTTAGCATTTAAGATCACGAAGACATTTAATCATATCTTATGAGAACATGTTATCATTTTGAAACACATATGTGGGATGCAAGCAATCTAGGTTTGCTAAGGAAGATCCTAGTTACTACTTGTTCAAAATGAGATCCTAACGGGAGATAAAGTTTACCGATGTAAACTATCTCTAATCAAATGTAGGAATGAAAACTTTTCAAGTTAGAGAATGAGTATGAGACTATCACTAGTGGTGCTCAATTAAGGCTAAACACGACCATTTTTACGGGTTATACACCAACCCAACTTCTCTCCTGGAAGCAATCCAACCGTTAGGTCAAATTGAATTTCTAGTGCGATAGGTTCTCCAGTAGTCATTCTCATGTTAGAAGAATTTGAATTCCTATATTTGCCTATCGAAGTATAGCAAAGATGATTTTATCTTGTTTTGCTATACATGGCCTAATATGACTTAATTAACCATACTTTGAAAGTAGGTTAAGAAAATGACATGTCTTACACAACTCCTAACAAAGGCAAGCGAGATGTTTTAATTTCGTGTTTGAGATTTAAAGGTTGTTTGATGGAGATGGTGTATTTTATGATCTCTTGGACAACATCTTTGTTTGTTGAGTTGTTACATGTTATTTTAACATGATTTGGTTTCCTAGAACCAAGAGACACTCTAATGTGATACAATGTAGAACCTATTACATCGTGTGTGTTTCAAGAATGCTCCTTTGCATATCTTGAGTGAGAATCTAGTGAAGGTTACTTACCTCAATAGATCTTGTGAGCATTTTATTTGAAATGAGACATACTGTTTATTTCAAAAAGTATGCTTTTCTAAGAGGAAACTTATCACTCTTAAGAATGCTTTGTGAAACAAGTATTTTAGTGTATGACCAATTTTACTTGTTTATGAAATGACACATGTCATATTAGGTTATTATTCAACTCTAATATCCTATATTTGTTAACAGGATGCAATGTATTCTCTTGTAACATAACCATTCGTGTCACAAAGAAAATAAGATGCATAGGATATAAGTTATCCTTTGTCAATCTTTTGATAAGAGAAATACATGTGATATTCTCAAAGATTGATGACTTACATAATAGTTAATAACATATTATGTATGACACTTTTACTAGACATGTGACTTTGAGTGTTGAGTTGTTCATGAGTAAAGTTTACATATGTTGTTTGTTTGCTCTTGTTTGGTTTTTCGGAAAGACACATTTACTAATTGCACTGCAATGTAAATTACTTGTATATTTCGGATGAAACATCCAAGTTGTCACTCCTACTTAGTTGTGTATTTTATGCATCTTTTAAACATATTAGTTTAATGTTTGGAACACAACTATTGGACAACAAGACTCAATATATGGCATCTTCAACACAAGTGTGAATTATGATCCGATGCATATTATTTTTGTCTTGAGAGGACGTCATTATTTTCATAACAATCGAGTGTGATTGAGTATGTAGATTCAAGATAATATGTTTCATCATGTTTTGATGTTATCTTGAAACAAAACAAATAATGACTCCAATTTCATGTCCACACTTGAAAACTTGTCAATTAGATTCGATGATGATATCAATCATAATTTGAATAATGAATTGATATGTACTCGAAATCTTTCTTGACCCTCACGATCACTCCCTTTTTTTTTTAAAGAAAATAAAAATTTAAGGAGTGTGTTCCATTTATTCTAATACAAGTTGTATGTGTGAGGTTAATGACATATTAAGTTACTACTTTGATATTGTCATTTATTTTTATTTGAGAAAAACTATTTATATTATTAAGTATAATACTTTTAGTTTTTCGACACCTCATTAGTATAAAAATAATTATCTTAACTATTTTTATACAACATACGTAAAATACTAAATGTCTAAAACATTTTGTATGTGTGTTAGATCAATTCAAGTTTAATACATTTTCCTTTACTTAAGTACTAATGTATTAGATTGACCTTTTATCTTGTTTAGACAACCCATGGTCAAACAAGACAAAATGATGTAATGTTTTAAAGATCATGTTACGGATTTTATGAAAGTGTTAAGTGTTTTGGGGTGATATACTTTTTACACTTAAACCTTTGGAAAAATAATTGTGTAAGACAATATCTTTCTACACACATGATCTACCAACTTAGTTTCTATTCCTAAGAGAGTTACTAAACCATTTTAAGAACTTGCAACAAATGCAAGACAAATGGTTGATGCCTATATGCAATGCAAACTAATTACTTAATATAGTGCAAGTGATTTAGCATGAGCCTTATAAGTGCATAAACCGAAAAACTATAATAAGCAAATAGCAATTTAGCTTAACACACAAAAATACTTATCGTCATTTTGTGTATTAGGTATAACAATGTATACTAAGCTTGATTTTATTTGACAATGAATTGGTTTCCTCCCCATTTCAAATATTTTTGCTGAGCACTTTGAAAACATGTCAAGGTTTAAAAGTTGAATCGCCCTTTTTCAGTTTGACCAAAAATTTACGCAAACTGCATGACCAGAAGACCTTTAGTTGAAAATCAAGGACTTTAACATACTTTCATTTAGAACTAATTCATAAAAATGTTTCTCAAATGAAAGTAGACTCAACATCGTTCAAAATGATGGGCGACACGACTCGTACAGACTCATGGTTGATTTTATATGGATTTTTGAAAATGAACCAAAAATGAAAAACAGATAATCAGATGCACGGCACCATTAAATGACTCACGGTACCATTAAATATAACGGTACCGTACAATGTTTAGTGGTACCGTGGTCTGTTTTCTGATTCAGAACTGCATGACTTAATGACTCGTTCTGAAAACATGACCGGACATTGAAAGACACTGTTCTTTTAGTGGTTTAAGAAAACCTTCAAGCTAGTATGACAAAGTATACTTAACAACAAAACTTGTTAGTATTAAGCAACTAAATACTTTTCATATTTTTATCACCTTCATGGGTAATTTGATACATGGATCGTACTCAATTTTGAAAACCATTTGTTTTAAAAATTTGAGCGACGTGGCTCTGGTACCAATTGTGGAAACCGTAGAGGGGGGGGGGTGAATACGTTTCCATTTAAAATCTTAAAACCTTTTGTATCAAACACCCAATTAAGTGTGACGTAATATGAAAAGTGTCAACAATGATCACATATCATCTAGGGATGAATAAATTAAACTACAACACAAGCACAATCAACCATGACACATACATAATCAACATAACATAAGCAACTAGCCACACAAGCATAAACGTAATGCAAATATAAATATAAAGCGATAAAGAATAAAATGAAAGTAAAGAGATAAGTAAGAAGGCGCAAACCGGACACGATGATTTATAGTGGTTCGGCCACGAAGCTCCTCTTCGCCCTACTCCACTCCCCGAGTACCCAACTCGAGAGTTACTTCACTAATCAACAAACTCCCTTTAGGCGGAGAAAACCGTACACGTCGCTTAACTTGTTTTCCGACACTAAGCTAGATGTCGAGTGCTAATCTTAGCTAGCACCAATCTACCACGATCTAACCGATCTACACCGTACACGTAGCTTATCCTATTTCCGACACTAAGCTAGATGTCGAGTGCTAATCTTAGCTAGCACCAATCTACCACGATCTACCCGATCTACCCTTGATCCACATGATCAATCACACAAGCCCAATAGCTTCAAGAGATCTTCACTATCTCTACAAAATCACACTTGATCTTGACTCACTCTCTCTCACAAAGGTAAAATGATCTTGATGTATGCTATGATACAATCAAGAGTGTAACAAATGTTACAAGACCTAACAACTATAACTCTTGTATCTTCTTGGATACCTTGAGTTCTTCTCTTGCAAATGAAGAGGAATGATAACACTTTGTATCTACTTGGATACTTTGTGTTCTTCTCTTGCTAATCAAGAGGGATGACAACACTTTGTATCTACTTGGATACTTTGTGTTCTTCTCTTGCTAATCAAGAGGAATGAAGAGGATCACTTGAGTGGATGATTGGATCACTCTTAAACAACCTAAGACTCTCCAAATGATCAAAGAAAGTTTTCTAAGTGAGGAGGGATTAGACCAGAGAAAAAGGACTGGAAAAATCAAGTTGAAAGTGTGGAATGGTCCACTATTTATAGGCAAGGGAAAATCTGACCGTTACAGCCCTACGGCTCCACTAAATACCCGACGGCTCCGTTAAATTTAATGGAGCCGTCCCTATTTAAAGGTGCCGTAGACGCTCCCTTTTTTGTCTTTAGTGGGGAAGGTTTATTTGGGGAAGTTGGAGCTGTTTTGGGGGGGAAATGACTGTTGGTAATTCAAAATAATTTGAAATGATTTTTCCAAATAAAACATTTCTTTTTAATTCAAAAATAATTTGTAAAATGTATTTTTGAAAAATGTTTTGTCACATTTATAAAAATGTGAAGTTTAGAAAAATATAATCCTTTGATCATTTGTCAAGTAGTAGATTTGTTTGTCAATACCTTGAGTGATTTATGTCGGGATGGAAATCTACGACTTCGTTGAAGCATACTTGAGACGTCAGGAGGTGTTGATGTAAGTATGCATTGATGATTTGTGTTTACAAGTAACTTGCACATTTTACGTTATGTATTACAAGTTACATGTTTGTCATTATTAAAACCGAAGAAACCGTTTAGTTTAAATATCGTAATATTTGCACTAACACTCATGATCTTGAGTTCGCGGCTGTGGTTTTTGCTCTAAAACTTTGGAGGCATTATTTGTATGGTGTCAAGTTTGTAATTTACACCGATCATAGAAGCCTTTAATATTTCCTTGAGAAGAAAGATCCGAACATGAGACAACGAAGATGGTTAGACTTGTTAAAAGATTATGATTGTGAAATTCGCTACCACCCCGGTAAAGCGAACGTTGTGGCGGATGCCTTGAGTCGCAAGGATCGAAATGAAGTTACTAGGATTCATTCATTACGGATGATTGTTACGTCCGACCTTTTTGATAAAATCAAGTTAGCTCAGGAGGAAGCATTGAAGGGAGAAAATAGAGAAAGTGAACGTATTACCTCTCACATTCCGCATCTTGAAGAAGATAGTTGAGGGATTAAGACACGTTATGGAAGGGTTTATATTCCTTTTCGAAGTGATATCAAAGAATTGATCCTAGAGGAAGCACATAAGTCGAAGTATTCTATTCATCCGGGAGCTACAAAGATGTACCTTGATTTGAAGAAGAATTATTGGTGGCCGAGTATGAAAAAGGATTGTGTAAAGTACATTGAGAAATGTCTAACTTGTTTAAAGGTTAAAGCCGAGCACCAAAAGCCGTATGGAAAAGTTCAACATTTAGACATTCCGGTTTGGAAGTGGGAAAAGATCACGATGGATTTCATTACGAAATTGCCAAGGACGAAAAAGAAGAACGATGCAATTTGGGTAATAGTAGATCGCTTAACAAAGAGTGCACACTTCATTCCGATCAGAGAGAATATGCCTGTTCACAAGTTAGCTAAGATTTATGTCAACGAGATAGTCGCACGTCATGGAGTGCCCATTTCTATAGTCTCCGATAGAGACGGACGTTTCACTTCAAACTTTTGGAAAAATTTCCAAGAAGAACTAGGTACGAAACTACATATGAGCACGGCTTTTCATCCTCAAACCGATGGGCAAAGCGAGAGAACGATTCAAACTTTAGAAGATATGTTACGAGCTTGTATGATTCACTTTGGAGGTAATTGGGACGATCATTTGCCTCTAGTTGAATTCGCCTACAACAATAGTTATCATGCGAGTATAGATATGTCACCCTATGAAATGCTCTATGGTAGAAGATGTAGGACACCCGTGTGTTGGGAAGAAGTTGGAAGAAGGGAATTGGCGAGCACGGATGTGGTATTGGCGACAACGAAAAAGATTGAAATGATTCGAGCAAGACTTAAAGCGGCACAAGATAGGTGGAAAAGCTATGCTGATAATCGAAGAAGACCAATCGAATTCGAATTAGGTGATTTTGTCATGTTAAAAGTTTCTCCGTGGAAAGGCGTTTTTAGATTTAAAAACAAAGGGAAACTAAGTCCGCGGTTTATAGGACCATTTAAAATCTTGAAACGAGTAGGCGAAGTAGCATATGTGTTGGAATTGCCCGAAGAAATGACAGGTATTCATAATACCTTTCATGTGTCATACTTGAGGAAGTGTTTGGCGGACGAAACAAGCGTGGTCACTTTAAACGATATCGAAATTGATCCAGAATTGCTTTCGCAAGAAGATGAACCGGAAGCTATATTAGGAAGGAAGGTGAGGCAATTAAGAAACAAGGAAATCCCGTTAGTAAAAGTTCAATGGAAGCATCGAAAAGGCACAAGTATTAGGTGGGAGACGGAAGAGAAAATGAGGAACAAGTATCCTCATCTATTCCAAGAGTAGATTTCGAGGACGAAATCCTACTTAAGGGGGGATGAATTATTACACCCGAACCCCAGAAAGGTAACGTATTATGCCATATAGTATAAGAGATATAATGATATATAAAGTTTAGTGCATGTATCCAATGAGTAATAAGTGTAGAGGGTTAAAATAAGTATAATGAGACTTGGAGGGACTATCTTTGCCAAGTGCCTAAACTTATTCCTTCACATGGATAAATATTCAACCCTTGGAAAAATCTGGAAAGTGTTAGTGTGTTCTTATGTGTGTCGACATATAGAGAGAAAAGGGAGGGAAGACTAGAATCTTCATCTTAGCTCATTTTGGTTATCAAGAAGTGATCAAGAGGCTTAGAGACCTGTAATTTCAGTGCGTGGTTTTGCGACCTTACAACAGGTTTTACCTCTCGAGGGATCTCAAGAGGCTTACAACCCCACCAGGCAGTGTACCTGACCGATGTAGTATAGTGTAGTGGTAAGTACGGGGGATTGATCGTTCTCCACAGGGAATAGTGTTCGTTAGGTATGAAAGGCTACTCTAATTAGGTCTAAGGGTTGAGGAAGATTCTTTTTGTGTTTTTATATTTTTATGAAAGCAAGTAAAATCTCGGTTTTGAAGGAGTGGGCGGAATTAGTTGCTAGTCAACTAACCCAAATGACTACGAATGCAAATAAAATAAAATAACAAAAATGAAAAGTGGTGAGAAACTTATGTGTAGAGAAATGTGTTTACTTAGATTTCCTTACTCCCTAACTATCTTTTACCGGTTAATTAGTGTGTATTAGTCGCGTGGATGACGGGTGTATTCCTTAATACCATTCGTGGGGTGGCGTACTTACTTCCCCAAACTCTACAAGCTCCTACTTCACTCCTATGTCGAGCCGGCTAGGAAGCTCCTAACATGGGATCACTAGAATTCGCTTGTGCATTAAATACAACCATAAAAACCTTTAGTACGCGTTTGGTTCATGTTTCTTAAGACGTTCAAGCAAGTTACCGAATAGGAAGTTAGCCAGTTTTCTTAAGCCTAACATAGATAAACAATCATCCAATACAACTAACAACACACTAACAACCAATAATCAATAGCTAGGTTTCATTAGATCTAAGCAAACACAAGATAAAATTAGCCTAACATGTTAAAAAAAAGACAAGCATAAGATAGAATCAAACAACACATAGACATATTGAATGATTAATTGATAACTTATCTTTCAATGAAACATGGAAGATCTCAAGGCAAAAAGCCCTGAAAAAGTAGCTAAAATCGTCTTAGGGTTTTATCCCAAAATTCCACACACTAAGCTCTCCCTTAATGACAAAAGATTAGAAAACTATATATAGATTTTTGGATCTGACGGCGTCACCTTATGCATTGTGACGCCGTCACCTCGCCGCTTTTAGGGTTCCCGGGTGACCTTCTTGACGCCGTCCCTCTTTAGCTCTTCAAAAATCCATTCTGGCTTATCAAGGCTTGACGCCGTCTAACCCTGAACGTGACGCCGTCCCCTTATGATTTAAGCCGTGACGCCCTTGATTTAATTAAAGCGTGACGCCGTCAGAATTCACATGCTAACTCACTGGCCCGTCATGAGTAAATTTCACATCCCACTTTTCTTGCCAAGGCATGACGCCGTCAAGAGATGATTCTGACGCCGTCAAAGGTAAATTTCAGCCGATTTTGAGACTTTGCCGTTTTCTTCACTTTAATGCTCCAAAAACGTCCAAAATGCCTCCTTTTCCAGATTTCTCCTCAAAAGTACCTAAAATGACAAAAGGAACGATTTAGGGCAATATTTGATCAAATAAATACGATTTAAGGCTTAAATGACCCCTTAAAAGCGGTACACTTTTCGCCTCATCAAATACCCTTACACTTGAGATTTGCTTGTCCTCAAGCAAATGCGCTTTTATTCTAATCAAAATACAAGTTAGGGGTCATTTAATGCTAACATAAAAGTAATTACAACAAATAATCGTTCCACTTCAATCATAATAAGCACGGAGATTACAAACTAGCACCTCACAAGTAGTGTTTAGATACTCACATCTCTCAAGTGTCATCAAAATAAATCTCATAAATGAAAACGGATAATATCTCTCACTACCTGTCATAGCAAATAGATTACCATAGGCTTGGGAAAGGAACGAAAACCTCCTCCACTAGGCGTAAGCACCTAAGATAAACTATCAAAGAGGGCTTTTAAATGGGTTATAATGTTAGGTGTAGGGAAAAGGAAAACACGGTTTTGTTGGATACGGGATATTTTACTGGTGGCGAGTTAAAAATCTTGATCAATTACATGTACTCTACAATGTTGCTAAGTCAAGACTCGACTCGATCTTATGCTAGAAACGAAATAACAAAATAACAAAAATATAAAACAAACATAAAATGAAACGGGATGGTAGTCCGTATGTTTTTTCTATTTTTCATTTTCTCATTTTTTTGTGTTTTTCTTGATTTTTTTTTTTTTTTTTTTTTTTTTTTTTTTTTTTTTTTTTTTTTTGACATACACTTTTACCCTACCATCCAAAATAATACATCATAGGGGCGTTGCATCCCCTTTACACTTGAATTTTTACATAACTTTACAAATACTAATCTAATGACTCGAATTAAGATAATTGAAAAACTTGGAGTACTTTTAAAACATTTAGCACATATGGGGGTAATAAATGATGTTCTTCCCCATTACTCCATTACACTAGTACTTTACCCATGAGTCCCAATCGTCCCAAAACAATATGTACAAGGATATGACTCGACTTAGCAACCATGTAATCAATTAGATAATTAACTTGGGTTTAAACAAATGTTGTCACAATAATGCACTAAAAATGAGTGCATACAAGGTAGGCTAAGGCGATTTGGGTGTACATTTTAGTGGGGTGTAACAAATTCTTCCTTTAAGTAAAATGCTTAAAGGTCGAAACGAAAAGATAGGCTCTGAGGGGTGTACTAGGGGTATCGTGTACTAAAAATGAGTACAACGCAAAGGGGTGTGGGGGAATTACTTGACCAATGTAGCCAATGTAATTATAACAAAAACACAGGTGTAAAACAATGGGTTAATCCTAATGCCTCTTATCATGTAGTAAATCTAACTACACGAATGTAGTCTCACTTGTGGCCTTGGAATGGTCCTAACGCAAGTTCTAGAATCTAAGTGCTACCGGTACACACATCATAGCATAAATGCTTTTCCTACCAATTCTAGGGGCGAACCTCACATATTTGGGGGTGGAAAATTTTTTAGTGGTACGGTTTTTGTGCTAGTCATATAACTCCTATCCGTGAGACGCTCATTAAGATCAAAGTTTCACTCCTATATGTTGTAAAAAATTTTAAATTTGGCACTAAAATTGCCCTATCAGGTATTTATCTTAGTTTTATTACACATCTACTATTAAACAAACAAAAATCAAGCGTAATAGCATTCTCTAATCGTACTTTTACCCCCCCTTACACTTAAGATGAACATTGTCCCCAATGTTCAAATAACAAATGTAAAAGCATAAAGTAAAAGAATGAAATCAAATACTCCCCTGATTCGCTCGTTGGATAGTGAAATCACACGGTTAAATCTTCCTCCAAAGAGAATGTTGAGGCTCCATGACTAATGCATCGCCATAAGCTTGATCCAAAAACATTTCCTTGTCCAAAATAACCTGTTAACCTGAGAAAACAAACACGAAAACCTGCATAACATCGGCGGGATAAAATCTATATATAAGGATATAATGCTTGTGGAATGATAATTTTGCAGATTCCTGGAGATTATAAGTTGGAGATTTAATAAAAACTTTTTATGAAAACAAAACTTTCAAAAATTTCTGGAAATTAAATCTGACGCCGTCAGGTTATAACCCCTGACGCCGTCAGAAATGACCTGACAAAAATTTTCATTTTAAGTTTCCGGAAAATTTCTCGAAAAACCTTTACCTTACTTCCTGGAATTCCTGCAAAACTTCATTATGACTCGATACAAGCATTTGACTCAAACAAATACTAATATGTATGCTAATTTATTATTATTACGATTCATGTTAATATGTGTTCTAATAAACCGATTTAGATTTCCCTTACACTTATCTTTTGCAAAATACCTTTATATGTAGTTAAGACGAAGTTAAAAACAAAATAAAGCATTTTCACAATTTAGTTTTGAACATGAATCAATAAGAATAAAAATTAAACATACATACGGAAACAAATAAAATCAAACAAACAAATAAATAAACACATAAAGCAAATAAAACAAATAAAGCTTGGGTTGCCTCCCAAAAAGCGCTTTTCTTTATTAACGAGTCTTGTAGCTAGACTCAAAGTCACGTACATTACGTGACTCCATCATCGGTCACGGTTCCTAGGCCATTCTCCTTCCCGGTTCTATATTCCGGTCCTAATTTCAAACAATCCTTGTAGAAACCGAATATCCTTTCCATAACATAGTCTACTCCTTTACTTCTATCCTTATCATTCCTATAGTAGACCGCTTGTTTAAGCTCCTTCTCAACATTTGACAAGTGTTGGAATTGTTCTATCTTATATGGCATTTGGTAGCTTACTTCATCGGTCTCATCCTTAAATCTAACTATCCCTAAGGAAGGTTCATAAGTCATTCTAGAGACCTCAACAAATGGTTTTCCAAAAACCACTTGAGTCAAGGATGCATCGACTATTGGGCGGATATCTACTACAATTACAAAGTCGGTGACATAGGTGAAGTTTCCTACATAAACCGGTAATCCCTTAACTCTTCCCGTGAAGTTACTCATCCAACCCTTGTCAGGGAGCATCCTATACCCAAGTTGATTTTTCATTATCAAGTTGTAGTGGGCTCTAGTCATGATGTTTATGGGCGATCTAAGGTCGATGTAAGCTTTCCACACATGTAGATGTCCGATGTTGCATGGTATGTTGAGATTAGAAGGGTCGCCTATTTCTATGATTGGTCTACCTAGGAAGTATGGTGTCTCGGGGTCATCGAATAAGTTTGTATGATATGCACGCTCTTCCTTAGTGGGTAGCCTATTGAAGTAGTCCTCATCATCATCTACTTCTTCAATCACACTTGTCCTAACTTCCTTATCAACCTCGACCTTCCTATCCTCATCCTTAGGTTCACTTTCTATCCTACCCTCATTCTTGTCACTTTCTTCCATGCTCCTATCGATTGGTTTAATAGTGACAACGTTGACGAAGTGGACATGTTTGGATGAAGAAGGGTCTTTGACTTGGGGTCCGCTATTTGTGTTCCTAGCGTCCTTATGTGGAGGTGATAACACTTGGTTATGGAGAGCTTTCAACAAGTTGTCAATTTTATTGGTCATCTCAGTTTGTTGTTGATTGAATTCGGTCTCGAATCTAGCTATCCGAGCTTCTTGAGATGCCATAAATTGAGACATCAATCCTTCAAAGTTATTGGTACTACCATTGCCGGAAGGATTGTTGTTGAAAGTATGGTTCGAGTTGGAACCGCTTGATTGGAAACGATTAGGTGGGTTGGAAGAATTGGTTTGTTGAGAGTTTTGGTTTTGTCTCCACCTAAGGTTCGGGTGATTTTTCCATGAAGGGTTGTATGAATCACCATAATGGTTTGGCTCGGGTTTGAAAGTGTACCACTTGTCTCCCGCTCCGTCGGTACGCGAGGATGCGTAGTCCACAAAAGCTTGTTCGGGGAGTTCCATGCAATCACGAGTGTCGTGGGGACCACTACATAATTCACATGAAGAAGTGATTTTGTTCACTTGGCTTGAAGGTTTAGGAGCCTCGTAGGATTTCATGAGGAACTTGACTTGGTCTTCAAGTTCTATGATCCTACGGTCGGAAGTGCTTGAATTGTTCGAAGGCAAAGATATTGCCTTGACCGTTTTATTCAAATCACGGGGATCACTCCAACTTTCGTTGTCATAAAGAGCAAGATCCTCTAGGAGAGCCCATGATTGTTCCGCACTTAGATCACGTAGCTTGCCACCGGCCGCTTGGTCAATGGTTTGCCTCGTGGAGAGATTGATATGGTCATAGAAGATTTGGACTTGGAGCCAAAGTTCTATGCCATGGTGAGGGACCTTTTGGAGTAAGTCCTTGAATCGAGTCCATGCCTCGTAGAGAGTTTCGCCTTGACGTTGTTGGAACATCAAGATATCATTCCTTAGCTTGGTAGTTCTTCCCGGTGGGAAAAACTGAGCAAGGAAACGAGTGGTGAGATCATCCCAAGAGGTAATGGATCCTGCGGGTTGACGTTCTAGCCACTGACTAGCTTGGTCCCGCAGAGAGAATTGGAAGAGACGCAATCGGGTCGTCTCTCGAGTGGCAACATCAAGGTCTATAGAATCAACGATTTTAAGAAAGTCCTTGAGATGTTGATTAGGATCTTCAGAACGAAGTCCATGGAATGCGCATCCACTTTGCACCAACCGGATGGTGTCGGATCGCAAGGGTGTGATATTGGCTCCTTGAGTGAGCTCAATGGTGTTTCGATAGCCATGGTGGCTAGGACGGGAATACTCTCCTAAAGTACGGGCTCTAGGAGGTGGTGGTGGTTGTTGTGGTGGTGGGTTGTGGGGGTTAAGGATATTACCATCTTCCATGATGTTGGATGGTATGGTTACGAACAAAGACACGAAGAAAATAGATAGACTAAAGAAAACCTAGAAAAATAAAATAAAAATCTCACTAGAAAGGAATCTAGTGAGTAGACCTAATAGAAATAAAAATTTCAACCTAAACAATAACTATTCCCCGGCAACGGCGCCAAAAACTTGGTGCGCGGTTTTGCGACCTTACAACAGGTTTTACCTCTCGAGGGATCTCAAGAGGCTTACAACCCCACCAGGCAGTGTACCTGACCGATGTAGTATAGTGTAGTGGTAAGTACGGGGGATTGATCGTTCTCCACAGGGAATAGTGTTCGTTAGGTATGAAAGGCTACTCTAATTAGGTCTAAGGGTTGAGGAAGATTCTTTTTGTGTTTTTATATTTTTATGAAAGCAAGTAAAATCTCGGTTTTGAAGGAGTGGGCGGAATTAGTTGCTAGTCAACTAACCCAAATGACTACGAATGCAAATAAAATAAAATAACAAAAATGAAAAGTGGTGAGAAACTTATGTGTAGAGAAATGTGTTTACTTAGATTTCCTTACTCCCTAACTATCTTTTACCGGTTAATTAGTGTGTATTAGTCGCGTGGATGACGGGTGTATTCCTTAATACCATTCGTGGGGTGGCGTACTTACTTCCCCAAACTCTACAAGCTCCTACTTCACTCCTATGTCGAGCCGGCTAGGAAGCTCCTAACATGGGATCACTAGAATTCGCTTGTGCATTAAATACAACCATAAAAACCTTTAGTACGCGTTTGGTTCATGTTTCTTAAGACGTTCAAGCAAGTTACCGAATAGGAAGTTAGCCAGTTTTCTTAAGCCTAACATAGATAAACAATCATCCAATACAACTAACAACACACTAACAACCAATAATCAATAGCTAGGTTTCATTAGATCTAAGCAAACACAAGATAAAATTAGCCTAACATGTTAAACAAAAGACAAGCATAAGATAGAATCAAACAACACATAGACATATTGAATGATTAATTGATAACTTATCTTTCAATGAAACATGGAAGATCTCAAGGCAAAAAGCCCTGAAAAAGTAGCTAAAATCGTCTTAGGGTTTTATCCCAAAATTCCACACACTAAGCTCTCCCTTAATGACAAAAGATTAGAAAACTATATATAGATTTTTGGATCTGACGGCGTCACCTTATGCATTGTGACGCCGTCACCTCGCCGCTTTTAGGGTTCCCGGGTGACCTTCTTGACGCCGTCCCTCTTTAGCTCTTCAAAAATCCATTCTGGCTTATCAAGGCTTGACGCCGTCTAACCCTGAACGTGACGCCGTCCCCTTATGATTTAAGCCGTGACGCCCTTGATTTAATTAAAGCGTGACGCCGTCAGAATTCACATGCTAACTCACTGGCCCGTCATGAGTAAATTTCACATCCCACTTTTCTTGCCAAGGCATGACGCCGTCAAGAGATGATTCTGACGCCGTCAAAGGTAAATTTCAGCCGATTTTGAGACTTTGCCGTTTTCTTCACTTTAATGCTCCAAAAACGTCCAAAATGCCTCCTTTTCCAGATTTCTCCTCAAAAGTACCTAAAATGACAAAAGGAACGATTTAGGGCAATATTTGATCAAATAAATACGATTTAAGGCTTAAATGACCCCTTAAAAGCGGTACACTTTTCGCCTCATCAAGACCCTTAATTTCAATCCCCTCATCAAGTAAGTACTTTCCCCAATTTGAGAAATTAGGGTTCATGTTATGAGATTTAAGTATAGAGGATAAAGATTGTGAATTAATGATCTCCCTAGCTAATTAGTCACTAATTGAAGTTAATCTTGTGATAGGAAGCATTTGTAGAGCCTATATCAAGTCCAAGTAGGGAGCTAGTAGGGATTAAGGTAAGTATATAGGTATTGCTAATGTCATGATGTGTTAAGGTATCTTGTTTTGGAGCTTGTTAATGATAGTTAGCTTGGATCCAATGCTAGTTATGAAAATGTTATGTATTTGCTTACTTGATCAAGGTAAGTGATAATGTTATATTATGCTCCATGGTAATGTTATGATTGGTGTTAAGAACTAATCTCATGAATGTAATGATGGTTATGCTTTATATACTTACTAAGCGTTTCACTTACGGTGGTAGTTAATGATGATTTTGTAGGTACAAGTGGAGGAAGCAAGGTTAAGGACTTAGCCTAGCCTGTAGTCTTGGAAGGAAGGAGTAGAGTAGTGTAGAAGGTAGACTAGAAGACCTCATCTTTTGGACCAAACGTGCTTGAAGTTGGAAGCCCCGAAGTGTCTTTTCTTGTTTTGGTATAGTTCAATCTAGATGGTCATTTTGTTATTTAACGATCTTGTCATCATACATGGTCCTTTGTTCATGTTTAGGTCATGGGTTAGGTATGTGTAAATGTCATGAAGTCTTTATGGTATATGGTTATGGTTGGAGTTAAGTGGTGTTTGGCAATTAGCCAATTTCACCCATTTTGGAATGCTATGGGTCAAGAATTTGTACTAACACCTTCACAATATATTAGAAATGTCAAGTCATGTATGTTTCCAAATAAATATGTAGTTGTTATGTGCGTTGAGTAAAAAGTGTGTATTGAAAATGGGTTAAAGAGGGTGTTTGGCATAAGCGTGTTTCTACCCAGTTTGGGTTGTAAACGGGTCAAATGATTTTGGAATTGTTTTAACATGTTAAGTTAATGATGTTGACTAAGTTTGATGTAATATGGAAATTGTATAAGCGGCATATTGAAAAAAATAGGTCAAACGACATGTTTTGGGGTCTGCAGAAAACCCAGCCGGGCGGCTGGGACTTTTCTGAGAAGCCCAGCCGGCGGTTGGAACTCCAGTCGGGCGGCTGGGACTTTTCTGTGAAGGCCAACCGGCGGTTGGGAAATATTTTCAGAAATTGTCGATTTTCGAAAAATCATATATTTTGAACCGTAAGTCGTCAAGGGTCGTGCCACCCGGTATTTCGAAGGTAATTGAGTCTAGTTTCATTTAAAAATAGTGTCAAGGTCTGAAAGTTTATAGATTTTTTTCAATGGTCAAAAGAGTAACATAAGGTACGTAAAGTTGAGTCGTTTCCGCTCAAAAAGTTTTAATTTTTGGTCTATTTGGACACGGGGTGTAACAACTTGTGTAAGTCCTACGCTTACAACATGTCATTCCAGTTTACTTGTGATTATATGTTTATAATCACATTTAACCTCTTATCATTATATGAATATCACAATCATATAGAATAAATGTGTAATCATTTCACACAATCGAAATATGTCCAATGTAACGAATGGACAATAGCTCACTTTGGATGACACTCACACAATTCAAGTTAGTTACATAAACCAACGTAATTTGTTGTCATCTATATGTGTATTCTTTCTTGACATTTCACAATGTCCTACACGGTTATGTTCAACATTTAGTCATTTCTTACATAATGACAAACCGTTAGATTATTAGCAAAATGAGTTCGAACAAGTCTTTACAATTGTTAATCTTTCTAGAATAACAAGTAGTTTGATTATTTGCTACAATATTAACAACAGAATATTTGCAACATCCAAACTTTCAATACTCGGTACAAAATCAAGTGACTTGTTCATGTTACAAAATTAGTTGCACAATGCTACAACACCACACCAAACAACCTTAAACAGGCACTACTTTGCCACAATATTTTGCACCAACTGAAAGAAACAATCTTGTGTTGAACATTGCACAAAATATCACATAATTCTGCATTAAAACAATCAGAAAATGTTGTACCAAACAACTCAAATGTACGCATCTTAACAACCCAAATTTCAGACGAAGAACAACTCAACCGCTTAGAAAAAAAAAATTGTACTAAAATAAAAAATGCAATCAAATGATTCTTCCATTTAAACTCAAACTTTACTTAAATTAAATTTACAATGTTACCTAATCACTGTAAAAAAAATAAAAAAATAAAAAATAATAATAATAAAAATTGGGTGAATACTCATTTATTTACTATGTGAACAACATCTTTTTTCATGACTATACAGTTGTAACAACAAAGTTGTCTAAACAGTACAAGTTGTGATTAAATGGTTTACCCATTTAAGTTCAAGCTTTTCATAAATTCAAGTTTAATGTCTTACACACACACTTAAAAAAATTGGTTCAAAACTCTTTAGTTTACTATGAGAACAACACATGTTCTTGCAATCACGTATCCCGAACAACAACGTGTCTAAAATAATTTATGTACTAAAATAGAAATTTTGATTGAACGGCTCACCCATATTTTCTATAGAAATTTTGGGCTAAAATGCATATGTTTACGAGCAACGCATTTTCCCACGAGTGCACAACTGTGACAACAACTATTTTGGAGTCCAAATAACACCAATAATTCGCATTCTGCAAGAATGAGTTATATCTCAATATCCGATAATGAAGTCAATACTAGTTACACAAACCAGTACCACGAGAATATTTCAACCAACACGCTTCGAACAATTTATTGTTCTATCAAAATGTAATAATCTCGAATTTTCACTACAACTATCACAACCAGTTTGTAGTCTATCCTTATTCTTCACATGAGATTTTACAAAATTACTATTGCTTTTCGCAAGATCATACCATCTTAACACCATAAAAAGTAGTGAGCAAATATTTGTTTTACATGATAGTATCAAACTAATCATAAATATTTCCAAGCAAGTGGTTTCATATCAATTTATTTGACATAAATCACAATAAATGGTTTGACCCATGAAACGGAAAATGAATAAGTGGTCACATATGAAGCATTTATTACTATTTTATAATCAAACCATAAGAATGAATCATTTCTTGTTACATACTAGCAGCCAACAAACAAACTGTTTCGTCACCATAATCCCTCATCAATATACAAATAAATTTCAACGAATGATATTATGAATGAGCAGAATCGGTGTAAACAAAGTTGCAAAAACAATTGAAATAAACCTCATTACTTCCTTGTTTCTTTTCATTTATTTGGTCAATCAATTAACCAACTAATCGAGCTCAGATATAAACTTGATTTTTTTTTAATCTACCGTACGTTATACATGTTTTATTCAAACATAACCACCAAACATTTTAGTTCAAACTTCACATGCATGTTATTATTTCAAAGAATCAAATGCAAGATACTCTAAAAATCAGTTGCAAATCCAAAGGAGAAAAAAAAAATCTTTATCTAACATGCCCTTTCTAAAAGATGATACATTAAAAAGAAGGTTATATCACTTCTTTAGGTCATTCGAGAAGACCAAATACCAAACAAAATATTGTTTTTTTTTCATTGTCCCAAAAGTCATGTGAATATTCATCACCCCAAGAACTCTCAGGCTGGATGCAGTAAGACGACCAAGTTCCCCCATTTTTCTCTGTCACGTCAGCTTTCTCTCTCCAGCGACCTACAGGCGATTAGGTGCCCCAGTAAGGGCGACCAAGTTCAATTTTTTTTATTTTTTTATTTTTTTTAACAAAAAAACATTTTTAACACAAAATTAAATTTCATTAAAAATTAAAACATTACATAGATAAAAAAAAAAAACATTAAATAAACATAAGCTTCATACATAAACATAAACGTAAATTTCAGTAATTCGGGTTATCCCAAGTTTCTGAGTTGTCGGAGTCGTAACCATCGTCGTACGCAGAGTAGTTTGCAAACTTGCTCTCCTCGTACTCTGCTTCCAATCTGCTAAACTCCCGCTCCTTATCATCGTCCCAACCCGAATTGTCTTCAGAACCAGGCGCAACGAATCTTGGTGCAACAGATGAAGTAGATGCACCTTGGTCAAAGTTTCGGTTCTGTTGTGATACAGAACGAGCTTCAACGTTTTCCTCATAACTCCAGCGGATCTTGTTGCTGATTTGGCCCTGAATCTGTGAAACGCAACCCCACAACGTCTCACTAATGGCTCCATATTTGCGAGCTTCATCGTTCAAAAACTGGTCGATCACAGCTTTTCTGTCTTCAGATATGTCTTTGCAGTCTACATATCGTTGTCTCAGTTTTTGTTTCTGTGGCTTTGCAACTTCAAATTGCTTTATAACCTCGACAAGAGCTTGTTGTCGAGCCTCATCTTCTTGTTCGGCTTGTTTTTTGATATAGTTTTGCAGTTCTTCGACGGTATGGGGGAGACGACAAGCCATTTGAATATTGTGAGATTTGTGGATTGAAATGTGTGTGTGTTGTGTGTTTGTGTTGTGTGTTGAATATGTGTATGTATTTATAGTGGTTTGAAAGATTTTTTTTTTTTATAAACAAGTTAATGTTTTAAAAAAATATGGCCAGCACCCTTTTCAAATAGATCGCTTGGGTGACCAAGTTGATGGAGACCGAGTCACTCGATCGAGTCCCACACTAAGGGAATCGATCCCCTTATTTGATCGCCTATGGGTCGATCGACCTTACTGCATTAAGCCTCATGTAACTTACGTGCGAGAAATTAATATTTCGATATCTTTAGATAATTTCACTTATGAAACGACACAACTTTAATATTTCTTCCACAAAACAAAATTTTTCAAACTATCATGCCTCGTTATTTCAATCACTAATAGCAAATGAATATGTCTTAAGATTGTTGTATATATTATATGTATTGCTACTAGAGACAAATAAATCACAACATAAAAAACATTAAAGTGTAGAAAATGATACCGTAAATCTTTTGATCATGGAGACTCAAAAACACAAACAAGGAAAATGTTGAGGCCTGTGATGCTTACAGTTTCCTTAAGACAGATTCGTCCTCTCCATGGTGCTTGAGAATCGTGAACGTCTATCTCCCATGATACAACAACAACGGATAACTCCGTTAGCACAAACGGGTTATCAAGACGAACCAAAACCGTGTCTTCCCTCTATTACGAATTTGATACACACAAGGTCAAGATGAACATTAAACAAAAAATGGAGAGGAGTGTGTTCTGTGGTTTTCGATGTATTCAAAGATGAAAGAAGAGTACACAATATATAGGAAATAACGATAGAGGAAAATTGTCACATTAATTACCAAAAAATTAATATTACAAATGTCTCATGAATTAAAAATTAAATCACACATTAATTTTATTTATAATTCATATTAATATGTTTGTTGACACCTATCAATTTTCATTCAACACTTTGACCACGTATTCAACAAAAATATCATAGCATATCATTATCACAAAATTTACAACTCAACAACCATTGTTATTCTCTTAAATATCCCATTCACACTCTAGACAAAACATCCAACATCATAGGAAAATGGAAAACCATGTTCCTCCATTGTATGATCACTTAAACAAAAATATATTTCTCAAGGTAAGGACTTTTGACTTTCGATATCTATAGGCGCGGTTGTATCCTCCACATCCTTATCCTCTGATGTCACGAATTTAAGGTAATGCTCGATGTCTTTCTCAGAGCTTCCGGTCCTTTTATGGAACCATTTCCGAACGGTTTTTGGCTTCCTGTCACTGATGGCAATGGAGATGTCATTTGGGAAGAGATCTCTCATCACAAAAGCGTGCAAAATTGTGGTTACAAGTAGGCCAAAGACGGTTAGGGTTGCCATTGAGCAGAGGACGACAGTTAAAACTTTTGTAAATATGTTGGAGACTTCGTTTGTGTATCTGATTGTTGCGATTGCAGCTCCGGTCATGGGAAAAGTGTATGCCCACCATGCCAAAGAGAACTTAAATCCTCTGAAAAAGTTTGCTCGAACAGCCTGTGAAATAACACCAAACGATACTTTTTAGATATCGAATAAACACTTTTGGGATTTTTAGATGCATCCAAACAACTTATGCTTATCAGATTATTTAATTTGTGTCAATAAGCTGTTTTGGATTAGCTTAAAAGAAATTCCCATATAATCAGTTAAAGTTGCGTGGCAATAAATCCTAAGCCAATTTTTATGACCCTTAAATACTAGACACTCATATTTAGTTGGGATAATTTCAAAAATGCCCCGGTTGCTCAAGGCTTGAGACTATCTAGATGGAATATTTTGTATTTGCTTTTCTAGACCAGTTGCCTTGGCAACTTGAATTTAGCCAACTATGTGCCGCCACTTGTCCGACATAAAGGCCGACAATTGCCCAAAAAGTACACGCCCAAAAGTACACAAGTTGGCCTATCTTGTAATCTGTAAATTAAGTCACACTTGTTACTTGCAGATTTTAGTTGCCCAAAAAGTACTGGTTTCCCTGGTCTAGAAAAGCAAACACAAAAGATTTCGTTTAAATAGTCTCACGCCTTAGGTAACCGGAACATTTTTTGGAATTATCCCTGTTCAGCTTCATGATATACAAAAACAGGAAACTAACTACTATTTGCTACTTGAAAACGAAATACAAATTTGTAACATACCAGTGAGAAGTAGAGGAACATGGCGATAAAGTAAGCAATTCTCGACCCGTAATTGAACGAACCATTAATATTAGCCCATGCCACCGAGGCAACACTTGGAGCAGCCACAAACAGAAAGAAAACAGGATGAAGTTCCTTAGGCAACGTGTCATTCGTGGGAAGTCTTTGATACAAAGTCACAAACAAAACCATATAATGCGCCATCCCAACAGCAAAAAAGAAAATCGGACCCTCTTTCAACCCCATCGACGCACCCAACAACGCTCCAACAAAGTTCCCAACAACCGATAAATGGTTAGAAGGATTCGCCACCTTAGATAATCGCCTCTGCCCACCCGACATCCACTGTCCATATATCTTGAGCTCGAGTATCAAAAAAGGTGCCATTAAGACATACCATAGAAAATGTGGCAAATGTGTGGTAACAGTCGATGGGACTCCTATTGCTAAAAATAGTAATGCTATCCATGGAGCGAAAAAGAAGTTGACACGAATTGGATGGTAATATTCGCGACGTACAGCTTCAAAGTAGAAAACAATTTTAAGAAGGTAAATGCCTGCTACGACTGCGAAAAGAACTAGGGAAATGCACCATAGGATTAAGTTCACTTTTAGGCTAACGTGAAGGAAATGTGTCGGGCCGGTCGATGCTAAGTTCTTGTACATAACCGCTTGACTGCTTACGCCGAGACATATACCAAATGATGAGATCGGATATCGTAGAAGAAACGGCCATTTCTTGTCGTCTGGGAGAATTATTTCCTCGGATGGCTGTTAAATAAAACAGTATATCATTTAGTTTACGTTACATAATAAAATATATAGTAAGATGGACACCTATTGTAATATATATATATATATATTTTTTCTTTTTTGCCAATGTAGCTTTCAATGAGTCGAAAAATAATAAACTTACCCTCAGAGTATCTAACTCAGGTCCTGTTAATGCGTCGAAATACCGATCAACGGGCACATTAATCTCGCTTCTAGGAGTGCTGACTTGCGGCTCATTTGTTGGTTTTCCTCGTAAATTTGAGATTTGTCTCTCGAGTTTACCAGACCACGTTTTGAACGAGTTGTACCGTTCATCGTCTTTTAGTTTATCAACTCTCGGGTTTCTAGGTGGACGATTTGGCGATTTTCCAATAGCGACGCCTTCTTGAAAGCCGACGCCTGTGGGCATTGGCTGAGAATAATATTTAGTGGCAGAAGTAGCTGGCGGGTCACTCTTAGCAACGAGTTCAACATCGTCTCTAAATGCAACTCTTTTGATGTTTTGTTCTATCGGTGAAGGTGGCATACTTATCGAAATCGAAGGTGTTTGATGGTGGTGTAAATAAGCATTCGAGGTTTCGGATTCGGCTTTAGTTCCATTATTTTCCTAATACAAATCAAACAACATATGTTAGTAAAATCTTCAAGAGCATATAATAAATAAACTCACACCTTAAACTATAACATACCATAACTTCATACAACACATTATTTTTCATCAAACTATCATCAAATCCCTCAATATCATTAGCATCAATAGATCTAATCAAAGATGGGATTACTTCTTTCTTCATTCCTAGATTATTGGTATCTTCCATGTCCTGCAAAATATAACATAAACATATTTTATGATCATATATTAAGTTCTAATAAATGGCATGGGGTCATGTATCATGTTCTTGCATTATTGTCCATAAATATCATAAAACAAAACCAATACCACATGTTCTGATGCAACTAATGGAGGTGGATATGAACTTATGAAGGCTAAAGTTGTACATTTTGTGGTTAAATTTGAATAAATGAATTGTACCTCTTGTATTATTCAGCAAGAACACTTGTACAGAATCACTTTGTTTTGCACTTGCAAGAGAATTGAAGGAGACAAAATGGTCCAAAGAACATAGAAGAAAAAATGAAAGAATCGGAAACACACATTGCGTGGTTGTATGTGAAGGTATATATATATATATATATATATATATACTACGATAGACATCTCAAAATTAGCTTTTTTTTTCTCACTAACTTCCAAAGTTCAATATATTTTTTAATTTTTTTTTATAAAGTTTTTCAAATATATGATTTAAAATAGAAAACTGTAGTGGGAACATTCCAAGATACAAGTCATATACAACTATATGCCACAAACTTTTAAAATTAAATTGAGTATTTCATACTCCGTATTTTCATGCATCACGATTTTACAATTACAAAATCAACCATGTGTTGTATTTTCTATGTTTTATGTCGGAATATATTTCTAGTATTTTTATTATAGCACATCAAATAAATAAATAAATTGACGAGGAAAATAGAGAAAAATATGTCAATATATATAAGCATGTAATAATCTATTTTATGGAGATATATTCCAAATAAATTGAGAGTCAGAGGTTTAATTGGTGATATTGATAATAAAATGTGATTGTTTGGTGACTTAATATTCTTTTTGTCAAAAATTATATGTTTTAACTTTTTTGGGGTTTAACTCAATATAATTATATACTTTCATATTATTTTTGGGAGAAGCTCACTTTATTAGAAACAAGCTCTTAAAAAGATCAAAACATGGAATGTACAAATGGAATATACTTTCATATTTAGTAAGGGTAAACCGAAAAGTTTTAAAATGCAAATATCACATTTTTAAAAGGGGTTTTTGCATATATATCCTTTCAAAAATGCATAATTTCATATATATCCAAAGCATGCATAAAAACCATTGTACTATGTGCATAAAAAACTTGTACAAAGAATATATATGCAATTATTCACTTTGGGAGGGATATATATGCAATTCTGCATTTTAAATACTGCTTATACTTGAAAACAAGTGGACATTTTGTGTAGGACGAAAAAAAATTATTATTCCTTTATTGATACATGTCTTGGCTGGCATAAGAACCATACACGATTCATGTAATGTACATTTTGAAGAGAGAAATATGTCGCGAAAGTGATATGAGAACAGTTATGAAAGTCAAAACAGCAAACTTCACGACTCTTTATTCACTTCATAAAGTGATACAGCTGCTTTATGTGAAAATGACGCATGGCAATTAGTCTTTTTCAACGTGCTTTAGTCTTTTAATTGCAAATTAGCATAAAGCGCGGATGTAATGACCAACAAGCTGGCAAGTTGGTGAGAGTTATGACAAAAGATTGAAATGACACGTAATACGATTTTTATACATGCTTTGGATATATATGCAATTTTGTATTTTCAAAAAGATATATATGCAAAAGCCCCTATATTGTTGCAGTGTATCAGCTATTTCTTATTAAAAAATGTTAGAGTATGCTCGTGTCATAATTAATAATTATATGGCTAGACATATGTGAGCCTATGGGGTCACACACTTATACACAGAGACATCATTTTATAGATTGTATTTATCGTATTTACAATATATAATCGACTACGTAACTCGGGATTTATAACGGGCCATTAAATACTAAGTTAGACTTAGCAATTTTGAAGTGGACCAACAAATGGGCAAGCCCATTTAGGGCCCCCATATGGCCGGCCATGGTGGGAAACAAGAGGGAATAAGAGCAAGGGGTTAAGTGTAACATTATTTAAAATAACCTCCTATTGATTTGGTCAATTAAGGAGATTAATGAGAATAACAACTTACCAAATGTCTCTCCTCCTTCCTCTCCCCAAAAGCCACGAAATTAGACACACCCTTATTAGGGTTTGTGGTTTTTGATCCAATCTAACCTTATTCTAGTGTAGTTCAAGGCTAGATCGCATGTTACGTGTTCAAGACTAGCATCGGGTGGTGATCGATGACGTGTAGTGTGGATCAAGCATAGAGGTGATCTCCTTTGGTCACTTGGTTTCATAGGTGGTTCGTGTATATTGGTGATGGTGACCATACGATTCTACCGATCACGCTACAAAGGTATAAATTCTTGTTTGTATTTTAATTGATTGATCATATGGCTATATGGATCCTTTGTTGGTGATGTTTTTCCGTTGCGTTTATATTATTAATTGTTAATTCATGTTTACATCACCTATAGTGGTATCACGAGCCATCATATGTTGTCATATGATCATCTTGTATGCGTAAAAATGGCTAAAAACGTGGTTTTTTAATGGATTTAAAAGTGCAATTTTAAAACAGCCCCTAGGGCTTATATATTCTGAATATGTCGACCTATATGAGGTCTTAAGATCTGGACTTTTTGATCCTATGGCCATTTGTTATGCATACATCAATTGTTTACTTGATCGGTACCCGTAAAATGGCCTAAAAACGTGTTTTTTAAGAGATTTTTAACCCGATTTCAAATCAGCCCATGAGGCTTATTTTTCTGTGGTAAAATGGTGTTAAGAAGGTCCTAATATCAGTGGGTTATGAGTCTATGGCCATTTGTCACGCGTACCATTCGGGGTTTTAATTCTTGTTAATTATTTCTTCGATTCGTTGGCTAACAATTTAATTCTTGTTATTTATTTTGTTATCCATGGAAAATACATGCATGTTTGTCCATGGAGTTAGCCAACACCTTGTCATGATCATAATCTTAATGTATTATTATGTGTATATGCAAAGCCGATGAAAACCTAGACCACTTGTGCATTGTGATGTTGTGATTGTTGGTTGTTTTTCTTGTTTTGGGGTTTGCCATTGTTTCGGCACTTTTGTAATGTATTTCATTTTGGTTTTGCCATTGTTTGGGCATTTTTACAGTAGATACAAAGTAGATTAGATGTATTTTACTTTATATATATTGTAACCGAAAGCTTGGAAGCAAATGGCGAAAGAATGAAGAGTTGTAGACCGAAAGTAGCTGCTGGACACCTGTTGGGAAAATGCGATTTCCTATTGATTGGTAAGGTATTTTTGGCTAAATTTTTTGGTGCAGGTCCACAAGACATAGGGCTACAACTTTGTCAACTGGGCCGAATCATGAGGAGGTGATATTCTAGGGCATTTGGGCCTCGCAAAACAGAAAAACTGGGCTGACAGAATCAAGTTTTCATGTGCATTATGGGCCTTTACTTGCCCATGATTGTCATGGGGCAAGTGGGAGCCCTCCGTGTGGTTGTGGTTTATGTCCCTAGTTGACTCTTGGTTCTCGTGATGGCTCACGAGACCAAGCATAGGATTTTCATCGGTTGAGGCTTTGCATATTGTGGTTGTATGTTTGTTTGGTTGTTTCATGTATGTTGTGACTACATGTAAAACGAAAATTGTTTTCTTAAAACTTAAAACGAAACATAAACCATTTTGAACTAAGTCTTATGATTTAGTTTAACTAAGTTTAAATATGATTTGAAACTTAAAATCATTGTTTTTCTAAATAACACTTAAACTAGTTAAGTTGTTTATTTATTTATTTATTGTATTGTCCAAACTTAATAATCCACTTAGGATTTATATTAGTCTTGAAAATGGACAACTTGACACACATAAATTAAAACAATGATTAGACTTAAGTTAATAAATGTTTTTAACTTGTGCTAAGAAGAATGAATGCATGCTTCTTTCGTACACGTTTTTGATTCACATCAAAATATTTTGCCCGTCAAAATTTAAGTCATGCCGTCCAATTTTGAGGACCCTTGCAATTACTTTTTGCCTATGCGTGGGACCTAGGTTGAATTGTAACCCAAGGTGATTATTCTCTATGCGTGAGACCTAGATATATTCTCACACGTTTTCAAATTGGATGACTTAATCGAGTTAAGCGGTTAGACCCTGACACGAGGCAAAGATGGGACTAAACATGCCAACATGACACTAGTTGTTTGACACTAGATGCCATGAGTCCCATAAGGATCTAAGAGTTGTACATGTAATACAATTGGTGATCGTTGCCTACCAATTGAATCTACTATTGCTAGCAGATCAACTGATGTGATAGTAGAAGCACAATGTGGATCTTAGCCTTTTCGTAAATTAATTGTTTTAAATTGTAAACATGGGGTAGTTAAATTACAAAAGGATAATTATCGAAAATACTAAATATGAACTTTGTAAATTCAATTAATGAATTAATGCAACACAAACCGTAAACAAGAGTTTGTTCTTTTCTTGTTAAAAGGACGAACTAAGTCGTTCTTTCCTTGTAAGAAAGAGACTTGTTCCTATCCTTTTTCTTTATGAGGAAAAGCCATAATAGGAATATTTGAATTTTCCTAATTCTAATAAAACTCAATGAACACCTACTCTAGAAATCGTGATGTCTTGTAAAAGTCAAAACGGTTAAGTATGGTTACACATCTTATTCTTTCAAGATTGTTTCATAACCCTAGTTTCGGTTTTGAAACCTTTAAGAAATATAAGATATTTGGATAACTAGAAAACACGTGCATTTGACTTGACTTCTTTGGTCAGACCTTAGGGCCATTTCAACCCATGGCGAATTTTGCTCATTGGTCAGACCTTTGGCGATATTTGCATGTTCTTGCTTGGTTGACTTATTTCGTACTAGCTACCATACTAAAATGAGTTCAAATAATTAGAAGACGGAAATATCAATAAACCGCAAAGTGGTAAAGGCAATTACTAGCATGATTACCTAGCAGTTTGTCATAACCCAATAAACCCACTATGGTCCTACATACCCTTGTGGTGAAGTAGACCAATTATGGAGGAAATGCATGCCTATTTTCAAGTTAAAATAGCAATGATGGCTAGCCCATCATCTATATGTTAGAACTTGATGCACTTTCTTGAATACCTAAGTACATGTTTACTAGTCAAAGTGACTCACATTAGCAATAATGTGTAGATATTCAATGAAAGAAGGAAAATATCTAATCGCCGCTCACTCTCCACTGGTGACGAAACACATGTAATGTTGTCTAATCCAATGGGAGCTATGTGATTATATTACTGGTGACGAAACACATGTAATGTTGTCTAATCCAGTGGGAGCTGTAAGCTTTATTACCTTGCAAGTTGCCCATCTTATTTCTAGATTGTCTTAAAATAATACATTACTTTCCACATGTCAAGAATCATAGTTTATATAAGAACCATTGCATAAATTTTATAAGATAACTTGTCGCGTTCCTGATGTTGCTTCCTGAAATGTTATCTATAAAATTGTTATGCATGATTCATTATTAAAACGATAAAGTTCTACATATCTATATTTTGATTTTGACTAAAAATCATATGTTATCTTAGACATTGTCATATTGCTCATACAAACACACAAGCGTAGTGGTGCTTGTATACTCTCTTGATGTTGTGCCATGCACAAGTGGGAGAAATCTTAATTGTGTGCAAGGTACAACATAGCACAATATGACTAATAGTTTTTCTTTACTGAAAGGTAAGAAACTAAGATTCTACTAGGACTTCTACACATAAAATGTAGGTTGCCCTAATTAGAACAAATATCAAGATAACTTGAAAAGCTACTTCAACATATTCACTGAATTGTTTAGTAAATATGATTATGTTTTCTTGTAAGGCCATGATCATGAAGTATGAAATTAACTTGAATTTACTATTAAGGCCAAGTGTCGGCGCTCGTAATTACTTTAGTTGAATATATTTAGGTCTCTTGAAAAGACACAAACATCAATTCCGTTAATTGTTGAAAGACTTATAACGTAAAGTAAGACGTTGATTTGTTATGTCTTCTTGTTAAGACATGTACACTTACGACGTATAATAAATGTTTATGTTTTCTAGTCAAAACATACACATGAAGTAAAGTATGCAATAGGCTAAAATTACTATCGACGCCATCTGGTTTGACTTGGTTGGCAGATATGTAAGCTAAAAGGTATAAGTTCATCTAATGAGTTGTGTGATAGTCTCACAACATTAGTCCTCATGGAATACCACAACTTTATGGTATGTCCATCATAAAAAATCAAACACTATTGATATTGTTTGATCTTTAATGACTTAAACTGTTTCACCTCCAAAGCTATCAAGGTTAGAAATTGGGTGTGCCATGTGTACACTCAATATGATTCCAACCTAGAAGGAATTTAAGACACCATTGTATTATGGCATGAGCTGAATCTCATTATGTCTTAATTGAAGTTCTGAATTTGTTAACTACTTAAGAGTAAGTAATTAACAAACTAGAGTCAAGAACTAACGGTGTATTTTGGATGTCCCACTTGAAAACAATTTATTGTTACTCAAGATGCTGAGTATCTAGAGATTAGTCTCTACATACAAAAGCAAGTGGGAGTACCTTTAGACCTTGAAGTTATTCAAGAACTAAATACACAACCTTCTGAGTACACTTGCTAATGTCATACTATGGTTGAACATGCATATGTTAAACCATAGATTGATATCTCTCATTCATAAATCCGCAAGGATACCTCTTGCACCTGAATGATGTAGTTTTTTATATCAATGCTGAGGTACATAAGTTAGAGGATCATGGTGAACCTGCTAACTACTGAGATGCATTATCAGATATTGTATCTGATGAGTAGCTCAAAACTATGAATGTGAAGATGCAGTCCTTGAAAGACAATCACTCGTGGAGTTTGATTGATCTCTTACCAATCAGTTAGACTGTGAGGTTAAGAATGAGTTTCTTAATAAGAAGACTCAAAAGGGCAAACTTGTACACACATTTAATGCGCGACTAGTAAAAGGAGTTTACTCGTACTCAAGAAATTGACTATGACTAAATCTTTTTACCTAGAAACATTAAATGTATAAAGATGATTAATAGTCATACCTGTTTTCATGTAAATGAAATATGACAATAGGATATCAAAACACTTTTCTTGTTGATTACCTTTGCGAGGACGATGAGTAATCAAAAGGGTTTATGAATCCATATAATCTTTATTATGTATACAAGATAATATAATCCATGTGTGGATTAGATCATGCATCTAGGAGAAAAGATCTTGAGTTAATTATAAAATCATTAATTTGATTTTGATTAATAAGATTACTCCTAAGTACACTAAGAGCAAGTATGGAGCACTGTATTTATTTTCTTAAATCTCATATGTCATTAACATATTAGAAACAATATTCCATCTAAGCTAGACTTTAATCCTTAGCTTGGAATGAAGTTTCTCTTGAGGGATTTATAAAATAAGACATACAACCTTGTTATGTATATGTTTATTAGAATAAACATAAGCGGTTATTAAGTCTAAACATAATATGACACGTTATTGAGGGGAGTCTCAATGATCAATCTCACTTGATGAGATTGAACACATGAGTGAAAATCTTAAGTTCGACTAAAGAATTCATCATGTAAGTCATATTACGCATTGGATTATGTATATATATCATTTGAATGAATGCAATATGATTTGATAACAACAAATATCTAAGTGAAAGTCATTAGATAATTGTTAAACGAACATTATAATGGACCTACAAAGGACCAAAGATATGTTCAAACGTTTACGGATATTTGAGGAGCTCTGTTTTGTTTGCATACGTTAATGCTTATTTAACTGAGATGATACTCAACCCTAGTCGTGGTAGGATGTCATCATGAATGATGAAATTGCTGACTAGATGTGCTCGACTGAGAGCATTAATGCGTTATACATTAAAAGAAAAAGAATACTTTATAGTTTGAGAAACTATTCAGATGAATGTCTAAAGTAGGTGTCTTGCTAGCTTCAAACACCCTATGGAATGTATTGTTGCAATACTCATCTTGTACTTGAATGCACACATACAAAGGACAATCATCATTTAAACCTTTTATGAGTTTTAAAATAAGTATTCTCAAAGTTTACTCAGATGACTACTTGTTGTCTTGTACAACATGATTCGATCATGGTGGGAACATCGGATTCCAACCTATGAGTAGTCTTATGCATATCTGTTTTTAGTATTTGGATAATGGAACTATAAGCAGTCGTATTATACAATGAATTGATATACCTGGTATGATCGTCTTCATTTATACTATTGTGTTCTATATTTGCATGTTTAATCCATGAATAATTTATTTATTCTAAAATTGTCCATTGCCAGTTGACGATACGGGAGTATCATCAAATTAAGACAAATGTGAGCGTGTTGGTGATTCATTTGCCACACTCACATGTTGTTCATTGTGATGAACATTGGATTGACACAACCTACGAGTATTCACTACATGGATCGTCGTCAATAGTGAATCTCGCTAGAGGTTATGTCTCTTATCCTTAGACTTGAGATGCAAGCAAGTCTTGCATGTGTGGAATTTCATTCCTTGATATGGTTAAACGTTGTCCTGAATAAGGTAGTTATAAAGGCCATTATCAGGAGTGATATGAAGCATGTGAATGACACGTGTAGTCAAAACAGGATTTGTTCCTCCACATGTTATGGAGTTAGATACTATTGGGCCCCTCGATGAATTGGACAGATGTTTGTATGGCTGTACCCAAATGAGATTAAGATGAATCTTAATTCACTTGGTAATCTTGTTAATATCTATATCGAGAAACATAATAGTTGATGTAACATCCCGCCTACTCAAACCACAATATTGTCCGCTTTGCCCGCAGGCTCACGGCTTTTGTTTTTGTGGCCTCATTTGAAGACTTCCCGGCAGGTCACCCAAGCCAGTACTACTCTCACATGAGCACGCTTAACTGCCAGTTCCTAAGAACTCCACCCGCAGTAGACCACAAAACGCGTTGTGTCATTGTAAGGCGAATGTTATCTTATGAACCCAACATCTCTCCAGGCCACAGCCGATGTGGGATTTGCCTAGGGTGTTACAATCACCCCCCCTTAGGGACTCATCGTCCTCGATGAGGTTTGCCCCACCATCCCGAACGGCTCAGGAGTGGCTCTGATACCACTTGTAACATCCCGCCTACTCAAACCATAATATTGTCCGCTTTGCCCGCAGGCTCACGGCTTTTGTTTTTGTGGCCTCATTTGAAGACTTCCCGGCAGGTCACCCAAGCCAGTACTACTCTCACATGAGCACGCTTAACTGCCAGTTCCTAAGAACTTCACCCGCAGTAGACCACAAAACGCGTTGTGTCATTGTAAGGCGAATGTTATCTTATGAACCCAGCATCTCTCCTGGCCACAGCCGATGTGGGATTTGCCTAGGGTGTTACAGTTGAACTATTAGAATGACATTTGATCCATGTCTAATGTTCAACACGGTATCTGTAACAAAAGGATAGATGACATATAAACCATCTAAAATGAGACGTTTAAGAAACTAACCTCACATATTTCTAGGGGCATATTGGCGTGTTGCTAGACGCTAACCATTGCTTGTATAATTACTTGATTATTATGACGTCGCAAGTGGGAGCTGTTGGAGTATGCTCGTGTCATAATTAATAATTATATGGCTAGACATATGTGAGCCTATGGGGTCACACACTTATACACAGAGACATCATTTTATAGATTGTATTTATCGTATTTACAATATATAATCGACTACGTAACTCGGGATTTATAACGGGTCATTAAATACTAAGTTAGACTTAGCATTTTTGAAGTGGACCAACAAATGGGCAAGCCCATTTAGGGCCCCCATATGGCCGGCCATGGTGGGAAACAAGAGGGAATAAGAGCAAGGGGTTAAGTGTAACATTATTTAAAATAACCTCCTATTGATTTGGTCAATTAAGAAGATTAATGAGAATAACAACTTACAAATGTCTCTCCTCCTTCTTCTCCCCAAAAGCCACGAAATTAGACACACCCTTATTAGGGTTTGTGGTTTTTGATCCAATCTAACCTTATTCTAGTGTAGTTCAAGGCTAGATCGCGTGTTACGTGTTCAAGACTAGCATCGGGTGGTGATCGATGACGTGTAGTGTGGATCAAGCATAGAGGTGATCTCCTTTGGTCACTTGGTTTCATAGGTGGTTCGTGTATATTGGTGATGGTGACCATACGATTCTACCGATCACGCTACAAAGGTATAAATTCTTGTTTGTATTTTAATTGATTGATCATATGGCTATATGGATCCTTTGTTGGTGATGTTTTTCCGCTGCGTTTATATTATTAATTGTTAATTCATGTTTACATCAGCTATTTCTTATTAAAAAATGTATTTCCCTTTCATTAAGAAATATCTCATGTTATTACCATATACCTAGTAGATAATTACTCTTTTATGATATTCTTTAAAATTCTAGGCCAAATTGCATATATATCCCTCTCAAATTGAATAGTTGCATATATATTCTTTTTACAAGTTTTTGATGCACATAATACAATGATTTTTATACATACTTTGGATATATATGCAATTTTGCATTTTCAGAAGGATATATGGCCCTTCAATATAACTCAAAACTAGAAGTGTAAATTGTTTTTTGCATGCCTCATAAGTGGAAATACATTTCAATGAGCATAATTAAGCTAGCATTTTTATAAAGTAGTTGGATTACTAAAGTGTTTGTGTCTCATTAGTACCTCATATTTTGTGAAAAATTTTCCAACCAAATGATTGTGGGTTCAAGTTCTGTTAAAATATGTGAGATAGATTTGTAGTTTAAATGTTGTAAAATAGTTAAAAATTGTCATTCAAAAATAATAATAATAATAAAAAGTAAAGTAGTTGAATTTTAAAAATTAGTAACCACTTGAATATGTACTAGACAGCTTTGACTTGCCTTTTTTTTTTTTTTTTTTTTTTTTTTTTTTTTTATTTTAATTTTTTTAACGGTAAATTTAACCATCTCAAAGAAAACAAAATCACTCTTTTTTGGATTACATGACTGGCTATCTATCAAAGTCTTGATTTTTTATTATCAAGATTACTATCTTTAGATTTGTTTTAATCTTTAGTTTTACTTTTTAATAATTTTATTTATTCTCTCATTCGAGCTTTTGTGATTTTGCTCAAATTGCAGGAAACATTAAACGATTAGAGGCACAAGTATGTTTTGTAAGCTTAGGTCCAATAGGGTTTATTATTTGGGTTCCAATATTTCTGTCTTTCTAAACATTTTATCAATAATACGTATAACCTGCGGGGTTTCAATGTTCAATGTTAATACTTTAAACTTCATTAATTTACTGGTTATGCATTTCAGTCAATTATCAATATAAATAAGGCAAACCGTATAGACCTAAATTTGTAAATATGCGCTGAAAATTGCTGAAAATGGTAAACTCTAATAGAACATTATTAATAATAAGAAAATAGACTTCAGTTACAAGCAAACACCTATACTATATATAAAGGAAAATTTCATATTTTTTGTGGAAAACTAGAAGGGGGGTTGAATAGTTTTGTGTCTTTTTAATTTTATTATGAAAACTTTAGATTACCTTTTAAAAACTTTGATTCAAGTTTTAAGTGAAGAATGATCCTTGAAAAATATTATTACTTATATGTATCCTCTTTTAAATTTGTTATAAAAGTTTAGCTTTTATGAATGGAATGTTAAATTGATCTTTATGTGAAATCTACTTCTAAATAATACTAACAATTATATGTGCCTATATGTATGTAAGTAATGACGATATAAATAAAGATATAAGTAAGGGATGGAAAGATCTAACCGAGACACGAGAGATTTATAGTGGTTCAGCTACAAGGACACCTTCCTTGCCCTACTCCACTCCCCGAGCACCTAGCTCGAGAGTTTTCTTCACAACTTCAATAAGCTCCCTTATGGCGGAGAAAACCTTACACGACTTTGGCTTACACGGGTTTAACGACACAAAGCTAAATGTCGAGTTCTAATCGTAGCTAGAACCAATCTCACAACTTCACAACACAACTTCTTCACAACTTATTCACGACTTCAACACAACGGCTTCACGACTTCTACACAACGGCTTCACGACTTTTACACGACGACATCACAACTTCTAAGCTACGGCTTCACGACCACGACTTCACACCTTCTAAGCTACGGCTTCACGACCAAGACTTCACAACTTCTAAGCTACGGCTTCATGACTTCAACATGACGACTTCACAACTTCTAAGCTACAACTTCTAAGCTACGGCTTCATGACTTCAACATGACGACTTCACAACTTCTAAGCTATGGCTTCACGACTTCTACACCATGACTTCACAACTTCTACATGACTTCTTTACACCACAACTACTTATACACCTTCTTCACTACTTACACACTATACATATCTAGTCACTTATGTTCACCCCTAATATACACACCTTATACAGAAATGAATGAATGATATACAAGGTATACAAAACAAACAACTTAAGTAGCAAGATGATACTAAGTTGTAATACTTCTAGTCTTGATTGATAGAAGTATTCTTCTCTTTGCACTTGGATGATTGAAGCTTGAATCACTTGGAAACAAAAGCTTAAGATTATATGATCAAAGGATTTTGGAAGATATAAGAAGAGAATTAGAACAGAAAGTTTGGGGTGCAAGAGGTGAGAAAAAATCCAGGGGAAGGCTGGTATTTATAGGCAGAAAACTGGACAGCTGGAAGGCTACTGGAGCGTGGCCGGCCCCCTTAAATAGGGGGCGGTCCCCTTAATTTTAAGGGGGCCGCCCAAGCCAACCGTTGCCCAGTTTTGTCTTTTTGTGGGGAAGGTTTTTCTGGAACATTTTTACTGATTTTGGTTAAAAATTTGAATTCATAAATTTATAATGAATTAAACCTTTTTATTTATTACCAAAAATGTTTTTCTAAAAGATATAAAATTTTTTGACATTTTATAAAAAATCTAGTTATTAAGAAAATATTCCTTTGATCATATAATGCATTAAGCACTTGTTTATTCATACCTTAAGTGATTAAGTTGTAGAAATGAATATTTACAACTAAATACTTGTTTATTTGATAAGTTTATGTTTAATGAGTTTACATTTTGTGATTATCAAAACATAGAGATATGAATAAGTATGAATAATGTTTTTAGGCATTACTTATGTCAACAATCTCCCCCTTTTTGATGATTACAAAACTAAAACTCATTAAATCCAAAAAGTTATTTTTGGACAAGTATTTAGTGAGTTTATATTCACTTCTCCCCCTTTTTGTAGAATCAAAAAGGTTATGCCGACAAGTTTTTGAGACAAAATTTGTCGGGACGAGAACTCCCCCTTGATGTGTGCTCCCCCTCGTTTGAGGGCACCAAAGAATCGATATATGGAATACTTGCAAGAAAAATATTAGAAGCACAAGCATATAGCAAAAATAAGCATGCATATATAGACATTCATTAAAAATGTTGTGTATAAATACACAACCATCCAAGATTATATTCAATCCTACATTAGCTAGTAAGTAATGCAATCTACATAATCATTCTAGGAGTACATGATCTTCCATGGGGCTTGCACACAAAATGGTTTGAAAAATTATTTTTGATTAAGCATTGCATATGCTTAATTTGGTGAGAATGGAGGTGGTGGTGGTGTAGTGGGTGAAAATGGTGGAGGTTGTGGTGGAGGTTGGTTGTTAAGCATGTGTTCAAGGGATGAAAACATGTAGTGTATCTCATCTCTAAGACCAAAGATGATGGTTCGGTTGTGGATGCAACAAAGGCAATTGTCTCCATGGGCTTCAAGTAAAGCCCAAGGGATGGGAAAGCATGGTGGTGGTATTGGTGATGATGAGAAATGAGCATCAAGAGGTGTTATTGGTGATATGGAAATGACAAGTTGGGTGAATGGAGGTTCTTGAGTAGGAGGTGGAGTTGATGCTCTTGATGGTGGTGATGATAGGTGTGAGTTGATGTAGTTATTGATGGATGAAGTGGAAGGTATGGATGAAGATGATGTGCCATGAGTGGAGGGTGTTTTTTATGGTGCATTTGGTGCACTTGGGGATGAACATTGAGGTGGTGGTGATGGAGTTTTGGTGGTATGATGAGAATTTTGTGTTTCTTGGATGTCTTAGAGATGGATGATTTTGGTGATAGCATGGTGAATGAAAATGGGTGTTTGATGGAGGTGATGGTTGATTTAGGTAAGGTTTGGAGGTTTTGTGGTAAAATTCCAATACCAGTTCGTCCTTTAGCAGAAATGATAGCTGGGGCTAGATAAAAGGGGTCACAAGATGCAAAAGAAAACAGTAAATTTTACTGCCCAGATGGCCGGTCCCCTTAATTGTAGGCCGGCCCCCTTAAAATTAAGGGGACCGCCTAGGGAATTAAGGGGGCCACCCATCTGGTGTTTTCCCAGGCGACCAAATTTGAAAATTTTCCAGAAAAGGGTCATTTTTAGGGTGTTTTTGCAGCAAGCTCCATTTGAATCATGTACATCAAGAATGATTAAATAGTGGCATAAACATGTTAAATACGCATGCATACATTTAAAACATATTATGGAATAAGCATGTTATTAATCATCAAGCATGTATATATATATCATGATATCAAGTATACAAGCAATAAGCATAACAATCATATATTAAAGACAAGAAATAAAACATTCATTAGTTGAAAATAATTATGTTAAAAACATAATTATTGATACAACACATATTTTGCTTATAGCATACAATAAGTAGAAAATTTTAAATTGCCTAAGAGATCCATTGGACTTGCTTGAGACATGAAAACTTGGATGAGTGGTGATGGAGTGTTTGAAATGGTGATGAGTGATGAGGGTGAGGGTGTTGGATTAATGGAGGTGTATGTTTGGGTGTATGGATGTTGGAGAGAGTGTTGGTGGAGGACTTGGAGGTGGAGAGCTTGGAGTTGACCATGTTGTATGAGGGTTTTGATGTTGTTCAAGTGGTGGTGTTGGATTAGATCTAGTGAGAAGATACTCAATCCAAGTGAGACGCTCATTTAAGGTGATGGTTTGATTTTGGAGAAAGATGCAACAAGGACAATTGTTGACATGTTTCTCAATTTGACTCAAGTTATGTGGTGATGATGGTAATGATGGAGAGATGGATGGTGATGGGTCTAAGTTGCTTTGAGCAAGGTGTAAAGCAAGGAGAGCATTAAGCTCATGGGCTTCCTTGAGTTCTTCAATGAACTTCAAGTGTTGAGTGGAAGGTGATGATGGTAAAGTGTTGTTGTTATGTGGGATGGATGTTTGCACATGCAACAAGGGAGTAACATGTGAGTTGGTAGGAGGTGGTGGTGACACTCTTGGTGGTGGAGATGTTTGTGAGCTTGGGTAATCATGAGTGGATGAAGATGGTGATATGGATGAAGTGGGTGTTCCAAGAGTGGTGAGTGTTTTGAATGATGCATTGGTGGGTTGAGTGTGAATGATATTAGGATTGTTGTTTTGGGATTGATCATTGGGAAATGAAGGTGTAGGGATGGATGATTGGTTATGTGTTTGAACAACATCATTTGTTGGGTTATGGCAAGTTTCAAGCTTCCTTCTCCAAATTGGTCTCACCGAGATTTTAGCAACTCTTGAGGGTTTTGACTTTGGGTAGTTGGAGGATGACATGTTTGAGTGGATGACATGAATGAGCATTTTTGATGAGGAAGTGCATTTATAGTGTAGGAATGATGTGGTTTAGGAAGGTAAATTTTGGTGGGTGGTTTATGACAAAATGTGTTTGTGAATTTTGGGAAGTATAGGGTAAAGTGGGTTGGAAATTGAAAAAGAGAACAGTAAGCCGGATCTCCAGATGGCCGGTCCCCTTAAATAGGGGTCGGTCCCCTTAATTTTAAGGGGGCCGCCTAGGTATTTAAGGGGGCCGCCCATCTGCTGACTTCCAGATTACTGAAAATGGGTTTTTGGCATAAATTTGTAGAAAAGGTTGTGTTTTTGAGTTTAGTTTCAAGCAAGTCCAACTTCTTTCAAGGCAATTTAGGATTTAATAACTCATATATGCTAAGCATATTTATTTAAGCAACTTTATCTAACATGCAAACTACTCATTAAGCATATAACATGTATATACATATATTAGACAAGAAGATAATACATAGCACCAAGTAATTCATAGTATCATACTTAGGAAGATTAAAAGGCTAGTTAATTAATCCTAATGATTATCTATGTACAAGGGAATGGGGAGTTGTGATAGCATGGACTTCTAGACTTGTACCAAGTGAGATCTTTAATAAGTAAACCATGATTTTTCATTTTTGATTTAGTTCACTTATAAGTGTCATATACACAAGTATATATGACATATATGAGATCACCAAGCATGATTTAAATAGATGTTTTTAGCATTATTCAACAATGTTTGAAAGTAGGTTTTATGTGGATGTGAAAAATATATTAATGAAATAGTTTTGGCTTTATTTCAAAATGTTTTTATGAGGAAAGAAAACATATTTTTCCAATCTTTGGTTTTTGATAAACACGTAATTATGGACACAAGTTTGGAAGAAAGGTAGGATGGTGAAACATGTTTAATAGAAATGTGTCATAATCTTTTGAAAAATCATTTTTCCAAAATGTGAAGTTTTTGCAAATTTAAAAATAAGTCCCATTAATTATAGGTTTAAAAATAGTGGTTTATAAAAGATCTCATGCTCAAGGGTATTGGTTAAGTCTATTGTCACATGCTACCTCTTTCTACATATCCTATGGCATTTAAGCATGTATTATGACTAAATACAAAAATACATCATGTCAGAGTAGTTAGAGAAAAACAAAAGCTATTATAATGACAATGCATTCAACAACTAAACATCTAAAGCTTTTATATATGCAAGATGACATACATCTAGGAATGAAAAGCTCTAGTGAAAAGCAAAGTTCATAACAGTAAACTATCGTTAGGTATATTTAGGAAGAATAATGTATTCAAGTTGGAGAATGAGTATGAGACTATTACTAGTGGTGCTCAATTCAGGCTAAACACGACCGTTTTTACGGGTTACACACACCCAACTTCTCACATAGAAGCAATTCAACCGTTAGGTCAAATTGAGTTTCTAGTCAATAGATTCTCCAGTAGTCATTCTCTTTTTAGAAGAAATTAAGTTCCTAAATTTACCTATCGAAGAGTACCAAATATGAAGATTGCTTGGTTTACTAATACTTAGGGGGGCTAACTAAAGGGTTTCTAGTTCATTAAGCCACAGAACGAATATAACTAAAGTGTAAAGGCAAAACAACCTATCAGATTAAGCGTATCCTAAGGCATTAATAAAATTATATGCATGAAGTAATTACTTATGAAATTTAAAAAGAGAACTTACCTCACGTCCTAGCTTTTCTTCGTAATGTCTCAGATGATGATCGACGTGTGAATGATAGGTGAGTCTTCAAGATAACCAAGGTGTGAAAGTATATCATGGCAAGCTTCTAACACCTTATTTAAACCGAAGTGGCTTGACCCGAACATGTCTTGTACTGGACTCATTTGATATCTTAGCCTTGATGCATATAACGTCTTATGTAGAATCTTCCACATTTAGACGAGATGGCAAGAGAATCCATAAACATTCCACTACGTCACTAGCTATTACGGATGATGATATTCTCCTTTTTCCGTGTCACTCCATGATTTTGGATTGAGTTCACTTTGGAGTTGATTCATGTAGTCTTCGTCGTTAATACCTTCATTAACAACATTTGAACTAGTAGCACATGTATCTATTTTATCTAAATGTTTATCTATTAAATTTTCTAAGATAACTAATTCATGTACAAGATCAAAATCCTCATCTTTGGCTTGACATTTTTCTTGATGAAAGTTTAAGAAATTTTTCCAAATATCATTTGCCGTTTTACAGAAGGATATTCTTTCATATTCAACTTTCGGCAAGGTTTTATAAATAATTATTTTAGCTTTATTATTTATGTCATTCTTTGTTTTCAAATAATCAATTTGACTTTCAAAATCCGTTTTTGTTTGATTTTCAAAATTCGTTTTTGTTTGACTTTCAAAATCACCAATCGAAATGACATGCCAAAGATCTAGATCAATCGATTTCACATAAGTTTCAAATTTATTTTTCCATTCAAGAAAAGTATAGTTTTCAAAAAGCGGTGGTTTTTAAATAGATTCCCCTTCTAAATATCTTTCGGATTCCATAGATCGATTCAAGTTTTAAAATACAGTATATTTTAAAAATCTTGATTGACGTGGCTCCTGATACCAATTGTGGAAAACTAGAAGGGGGGGGGGGGTTGAATAGTTTTGCGTCTTTTTAATTTTATTATGAAAACTTTAGATTACCTTTTAAAAACTTTGATTCAAGTTTTAAGTGAAGAATGATCCTTGAAAAATATTATTACTTATATGTATCCCCTTTTAAATTTGTTATAAAAGTTTAGCTTTTATGAATGGAATGTTAAATTGATCTTTATGTGAAATCTACTTCTAAATAATACTAACAATTATATGTGCCTATATGTATGTAAGTAATGACGATATAAATAAAGATATAAGTAAGGGATGGAAAGATCTAACCGAGACACGAGAGATTTATAGTGGTTCGGCTACAAGGACACCTTCCTTGCCCTACTCCACTCCCCGAGCACCTAGCTCGAGAGTTTTCTTCACAACTTCAATAAGCTCCCTTATGGCGGAGAAAACCTTACACAACTTTGGCTTACACCGGTTTAACGACACAAAGCTAAATGTCGAGTTCTAATCGTAGCTAGAACCAATCTCACGACTACAATCACAACACAACTTCTTCACAACTTATTCACGACGACTTCACGACTTCAACACAACGGCTTCACGACTTCTACACAACGGCTTCACGACTTTTACACGACGACTTCACAACTTCTAAGCTACGGCTTCACGACCACGACTTCACAACTTCTAAGCTACGGCTTCACGACCAAGACTTCACAACTTCTAAGCTACGGCTTCATGACTTCAACATGACGACTTCACAACTTCTAAGCTACGGCTTCATGACTTCAACATGACGACTTCACAACTTCTAAGCTATGGCTTCACGACTTCTACACCATGACTTCACAACTTCTACATGACTTCTTTACACCACAACTACTTATACACCTTCTTCACTACTTACACACTATACATATCTAGTCACTTATGTTCACCCCTAATATACACACCTTATACACAAATGAATGAATGATATACAAGGTATACAAAACAAACAACTTAAGTAGCAAGATGATACTAAGTTGTAATACTTCTAGTCTTGATTGATAGAAGTATTCTTCTCTTTGCACTTGGATGATTGAAGCTTGAATCACTTGGAAACAAAAGCTTAAGATTATATGATCAAAGGATTTTGGAAGATATAAGAAGAGAATTAGAACAGAAAGTTTGGGGTGCAAGAGGTGAGAAAAAATTCAGGGGAAGGCTGGTATTTATAGGCAGAAAACTGGACAGCTGGAAGGCTACTGGAGCGTGGCCGGCCCCCTTAAATAGGGGGGCGGTCCCCTTAATTTTAAGGGGGCCGCCCAAGCCAACCGTTGCCCAGTTTTGTCTTTTTGTGGGGAAGGTTTTTCTCGGAACATTTTTACTGATTTTGGTTAAAAATTTGAATTCATAAATTTATAATGAATTAAACCTTTTTATTTATTACCAAAAATGTTTTTCTAAAAGATATAAAATGTTTTTGACATTTTATAAAAAATCTAGTGATTAAGAAAATGTTCCTTTGATCATATAATGCATTAAGCACTTGTTTATTCATACCTTAAGTGATTTAGTTGTAGAAATGAATATTTACAACTAAATACTTGTTTATTTGATAAGTTTATGTTTAATGAGTTTTCATTTTGTGATTATCAAAACATAGAGATATGAATAAGTATGAATAATGTTTTTAGGCATTACTTATGTCAACATTTTTGAAAGTGAAAAATTAAAAAATATATATATGGAAATCATAAAATTTTATTATTATTTTCGTTTATAACTCATAACCCATATTATTTTCATTCAGTGTAAATCGTTTTTAATCCCCAAATTCATAAACATATTATTTTTGTTTATAACCCATAAACTTTTTTTTATCACTACGGTACTCATCTAGTCTTCCAAATACACGTACTAAGATTGATAAAAACAGCTAGCATATTGAGCATCCTAGATTCTTGGTAGTTCAACAAATTGGTTTTGACTAAAGCCATATAGCTTTCCTTGTCAAAATTTATGTCCTTATTAGTTACAACTCAAATAAATCCAATCCAACCTAGCACTTTGATTAACAATTGAATCACTCATGAATTATCTTACATCAAATAACTAGACGTATATGTTTAATGAGAGCTTATAGACATAACCGTTATCATCTTTATGATTTTGTTAACCCTTTGACAAGACATAAAGTAGACATATATGTATATTTTGATAAATAATGATGTAAAAGATTAAAAAGAAATATTTTGTTACATTTATCATAGATATAGTTAATAATAATAATATAATAATAATAATAATAATAATAATAATAAAAGAATAAAAAAATAAAAAATAAAAAAAAGTTTAACAAGACAAAAATAATAGGGTATGAATTACCAAAGTTACGGGGTCATACGATAATAAAACACAAGCCGATGACGACTATAATAAAAAATCATGAAAAACGAAAAAAATTAATAACAAAATAATAATATATTTCATAAAGGGTATTGTTACAAGTTTAAAGGGTATGAATATCTTGCTTAATCTTTTGAAACTCGATGGGTCCATTAGATGAGAATATGCCACTTTGTGCGATGGACATACATTGTGATAGATATTTGTTGAACTATATTAAAAAAAAAATGTAGAAAAATGAATAGGAAAATGTTTAAGAAAACATTCAACGGGTGAGGATCCTATATATTGATCATTTTAGTAGCAATATTATACATATAGTAATAGAGCGTCAAATGACACAAGATCACGTCACCCGTACCAATTTTTTTTTTCACTTTGTCCGGCCCATCACCTTAGCCCACAAAGGAATAAAAAAATAAGAAAATCCGACAAATAAAAAATTAAGCAAATCTAACCGGGGCCCGAAAACAAGTAAAAAAAAATTATTTACAAATCACACCTTCTACTTCTTGCTTTTTACGATTTTTTTATACAACAAACTTTATTTACCAATTATCTAACAGATATCTCGCGATTTCTTGAATGAAAAAAATACTGGCAAAAAGGTCTTTCGATAACGTTCAAAACGAGCCCAATATTAATATGCTTTTAACATACGTACGATTTTATAAAAAATGTTTACGTTTAATATATATAGAGTATCTATCAAATAACTTTAAATTTGTGTTAGCTTTACATACACAAAAACATTTAAGCAAAAAATATAGCTTTTTTTTTTTTTTTTTTTTCATTAGGCCAGGGAGACACATCTCAAACAAACGGTGTTTATGAGTTTTGTTGTTCTCAGTAATCTTTCCGCATTTTGTTTATGTGTATATCGAGTGCTATTCAACTGGGACATCAATCTTTATAAGAATCGATAAACTTAAACTACCTTCGTCATTCAGAAACCGCATATTTCAGAGCCAAAAATAGTAGCCCGCCGCAACGCGGCGGCCGTAGCACACCTCGTTTTATATAAAAAGAGCTCTCACTACACTTGAAAATAAATATAAATAAATATATATCTTCCAACATCAAGGGGTTTACCTTCATTGGTTTGGAATGGACTCTTTCATCAAACTTTAGATATTTACTCAGCTCCATTTCGATCTAAAACTAATTATTTATTGATTATTCTTTAGCTATTGTAAGTTCCAGTGATTTTTATTTATTTATTTTATTTCATTTTATTATTATTTTTAAATGCGGGTTACTTAAAATAATTATAATAGTATAAGTATAATTGTACATAATTGATACTTTATTTATGCAAAACAGACTTGTTTATACTATAAAATGTCAAAAGTTTGACTACTATTTTGCAAGTAACACGGTATTTATACGAGTAGATTTTAAAGATCCAGGTCATTACCGGCCACCTTTCTCCAATGAAAGAATTTTAATTTGAATCCTCAATTTCTACTCGTATAAAGGGGTCCAAGGACACCGAAAACATTAGACACGTATTTTTTTTTTTTAGGGTGCGTTTGGTTCGTAAGTGGGATTGGAATTGGATTGAGATTTAGAAAAAGTTTGAAAGAAAAGAAGGAGAGAGAAAATTAATTAATATTTAAATTATATGTATGTTTAATAAGTTTTATGTATTTGTTTGAAATAAAAAAAATATAAAATAAGAAAAAGAATAAATAATATGTGGTTGGAAAAATTTGATCAAATAAAAAAAAATTGATTGGATAGAATGAGAAAAACCCACCAAATTTTGGTGGAATGAAATCTATCAAAATTTCATTCCCTCATTCTCAAAAGTGTGGGCCCAATAACAACCAAACAAAGTTTTTATTTTTTCTTTTGGTGATACCCCTCCAAAAGCATGAACCAAACGCGCCCTTAGTAAACAATGAGTTTACTTTAGGATTTCGTCAACTAAAACCCACTCACATTAATATCATTGAAAATGGTATAATTTAGCTAACCATGCATGAAGTTTATTATGGAGTATTAAAGCATCCTCAATGGAAACTTTAGAAAAGGTTTAAAACACATATAAAGCTTTATCATTTGTTTCAATCATAGTGGGTTTCAATTTCATATACATGTGACATAAAAAGGTCTAAAATCATAAACTTATTCATATTTTAATGCATGTATTATTATATATTGGAGTTATATAATCCAAAGCTTTATATATTTATTATTAAACATGACTAGATATAATGCCCGCGCACGCGCGGGGTTTTTTCTAATCATTTAAATAAATTATTATTTTTAATTTCGGGTTTTAATTATTATAACAGGACCTTCAAAACCATTGTACTTTGATTGAGGTATTGAATTAGGGTTATTTACGAATGTAGTGGGTTTTAATATTAATTAGATTTGGAGGAGATGTTCTTGCGTCAATGATTGTGCGTGAATGAATGATAAGAGATCGAGTTTGATTGATGGAGGAGGAATTTGAGAATGTTTTTAAGTTTCAGCCCAAATCTTTGAAAAACTTGTTCCACCGTTTTCAAGTTTTAATTTTTTATATTTTGACACATATATTTTTGTAAGTTTTTATTGAATGATTACAAATCACATTCTTTTTTTTTGTAGAATATGGATAAATTTAGAAGTATTTAGGCTTTTCTTATTTAATATTTAAGAAAATAATAATAATAATAATTTGATTATTACTTAATAAGGTATGATTTGATTTTTTTGAAATGTAAAAGTCCCCACTAGGGGTTTTGTTTTATTATATAAAAAATGATATGTCAAACTTATAAACCTTTTAAAAAATGTTCACCATTATAGATGATATTAATGTAAACAAGAATAGGTAGATTTATATCAACTTTCAAATTTGTTATTTGTCAAACATGGGGTCCATAATACATGAGATAGCTTAAATGATGTCTATTAAAGAACAAAATTTTATTTTATTATATTATTTATTACGGAGTACTCCGTATATTATATCAGTATATGATAAAGATCAACAAGCGAAATGAAACACGAAACAAACGAGTAGCGCACAAGTCACATCAAAATCCTTAAATTAATTTACAAACAATATATAGTTTCTTGATAAACCAAGATATATTGAGATGATAAAACAAAAAAATCAGGATTACATGTGAAGGGTTACAACTTACAAGAGAAATTCGATGATCGATAGTCTTGACTAACTAACAAATAACATATATATACTTGTCGATCCCTATTTGCGTGGTAAATCTCGGTCTTCGTTTTCGACAGCTTACAATTACTAAACTAATAATTGACGTATGCAGAGTTAATAGTATTTAATTTATGTTGGTAGTAGTAAAACGCAGACATATTCGCCCCATAAACGGGGCTTATGTATGTGCATGCTTAAATTCCAGCTGTATTTGCACTTTTTTAACACCCATCAAGAAGTTTCAGTGCACACCAAAGCCCACTTCAAAACTTCACATTTTAGTGGACAACTTTTTTTTTTGAAATGGTGGACAACTAGTTAGCTATAGCTCGACCTATAACATGCTAGCTTATTTGCTTCTAGAATACACGCATATACATTATGATACATCTTGTTCATTTTTTGTTAACCACGTTGGTTTTAAGTTTTAACAAAGTGGTTGTATGCAACGGTTTTGGGCTGTCATGACATCTGTAATGCTCGCAATAGTTTTAGGGTCATGTGGTTAGAATTATCGTCGTTGTATTTTTATTGCCTCTAGAATCGTGATAGCTTTTAGGGTCGTTTGTTGGATGTTAATAGCGTCATTGTATTATCTAGCATTTTGCTAGTTATTTTTCTTAACCAGACTATCTTTATGAGTCGAAGAGTGACTTTCTTTATGACCATATCGATCAGAATTATCTTATGATATTTTAGTATCGACATAGTAAAAGTGAAAAGGCAAATTTGGTGGAAACCATAACTTAAGGTCGACCGAGCCAAGGACCACGTCCTTCCCATTAGCTGGACCGAGTTGGACCGAGGTCCCCCCTTTCTTTTTTGTAGTTAACATCTGGTACCGGACCTTACATTCAATTGTGTTTGTGTGTGTAGTTTAATTTTATTTATTTATTTGGGGTATGTTTTTGTTTTTGTTGCGGTCGCCTTACTACTTATTTACGGTATGTGTAGTATAGGAGAGAAAAAGTTGAGGTACCGCTGAGATGGCGGGGTGACCATAAATTATTGAGGTCTCTATTAGCATTGGTCTTAGATTAGTGGTCAAGAGTTAGGGCATAATAGGGTTAAGAATATACCTAATGTAGGTCACTTTATAAGCACATAGGAGTCTATAAGAAATCTTGGATGTGTTGGGTGGATACAGGGAATGATGACGTAAAACTTGTACCTAAGTCATGCCCATTAATCCATTATTAAGGGTGAGCATCGGGCCGAAACCGACCCGTCCCGACCCGAAACCGACCCATCCCGAAACCGACTTCCTGCAAAACCCAAACCGACTCCCGACCCGAGTATATTCGGTTCGGTATCGGGACAGTCGGTATCAGTCAGTTTCGTTCGGTTTTCTCGATTTTGGCTGTGTTTTCTCGGTTTTCGGCCCGTCCCGACCCGTCCCTAAACCGACTTCCTGGAAAACGCAAACCGACTCCCGACCCGAGTATATTCGGTTCGGTATCGAGACAGTCGGTTTTTGGTCGGTTTTCGGGTGTCGGTCGGTTTTGCTCAGCCCTATCCATTATCGACTCATCTTCCATTAACATCATTCCTTTTTTCTTATCCAATTAAGTCATCTTTTTCTATGTTTAGTCCATGTTTCTTGGTTAAAATATTCCGAAAAAACGGCGCAGATGTGAGCCTTTAACAAAATGGGTCATCTTACTCATAATCATCTAGACATTATCATTTGGTTAATGCTAGATAAGACATCAATAGATATGTAATTATCTATTGGGAAATGATTAATTACGTGTATTGCTACCAAAGCTCTAAGTATATATAAGATGAAGCGTAGCTAAAAAGTGCAAGGCGTAAGGATATAGTATAAGCAAAGGTAATATGTATATAAACTCTAAATCATGTGAAATACTGTAGTATTATTAATTCGACATCAATTGCAATGTTTGGTCTCACATCATTTGAGACCAAATGATTTTGTTGATGATTTTCGTACTATGAAGGACAATATGATCACTTGCAAGTTGCAAAGTGGATGGAGTAACATCAACACGCAAGTGGTTTCAATCGTGTGCACAGGGTTTACTTTTTTATAGCACCGAAGGTTCCAATATCTTTCATATATTCTTCCTAGATTAATGTTTGCTTTCTGTATCTTCAATGGATTTTGAGATTTAAAGATTAAACTTAACATTCTTAAATAGAAAATTCTTGCATAACTAAATTCTTTCTTAGTAATATCATCTCTTACATATTAAGAGATTTTTAAAAAGTCAAAAAAGAAGGTTTAAAAACTCAATTGGGTCAATAGGGTGCACCATTTTTTATACGTGACAAAATTGAGCATTTCTATTGATAAATAAAAGTCAATATTAGCTTCAATTTGATCAAATTTATCTCATTTAACAAAATAAATATAAATAAAAAAACACACATTAATTTTGTAAAGAAAAAAAAGAGAGGTAATTAATAAAATTTTAGTTATTAAATTTTAAATTAATTATGTGAACTTAAGTATGCTTATCATTTTTTTTAATAACTTTATAAATTTAATAAATATCACAGAGATTTTATACCCTTTATATATCATATTCGATTAAAAAAAATACAGCATATATGTTATGGTTATTTATAAATATTGCTATTATCTATGTATATTAAATTAATGTATTTGCACGAAATTATAAATATAAAAAGAAAGAACAAGTTACTGTGACATGTAAATGAATACACGAGATTATGCATATACAAATAACTCATGTTAATCCTATTTATGAGATTAAATAATGATATCCGAAAAGTATTTTTTTAACTATCCGCATTTAATAACGACTCATGTTATTTCTCTTTATACTTTTAACCCGCGCATGGGTTTAAAATTAAATACGACTTAAATTCTTATCAACAATAATATAAATATAAAAATAAATGCATGACCTCGCAGGCTATTGTGAGATGAAAATAAATAAAAGATATTGTACGTATAACAACGACACATATTTTTTCAAAGGTCATTATATGCTATTGAACACACATAATGTCTAGAACATGATATCACTTGTTAAATTTAAACAAGATCAACCTAAATACCATGTCAATTTAACAAAGTCTTCGTGCAACAAAAATATATACAAAAAATTAATCGATATTAACTCATAATGAAAAAAATATGTAAAAACTAATGCGTGCACGAGTATTATAACTATATAAGAATCCAAAATTTAATATAATTTTATATAAAATTTTTACGCATTACAAAATCATTGATTTATAAATTGTCGCTCTGTTCCCTAGTATAAAACGGAAAGAAGAGAAATGAAGAGAGGAAACAAGAGAAAAAAGAAGAGGAGAGGCAAAAAAAAAAAAAAAAATGATTTTTAATTTTGTGTTCCCTAGTCGGAGAGAAAAGAAAGGACATGTAAGAAAAAAATTGCTTTAAAACCTCCTTCTCTCCAAATCATCCTAATTTGGGAAGAAGATTAGGAGAGAAGTTTTGATATAATTTTCTCTCCTATTCTCGTCTCTTCTCTCCAAAAAAAACTCGAGAGTGTGATTTTTTTCAGTTTCCTCTCCACTTCTCTTCTCTTCTCTCCAAATAAGAACTCGGGAACAGAGTGTTAGACTCGCTTTGTTCTTGAGATTGAGATACAAGAGAAAGGAAAAGAATTGGAAAGAAATTGAAAGATATTGTGTTCTCAAGATTTTTTATGGAGAAGAAAGGAAAAAAAGTGGAAGGAAGAGGAAGGAAGATGTAGTGTTTTTTTGGTTTGGTATAAAATGTTCCGCCCAGTTTTAGGAAGAAGAGGAAGGAAGAGAAGTGACTCTTTTCCTTTATTTTCTCTCCTATCTCTTCTATTCTTTTCTTTTATGAACTTAACTCGATAACACAGCGTAATTGTGCTTTATTTTTCAGTTCTATTGTCTACAATGTTAAAGCCAAGATTTGCAAGAACAATCAATTTGTAATTCAAACTTATACGGGATGGTGTCTTTTTCAAACACATCTTTATTACTCCCTCCGTCTCAAAATTATTGTCATGAGAGAGAAATCACAAAGTTTAATAAAAATGGGACCACTATAAATCTCAACCACTCAAAGAGATTTAACTCATAATAAAATTGAACCAACTGCTTATTCTGATAAGCAGTAAATAAGCTAGAATGGAAAATAAGCTTAAGGGACTAAACTGGGTTAAAAGGATTTAAGTGCAAAGATATACCAAGACAAAACCCAAGGGCAGTTGGTATAGATGTGTTGGTATAGACGTGTGGTGTTGAGGCTTTGTTAGGCTTTGTTGGGCTAGAGGTCCCAGGTTCGAACCTGGCCTCTATCCTTTTTGTTAACTTTATATATATATATATATATATATATTTTTTTTTTATCTTTTAACAAACTCATTAAACAATGATAAATAAGCAATATATACAACTGAACTATTTTACAAACTAGAAATAAGCTGAGAAACAGCTAAGGGAGCAGACCAGTGGCTAAAAAGGAATGAAATCAAGCAAAAGGCAAGAAAAGGGCTAAAAGCTAATCTAATAAGCTAAAGTGAAATGTGAAATAAGCAAAGAACTACAAATAAGCTGAGAATGAGAACAGGAAAATTAAATAAACAACAAGTTAAGCAGATAAGCTCAGGCACAAGTCAATAAGCTAAAGAATGATGCATATGGCAAAACAGCCCCCACAAGGCTACTTTGGAGAGCAAATTAAGCTATGCAAACAAGCTAGAAAGTCCAACACAAAGCTTCTCAAGGAACCAAAAATCAAGCAATGAGCTCAAGTAATGAGCTAGAAATGAGCTTATGAAAAAGGGCAGATGAAACAAAATGCCCTGGTGGACTAGATTTGAGCAAGTAAATAAGATTGGAAATGTGAAATTCCTGTTTTAAAATGAAGTTAAGCAACAAATGATTACTTAAAAACAGTTTTTAAGAATTTCCAAAAGCTTTTGATGGCTTAAATTTGATCTGATAAAAGGACTCCTAGAAACTGAGTTATGTTTTTGACTGATGCAAGTCTATGCAGGCTAGATTATCTCATTTCCTAATCCACTTGTTCTAGCTCTTTTAAACTCAGACTAATAGGCTATCATGAACACAAAAGAACTGAAAATAGATGCTGAATAAGCTTATATGGCTACTAGGAGCTTATTAGCACAGTTACTATCCTAAATCCTTCTCAGTTTACTCACTTTCTACACAAACCTTCAAATTAACTAAAGAGATTCTACAAACAGCTTATATAAGCTGAGATTAATCAAAATCAAACTTATTAGAGATGCACATGAACAGTCATGACCCAGTTTAACCCATTTTCAAAGCTTAACCCAAACAGCCCTTAATACTAGCTTATTTGAGATTAAAACTGGTAGAAGCTGTTTTAAGCTTAACTATTGGGAATACACCAATTCATTAACTTAAAGGTACCCGAATGAACAACTTTTAAACTCTAAATAAGCACTTAATGAGCTAGACTATATTTGACTGTTTGGAAATTTTTTGGTATTTTAGAACAAAATTAACAAATGCAAACTCAGTCGTAGTCTCAAAATTTATCAAATAACCATTCACAGTGAGCTTATATAAAATCAAAACAAAGGATGAAACAGAAATGCAAGCAAAATATGAAACCCAAGACATACATCATACCATCATATGAGGGTTTTTCAGTGGGTGTAGAGCAGGGGTAAGTAGTGGAGGCAGCTACTTGCAGGTGTGAGGGGTTGTCAACATGTCATCCATATGGAACAAACAGCGATATTTTAGACTTAAACTTTCACATGAATAAATAAAAAACATACCCATTAACCTCATCCGCACATCAGTATTTAAATTTTTATTTTTGTTTCTTGAATTACATGTCAAACACTCAACAAAGTGACTGGTTGTATCATATATGTCTCTCAAGAACTGCTCACAAAATTACTTGAGATGTGTTTTGAGAATTTCAGACATGCATAGCTATAGGATGCATATACAGATAAAGATACTCCAATTTCGTCAACCTCTACTTTCATCATATGCCTAAACCAGAGAAGGGGCTCTTCGCCATTACCTGGCAAGTATCTAACTAAAATTTCAGGTTCATAAACTATTGCTTCTAAATATCTTTTATTAATATTGATCCATCGTCTCTTGGGCAATCAGAGAATTAGGAAAATAGAACCAAGACGCAATCAACAAACATATCTTTACTACTAAGAGAAGATGGTTTTTTTGCAAACAGTGTCAGAAGCTTGCAACACCAAAGTATGATCAATCCTTCAGAAACTTAACTAGGTTTCTGAACAAGTTTTTAGGCTGCAGAATATTATGCTTTTCAAGAAGTTAAATCAAGAGATTTATTTTTAGCATATTGTGGCAAGAAATAGTCACAATACTCTTAAAACACTATCTAAAGAAGGTTTTTAAGGTAAAACTAAAACGAAAGAGTTGTAATCAAACCAACATGGCTAGGCCTTCCTTCTTTGGAGCCGGTGGCAATTTCTTGTTCCCAGGGAAAGCAGTGCGCGAAACATCAACAAGAGCCTTGAAACTATACGGTTCATGCATCGACAATTCTGATAGAACCTTCCTGTTTAGTTGGATGTTTTCTTTCAGCAGTCCATGCATAAAGTTACCATAGTTGACCTGTAATTTAAAAGTTGAAAAAAGAACAATTAGTCAATGAACTACCACATGTAGTTATCAACTAGGATATGGAAGTTACAAGATCCTTGTTTGAATATTCAGAAATGTAATATTACACTATCAGGTGTTTACTTAACCTTATTAAAGATTGGGTACATTAGTAGTTATTGGAGCCTGAGATTCCAGACGTATTAGTTCATATTTAGTGACATGTTCCGTATAGAGAGGTCCTGGATGTAATGTCGAGTGTATTAAAAACACCAAAAAGCTCATGGGAAATAGCTAATCCTTGTTCATCGCAGAAACCCGCTATAGCCTACTTGATTATTTGAAACATGCCCAAAGATCTGAGTTATGGCACCAGATTCCAACCCATTTAAATGAAAAATAGGTCATTGGCAAAACGGGTGAAAAACATAGCTTAAAAGAAATGTGTTGACAGGGTTTAACAGGTTGACGGTCTTCGAGACTGATTCAAATGCTAACAAACTCCTAAATCGTTTGATATAAAAAACGATTATTACAGTATTTTTGTAACCATATTTGATGCGCATACTATTCACAAAGTTCAAAAGATAATATCAACCAGGCTCGACCCATTTTGACCTGCAATTAATAGTGACTGGTTTTGACCCAAACCCATTTTTACCAGCCCACACCCCTTTGTCCCCTCTTGTTTGAGTAGTTCACTAGTAAGCCATGCCATCACTTAATAAAAGTCAAAGTTAGAAGGAGCAAATTAGAATTCAAAGACTCAGTATGGTTCATAGAACGTATGAGAAATAAAAGTTGAAAGTACATACTAAAAGAGCTGTTTTTCCATTTGTTTCTCTTTACAGATTGATTTGGAAATGGTGCGTTAGCTGGACACTGGAGCCAGCTTGCATATCAGACATCCATCAGAACAAGGTTACCGTGACAGTCAGAAATACCATTTTTGTATGACTGAACTTCCATGACAGAAGGAATAAGAATCGTTGTCTTTTAAGGTGGTATGAAAGCATGAAACCAAGAGTTGCATAATAGGAATCCTAGTGACTATAGATGTACAAAATTTGTTAAATCACATAGATATTTTGAGTTAGATCTATGAATGGGTAAATTACACACCTATCAAATGCGTATGGACAATATTAAAACTCCTATAAACATTTCTTAATTCCAAGACACAGGAAGAAGACTCCATCCGTATATTGCAGTTTTTCATGTTTCTAATTTGCTCAAACTGCCAGACATTATGCAATACTTTAAGGAAACTATTGCCATTATGACAAATCGATATATAGCATTGATGAATAAGAGTATAAAACCAGTGCAGAAGAAGGTGAATTTAGGTGAATTAGTCAATCAAAATAGTCGTTCTCTAATCTCTAGTAATATCTGACTTGAAACTGTATTAAGGGTCTTAAAAATGATCTATTGGCAATAGGTACCCCGTAGAAAAATAAACAGTGGAAGTAGAAGACTAAGGGGGTGCTTGGTGGGGGGGGGGGGTTAAGGGGGGTGGGGAATGGGTAAGGTATTCAAAAGGGCCCACCTCACTCAAATAATGGTGCTTGGTTAGGGAGTGCAAAGGTATTGATTACCCAATAGTGGATAATCAACCATTATAGAGTAAATTGGGGGGGGGGTAAGGTAATGATTACCCACCTCACCCATTCCTTTGCATTCCCTACCCTTTCCCTTTCCCTTTCCCCTATACTTACCAGGCACGCCCTAAGAGTTATATTACTTAACGCGAATTGTGGAGCTGTCATCCTAATAATATAGTTTATGTGAAGTTCCCTTTTAACTGTTAAGTATATAAACTCTAATATCGTACATCTTCTGATGCCTAAACAAAATTGAGCAGCTTGTAATCCTGTCAGCAATCAGCGGTTACAGTTGATGCATATGACGTCTAGAGATGTACGTTAGTTCTCCCACAAACATTCACACCTGTACCATTTGGTTAATCCAAACTAATACAAAACACAGTAGACCACTTAAAGAGAGATCACCTCTGAAGTCATGTTTACTCATCATCTAAAAGATTGAAACATGAGGAAGAGGAAGACAAGTTCTGATTTTGCAGTCCAATATGCAGTTAATTTCAAAACTCTCAACATTGTTTAAAGGTCAACGCAAACATGTGGATTTTAGAAATTTAGAACTGAATATTTTATATGTAAGGAGACAAACACTAAGGGCCCGTTTGGTTTATAGATGGGTTTGGATTTGGATTTGGATTTGGTATTGGATTTGTTGATTTTTCTAAGAGAGTAACAACTATGAAGAGCTACCACAATTGGTCGAAAAGCTAGAATATGGTAAAAAAAAATTATTTCAATAATTCTGAATGTCATCATATACCCACAATGACAACCCTTATGTTTTTTTTAACACATGTCTACTGTCTAGCCAATGATAACCATGCACATCTAAATACTTGGTAAACACAAATAGTATTTTATATTACCATAGCTGTTAAAGGTGCAAGGAAAGTCACCAAAGTACGTGAATGATGATTTCATCATGCTAACCAGGGTTGTGATTGCTTGTCGAATTGTAACCCCTTAATGCATTGATGTATTATATCATGTCACATATTTTAACCTTGAACCCTATAGATATAACACGATAATAAAGCTAAAACATCTTTTCATTCTAATAGACGTGACTCAATCATGAAACCATCATATACTTGTCTGTGTATACAGTCAACAGGCTTGTAATTGTGAAAACAACAACAAAAAAGAACTTGCAAAGAGAGCAAACACTTTAGTGTCTATTCTCAGTCACTATCAATATTACTGAGTATGTTTTTCAATAAGATAAAGAGATGAAACCGATTTCAGTAGAGGAACGGCAAAAACTCATGCTAAACGTAAAACAATGGATACATGAGAAAATTCGGAATACTTGAAATACTTATTTCCAGATTCCCATCTTTTGACCCAAGTGTGGTTGTCCCCCGCAACTAATGCCAAACTTAAATCTTAATCACAAAAACATTATATTTCCATATCAACTTATGTCTGGTTCAAAGGTATAAAACTTACACAATTGAATCTCTATATACATAACTATATTTCCATATCAGAATCGGCAAAGGAGTAAGAGAATGACATGATAGCAACAACCATGGAGAGCTATCTCACTTGGTCAAATCTAGGATATGGTCCTAAAGTATTTCAATGATCTCGAATGTTATTATATACCAGCAAAACCCTTTTTACCTAACATGTCCCGATAGTAAACTGTGCTTTACTATGAACGAAAGTTTTAAAGTTGCAATGAAAGTCACCAAATTATGCAAATCATAATCATACTAACAAAGGTTGCAATTGTATATCCAGTTGCAACCCGAAAAGAAATTATTGTATTATATCATGCTACATATTTTCACTTTACACCTTAAAATTAAAACATAGCAATAAAACTATATTATCTTTTCATTAATCACCACCAAGTGGCCTAGTGGTAAGGCACTTGACCTCCTCACAAGAGGTCAAGGGTTCAAACCTCACTAGGTACACATTTGGGGATCGCCAGGGAAGGGTTGGAAACAGTGTCACGGGGATACCCCAGTTAGGCCGTACATTTGAGTCAAAGACTCCCTTCCCCGGGAACCTAAACAGGGAAAAACCTTATCCGTTTATCTTTTCATTCTTGTCTATCAATCAACAGAAGCGGACCCAAGGGGGTTCCCGGTGGTTCACAGGAACCCCATGGATTTTTGGCCCGTAGTGTAATTTTTTGTCAAAAATCCCGATTTCTCTGAAATGAACCTCGTCCCAAAATTTTGTGTCATGTGTTTTGTTTAGTTAGTCTGTTGTATTATAGTAAAAGAGCCTAGTCACTTATAGACATAGGTCCGCCCGTGCCAATTAACAATAATACGCCTTCCTATAAATGTGACTCGCCCATATGGAAACCAAATAGCATAATATAGAAACGTAAATGCACAACATGTGAACAATAGTATAACCATATAGATAAGCGAAACAGACAAGTAACATACACCATGTTGGCGAGTGCCAGCATTAATACGCTCAATCCAAAGACCACGCATATCCCTCTTCTTATTCCTCCGATCACGATACGAATACTGAAGCGCCTTCTCAACTCTCTCTCTAGCTATCCTGATACAATTCTTAGCTCTTCCTCTAAAACCTTTCGCTAACTTAAACACTTCCTTCTTATTCATTTTTCTACCTTACTTACTTATATCTTCCTGTCAATAAAAAATATTTACTCATTGGCGCATATAATCAAACACTTACAGTGCATATATATATATATATATATATATATATATATATATATATATATATATATATATATATATATATATATATATATATATATATATATATATATATATATATATATATATATAAATTTAATTGAATTTACAAATTAGGGTTTCGAAATTATAACAGAAAATGAAGTGATAATTTGAGATATGAAATAAATACTAGTAACAATATATATAAATAAATAAGTAATAAGAAGTTGAATACCAGAAATGAATTAGGAAGCGTTAACCGTGAGTGAGGGTGGCTGAAAGAAGGCTTATGTTACAAAAAGGGATTTTGGGGGTTTTTAATTTTTAGGGGGTGTTTGGTTATTAGCTTGTACCATCTTGTTTTCAGTTCCTATACTTTTCACGAACCCGAACAACATTCATATGAATAAAATTAGGGGTAATTATCAAAATAGTACTTTAATTTTAACTTTTTCAAAAAAAATCAACTTTTCCAAAAGAGTCATGTGCGATTGTGCGATCGTGCGAACCCACAAAAAAGGTGACACGTGTCCAGACAAAGTGGTACAAGCCAATGATTAGCTACACCAAATACCCCACGTGCCCAGTTGACTTTTTAAAAAAGATCGTGCGAACGACATTGTGCGAATGGCTGCTAATGTGTGAAAAGTAACCTTGGAAACATGCAAAATCTTCCACTCCCTGAATCAAATCCTTTGATTTGATTTATCTTTGAAATTATTTAAATTTTAATTTTATTATCATTAACAATTAACAATGTATTTTATTCAAAAACAACAATCAGATTATATCATTTCACACACACAAATCCACACACATTATCAACAACTGGATTAATCAATTTTGTTCATACGAAATGGTTAGTTTTTTCTTTAATTGTTAGTCGTTATATGTTTATATGATTATATCATTTTTGTTCATACGAAATTGGTTACGAATGGTTAATTTTGTTCATACGAATGGTTAATTTTTTTGGGTTTGTTCATACGAATGGTTAATTTTAGGGTTTGTTCATACGAATTTTATGGTTAATTTTGTTCGCACATTTGTTCATACGAATGGTTAATTTTAGGGCTCTTAGCAGTATATTTGCTTATTTGATTATTTGGCTTCTTTGAAAATACACAGGGGCTTATTTTAAATTTGAAAAACATAATCAGTTTGGTCTTTTTGGGCTTATTAGATTATGGACTTAAATGGTCAGCTGTGGTATGTAGTTCAGGTTATGGACTTAAATGTGTTTGGATTAGCTTATGAGACTTAAATGTGTATGGATTAGCTTATGAGACTTAAAGCGTCTTTTTGGATTAGCTTATGAGACTTAAAGAGTGGTATAATGTCATCCAAACCCCTTGTTGAATACCATATTTGATCACTATCATCAGCTGTGGTATGAAGTATAGGTTATGGACTTAAGTGTGTTTGGATTAGTTTATAAGATTATGAGATTATCACCCCTTTGGATTAGCTTATGAGACTTAAAGCTTCTCTCACAGTAGCATCAATATTTGCCAAAAAAGCAACGCATGTTGATTATGTCTTATAGACAAAACCCTAAACCAACAAACATCTATGTTAATCGAAAAATGAAAAATCTATGTTAGCTCAATAATGGTGACAATGCTTAGCAGTAGACCTCACCATGTTTCATGGTTGGCTGTTTCATTGTATTCAGAATATATATTTAGTATTGTAGTATGTGTGCTAATTTTAGGGTGTATCGATTAGTACATTTCAGTGTTCTCAGGAAGCCCACAAGTAGCCATGTAGTTTCATAGTTCATTGTTACATGTTGTTTGTATTTGTAGTATTTCTTGTTATAACAGTTTGTTTATTAATATAGGAATATGATGCCAAGGTTCACATTCGAAGCAAATTGCATTACTTTGAATTGATTAAAGGCAGGTTATCTGAAAACCATCGTACGCTATTTCGGTTAACATGTAATACCCAAAAATTTAAAACATGCAAAAAGACCAAATTGCCCTTGTAACTTTAAAATTTGATTAATAAGTATATAAAGTATCAAATAAATCCCAAACCTTTGGTAATGAGCAACATATAAAGTAAGGTAATTTTTATTACAAAATTTTAATATTTTACAATGTACAAAAATACTTGTCACACATAAAATTATTATATGGGCCAAATCATATATGTTTAATTATTTATTTGTATTTAAAATCACTTAAAATTAGGATAATCATCAAAACAAATTAGAAAATGGTACAAAATCAGAGAAATTGATTCCCTAATCAATCTTGGCCGAGATTTATGCATATGTCCCCCCCCCTTCACACGTTTTCTTGCTCCTTTCCCTTTTATTCATTCGCAAAACCCTAAAAACACCCAAAAAACTCCAAATCGGCCACCATAATTTTTCCACAGCCACTTATCATTTTTCCTGAGTTCCTTTGTGCTAGAAGAAGTGTAGAAAAATAGGGGTTCGATTTTTGAAGGCTTGGTTCACTCGGTTTCTTATTTATTTCCATATTACACATTCTTTAACCCTAAAACAAAACCAAAAACTCTCCCTACTCCATACGAATTTTTGGAAGCTGTTTCATATTTTTCCTGAATTCCCTCAAGTCTAAAGAAGGTTCGAAAAATGGTGCCATGGTTGCTGGGTCGTTCGTATGATCAAGGGAGTTTTGTTGGTGTCGATATATCCTAACCGAGAGGATTAATTTTCCCACACCTCATTCGATCAATCTAAAAATCATCTGGTATTTTTCTTGTGTTCTTTACATCATATATGATCTATATAAAATAGTATATTCGATCCATGCAAGCTTTTTAGGCTGTTTGGAATTTAACGAAACATAAACCCTAAAACGTATAATAAAACCCTAAATCGGCTATGCGAATTTTCTGAAGCTTGTACTTAATTTTTCTGAGTTCTATGATGATCATATAAGTCTATAAAAATAGCCTTTTGATTTGTGGAAGCTTAAATCATTTGTTCTTGAATTATTGTGTAATCGGATTTTATAAAAAAGGAAAGAAAAATAGAAAACCCTAATGGAACAATTAGGGTTTGGGTTTTTATGATTAAATCTGGTAATTAGTTATGTTTTAATGATTGTGTAATGATTTTTTGATGATTGGAAAAATTAGGGTTGGGTTTTGGCAATTTAAAATGTTACCGATTGGAAAAATTAAAAGTAAAAGGGTGTGTTTTGTAATTATTTAAACTTGTGGGTTATTTTTATAATATACCTTGGGATCAGGGGTATTCATATAAAATATAATATGGGGGCCTTTTTCAGTAAGGGTGTCTTCTTTCTCATGACTCATTGATCTTGATTCGTTTTTAAAATTCCCTAAGCCATTGCTATGTTCCCCTACACTTTGGTTCGTTTATTTGATTCATTTTGACTTTGATGTTCGATATGACCCTTTTTGCTTTGAGCCTCTATAATGATCCGTTTGATATTCGTTCGTTACCTTGGGATATTAGTATTCATATCACTTGATGCTTCGAAGGTTCATTTGATTTTGGTAACTAGATGAGAAAACCTTTTTAATTATATCATGGAAATGCTTTGAGGAAAACTTATTTTAATATGATGTTTATGAAATATGCGATACCACTTTTATTTGGAATCTTACTAAACTTTTATGAAAATTACTTTTAAAGACTACTTTTGTGAAAATAGTTAATAAATATCATTTTTGATGAAAACCATTTGATAAAGATTTCTTTAAATGAACCATTTGATTATGAACCTTTGATCGGTTCGTTTGGATTCGTTTGACTTTGATATTTGATATGAACCATTTGCCATGAACCTTTGATTTTTGGACTTTGACTATGATTCGATGACTTAGACTATTTGAACCTTTGCTATGATTTGGACCTTTGACCTTTGACCCTTCAGTTTGATACCCGAGCCAAGTTCGTTTCCTAGCCATGAAGGTAACATGGCCGTGTCATTGATGCACCAGTGGCATGACTCACGTGTGGGTGAGTGATTTCTCACACCGTCCCCATTTTGACATGCGCGCTTTATTATTTATTATGGCCAATATTATTGTTTGGGGGACGTATGGGTTGCAATCCTAGTTTCGTGTCCATGTTCGTGGACTTAACATGATTTGATATTATATATTGTTCGGTGACTGATGCTGGGTGCAATCCACGTCTTTCACAAGTTCGGGAGCTAGCTACTCCATTTGAAGAATGAGGACACCCCTCATATTATCTGATTATCTGAGAGGTCTCCCCTCTATATGATTATGAAGACATGGTTACTATATTTGGTTCGTGTTCGGGCTCGTGGTGGATTACTGACCTATCATTTTCTTTTCTTACTTTGTACCTTTGTCTACACTTATGTTTTTCCAATGCACCATACTATATCTGTTCGTTTTCTCTGGCTTTCGTTTTCGTTTATATATATCTGTTCACTGGGCTTTTTAAGCTCAGCCGCATTTCTTTCCCTGCGGCAGGTTTTTAGTTGGAAGCTGGGTATGAGTGAAGAGACTTTGGACTTAGAAGACTTGATAGTTATTCTGGATTAGAGTTGATTAGAAGATATTATATTTTTGAATTAGTATTCGCAATTGTAACCTTGTAATTTCAGTAATTCATTTGTAACCTTTGAGATTCTTGTATTACTGTAAATGTATGCTTTGTTTTGATCTGATATGAAACCATTTTTGTGATATCTTTACCCTTGTCGGGTTGGGGTGTTACACAACATGCTTTGGTCCATGGTTGGATTTAAATTACTTTGTGAACGTGGAGAGTCTTATCCATTATATGCTTCAAAAACAATTTCCATCTGATGATGACCACTATGATTTGGCACTACTTTATTTTGTTAATGGACATCAACTTCATTTTGGACGCCGGGAATTTCACTTGATAACAGGTTTTAAATTTGGATTGCCTAGTTTTCGGAAGTTTAGAAGTGGTGATATAATATTTCGGGACCGTGTTTTTCCTAACAAGGTAGGGGAGAATTTAAAAGCCATTGATCTTCTAGGTTTGATTGAGGATGAAGAGCTTTTTGGAAAACTATCTGATGAAGACGCCGTCTGAGTTTGCCTTATCTTATCACTTATTGTCATATTTATGGGGCATGGCCTGTTAACCGTGGTTGGTGATGTATTTCTCAGATTGGTTGAGAACTTGGAAGCCTGGAATGACTTTCCTTGGGGGGAATACATTTGGAGACAGTTGTACGAAGCCCTTCGAAATAGGTGCACAAGAAAGAATGTGGAGTATACTTTGGATGGATTTGTTTTCTGTTTCATGGTTAGAATGATTACATGAATTCTTTCAATGAATTGTTTTGTTACCTGATATTCTTTTAATAAAAGTTGTTTTTTCAGATATGGATTTTAGAGTCTTCTACTCAGAGCCGTCTTTGGTGGAGCAAGGACGTTGATGTTATCCCTAGAGCACTTTCATGGTCCAGGAAGGTTCCTTTTCAAGCATGGGAGGATTTTGGAATGCTTTTTCCTCAGGTAAGTGTTTAATTTGTAATATCAGTCAATTTCTATTTACGATACAAATGTATATTAGTTTACTTTGACTATGGTTAACGGTTATCCCACTTTTGGTTTGTATTTTTGCTAGGGTAAAGATACAAACCATGATCTATATCTTACCAGGTCTGAGGCTGATTCAGAGTGGTACACAAAAGGCATTCGGTTTTTCAACTGGTATTCACCGAGACCAGTGCCTGTTGTCCATGGAGGGCTTTTTGAGGATTACATGCGTAAACGAGCAGAACTTCGTGCCAAAGCCCATGATATGGACAATGAAGCTCAAGCGCCAAAATCTCGTGATACTCTTGAGGATCGTGTTAGGACCCTGCAGGGTATATGTAATGGTTTGTTGATGTTACCCGCAGAGGTCAATAGTTTGAAAGCAAGGGTCCACAAGCTTGAAACAATTATTCAGGTTTGTTTCTACTTCAAATGTTTACCGTAAAATTTTAAGAGTTTAGCGACTTATTCATGTAATCGATCTTTTGTATTACCTAGTATATGAAGAGAAAAATGATGGGTGGACATAGGCAGGACAGAGTTGATCAGAAAGGGAACAAAGAACTGGAAAAAGTAATTCCCGTTTATTATATTTTATTTTTCTTTACATGAGTTTGAGATATTTACCTGAATTTCTTACATTTTACTTAATATATTTACAGGATGAAGTCGCTGGTGATGAAAAGGATATTGATCTTGGTGATGAGTTTTGCCCAAATTTAAATCATAATTTCCTAGAACTGTTTGAGTTTGAAGTCCAGAATGAGGATGTCGAAGCTGAAGGTGTTGGAGAGGTTTGTACAACATTAAGAATATTACATGTAAATTGTCTTTTAAAGTTAATTATATGTTGGTTTGATTTGTATTTTGTGTTATGCACACAGAATGAATGTTTTTACCAAGCTACCCAAGATCGCGTAAAAGCTCAAAAGCAACAAGATGAGGTTCGACGTGTAGCTGTACAAAGGGAAAAGAGGGCCAGAGACTTAAAGGATCGCCAAAAAGGCGCGGAGCTTAAAAAGCAGTTTTTGAAAACCACTTACGTGAAGCTTCCTGTGCAAAATAAGAGGCAGTATGAACTGGTACCCAGGGAGGAGTTTACGAACGTAGATACGGATGTTAAAGTTCCCCCACTGGATGAACTTAAAAGAAGAAACTCTTCATTATCTCCTTATAAGCTCAAGAAGTGTAAAGATCTCACACCTTGGGAAGAGGTATGACCTAAATCCTTCATTTATGTTTAACATTTTAATCATTTATATAACCGTGTAAAATCCCTTGATAACCTTAGAAACGTTGACTTTAAGTTCAGATAATCCTTCATTTATGTATGTACATGTTACCTGTTGATTGTGGAAGGCAAATTGTACTTGATTGAAATTAGTGGAATGTTTTGTGAGTTATAAGTTCATGTATCCTGCTAGGACTGCAAATTAACCACAGGTCATGAATTACACTTAGACATATCTTTATATTGTCTAATCTAGGACTGCAATAGTTGGAACCCTTCACGTGCCTATATGTTTTCACTCAGGATTATAATTATACATTTTCCATTGTGCTCACCATACTTTTCGGACCTATAATGTGTAGGATCTAATACGGCCGAACTTCAGGATTGATAAAGTTCATGTTAATCGTGAGTTGGAGGTTTATCTTCAAAGTTCTTATAAGTCTTGTTGCCAGTTTCCTTGGTGCAATGATATTACTGTTGATTATCTTTTCTGGGATTCTTTTGTTGGGATGGACGATACCCGTGAAGGCTGGTTCCGTGATGAGGTAATTAAATAATGGAAATATTAGCCAGTTTTGTGTTTTTTAATGGAATTATTGATCTACGTTTTTGTTAAATGTCTACAGCACATTGAGCTTTGGGTGATGTATTTGTGGCACTTTAGACCATCTTCTGCAGATTGGTCCATTGTTAGCAGTTACTTCTTGACACTTCTACTCCAAGGTTCATTGCCACTGTTTTATGCTACCGAGGAAGTTTACAAATTGGCATGGTCTGATGTTGACCGGGTATTTATCTTTTTAGCAATTACTTCTTGACAATTCTACTTTAATTTTGTCATGTGGATTTTTTAATTTTTATTTTTTTATATTCCTTGCAGGTGTTCATTCCGATAAATGAACCAAAGAAACATTGGTCTGTTGCCCAGTTTCACATACAATCTGGGAATGTTATATTTTATGACAGTCTTTATCGTGGTGAAGAGGAAGGCCGTGACTGGTATCTGCAAATGAGGAGTTGTTTGGAAGTGAATCTTCCCTTGATTCTACGGGAGACAGGTGTGTGTTGCCAAGAAACGTATCGACCCGAATTCATACAAGATCAAGTTTCGTCTTGCCCAGAACGTTCCAAAGCAGGGTGGGGTATTTGGTGATTGCGGAGTCTTTGTGTGTATGTTTCTTTACAGGTTAGTAATTCTTGTCGCTATTTGCATTGGTAATTAGATTATGATAAACATAAACATAAACCTTAATTAGAAACTAAGAAATGACACACTCCGAGCAACAAACACTAAGATAGACATGAGACATTCCTTACACATGGACACGAACAACAGATAGGCCACAAGAGTTTTATTAGGATCACACTAGCCAACATTTATCTTACCAAGGCAACATACCCTTAATCTTCTCGTTGTAAAGTTAATTTCATTTGTTTTTTAGCTGATAATAATTCCGTCATAAATTTGGTTACACAGGTTTGCTTATGGAATTCCTTTGGATGTCGATGATCCAACCCAGGCAGCACTTGCATATCGAGAGGGATTGATCCGTTATTATTTCAAGAACAGGATAAACTGTGGTTGAATCTAATGGTTGTGACTCATTGTTCCAAATGTGTTGAACATCGATAATCTAACCCGGGCAGAACATGAATACCTATTCGCACTAGCGTGAAACAATCAGTTATGTTAGCTTATTTATGAGTACCTATTCGCACTAGCGTGAAACAATCAGTTATGTTGGAATGTCATGAAGACTCAGTTGCATTACGAATGTTGATATCAAAGTCCGCAAACACTAGCTTGATGTTATCAATTATGTTGTAATGTTATGAGTCATAGATTTTATGAAAACTTAGTTGGAGTACAAGGTGTGTGCCATAACATTTTAGTTGGATTACAATTAAGGATCAGCCAAGTTAACATGCTCGTAGTCTTCTGGCATTGATGGGTACCCTGATTGTCTTTGATTGCTTTGTGAGTTTTCGGTTGGGTTTCCTGATTGTCTTTGACTGCTTTGTGATCCTCCTCGTGCAGAGTTCCTATGCTACAATTTATCAAACATAGTTATCAAGTTAATACATTTGTCAATAATCGAATACAAAATAAAATAATAATGTCACACATACTTACCTTTTTCTTTGGCAATGGTGCATTGCAAACTCCTCGGTTGTGACTACGTTCACCGCACCTTCCACATTTATTTTCAATTGGTTCCTCACCTTGCGATCTAATCCGGTCTTTGTTCTTTGGTCTTCCGGCTGGGCGCTTACCCATTTTCGGTGGATTTACTTCAGGCAAGTTTGTTGGAAGCTCCCAACTTGGGATTTCTCCAACGGGAAATACCAACTCTTGGTATGTAGCTTTTAGAGTGGTTGTTCTAGTATTTATAGGTATAGTTATTAACTTGTATAATTCGCACATTTGGCCAATTCGCACATTCGCACATTTGATGAAATCGCACATTCGCACATCTGAACATTAATTTTCATATATACCTTTACATTATTGCGGTACCTTTAATTAAATTTCATACCTACCATTGGTACCTTTAATTAAATATCATATCTACCTTTGGTACCTTTAATTAAATATCATACCTACCATGGGTACCTTTAATTAAATATCATACTTACCACATATTTATTGTTGTTAAATTACCTTTGACTTTTTTAGTGGTAAAAAATTACAGCTGGAGTTTTAATTATATACTTCGCACATTTGGCCAATTCGCACATTCGCACATCCCAAAAATTATATACATTATAAAACTTTACCAACACCCATTATTAAAATTAAAACACATCTTTTATAACCACTATATTTGTATAAGAGACGTCATGGTACTATATGCCATGTAGAAACAATAATTATACAGTTCGCACATTTGGCCAATTCGCACATTCGCACATCCCAAAAATTATATACATTATAAAACTTTACCAACACCCATTATCAAAATTAAAACACATCTTTTATAACCACAATATTTGTATAAGAGACGTCATGGTACTATATGCCTTGTAGAAACAATAATTATACAGTTCACACATTTAGCCAATTCGCACATCCCAAAATTATATACGTTATAAAACTTTACCAACACCCATTATTAAAATTAAAACACATCTTTTATAACCACTATATTTGTATAAGAGACGTCATGGTACTATATGCCTTGTAGAAACAATAATTATACAGTTCGCACATTTAGCCAATTCGCACATTCGCACATCCCAAAAATTATATACGTTATAAAACTTTACCAACACCCATTATCAAAATTAAAACACATCTTTTATAACCACTATATTTGTATAAGAGACGTCATGGTACTATATGCCTTGTAGAAACAATAATTATACAGTTCACACATTTAGCCAATTCGCACATTCGCACATCCAACAAATTATATACGTTATAAAACTTTACAACCACCGATTATTAGAACACATCTTTTATAATCACTATATTTGTATAATAGACGTTTTTCATGGTACTATATGCCTTGTAGAAACTAATATTATATAGTTCGCACATGAAACCAATTCGCACATCTTAAATTTATATACGTACCCGGGTTTACAACAACCAATTCGAAAATATGGTGACACACGACATATACCATAAGGCATTCAATCAATCGTTGTAACATAAATAAAAAATAATAAAATAAATAAATAAATTAAAAAAAAAATCATTTTTAACACAAACTTAAATTTTATTAATAAGTAAAACAGTAAATAGAGAAAACATTACATAAACATAGCTTAATACATAAACATAAACTTAAATTTTAGAAATTCGGATTATCCCAAGTTTCTGAGTTGTCTGACCGGTAGCCATCGTCGTACGGAGAGTAGTTCGCAAACTTGCTCTCTTCGTACTCTGCCAACAATCTGCTAAACTCCCGCTCCTTACTCTCGTCCCAGGCTGTATTAGATGAAGTTGATGCACCTTGCCCAAATTGTCGGTTCTGTTGTGTTACAGAACCAACAGAACCGACATTTTCCTCAAAACTCCAGCGGATCTTGTTGCTGATTTGGTCCTGAATCTGTGAAACGCAACCCCACAACGTCTCACTAATTGCTCCGTCTTTGCTAGCTTCATCGTTAAAAAACTTGTCGAACACAGATTTTCTTTCTTCAGATATGTCTCTGCATTCTGCGTATTGTTGTCTCAATCTTTGTTTCTCTGCCTTCGCAACATCAAATTGCTTGATAACTTCTATCACAGCTTTTTGGCGTGCCGCATCATCTTTTTCAGCTTGTTGTTTTATATACTCTTGCATTTCTTTGGCGGTATGTGGTAGACGGCATGCCATTTTGAAAATAGAAAAAGTGAGATAAGTATGAGATAAGTGTGAGAGAAGTATGCGATGTATGCTTTTTTGACTGTGTTGTTTGAGGGTGTTGTGTATTTATAAACAATAAGTATATAATTCGCACATTCGCACATCTGTAATTAAATACCTTTTATCTTTACAACAATCACACATTTATGACATTGTCCTTTTAATTAAATTTCAAACCTACCACATATTTATGGGGGTACTTTAAATTAAATTTCAAACCTACCATATATTCTACCACATATTCTACCACATATTCAACTATATACGTTATAAAACTTTAGTCAAGTCGCACATTCGCGATGTTTACAAAAGATGGGGGTTGTACTTGCGATGTTTACAAAAGATGTTTCAATACATGGAGGTTGGCTACGCAACCTAAACTCCTACCAAACCTAATCTGTTATCCAACCAAGATGCGCAACCATCCTACCTGCCTGCATATGCACCCAAGGTGCACAACCGAATATGCAACCAAAGTGCACAACCAACAATGACATAGTGAATGTATACATACCTAACTGCATATGCACCCAAGGTGCACAACCGAATGACATAGTTATCCTAGTGACATATTGTTTACAAACTGACTAATTGTTAACCAAAATGACTTGTTAGCCTAGCTGCACATTCACACAAATGACTAATCTTTCAACAACTTTTTATCTTCAATGGAAATAACCTTTTTGTATTTCCAAAAGAAAGAAGTCATCTGTTCACGATAGGCAAGAGCGAAGTCCAATGGATCAGCCACCATCAATGGAAGATTGTGTGTTAACCGGTACAGAAATATGCATACCCATATACCACAATCCCCGTAATAACCTGATTGTTGAGGCACATCTTCGGCATATTCAAATGTTATTGAATAATTGTTTAGATCAATGTTTTTTTTGGCCATTACCTCACTGTCTGCCAAATAACCTGGTATTACACTTCCAAAGATGGCCATCAAATCATTCCACCATGAGCTTCCTTCGTTATCGGGACCCCCAAGGCTGTCGTAAATTTTAACCACACCTGATCTGATGTGCAGCACTCCAAGGGCCCAATGAATATTAGGCTCATTGATAGGGATATAAACCTGCAGTATCAAATGTGTGTTAAAAAAATTAACTTCGGAATCTAACCACTAAAGTAATTCACCCTCAAGCAAAAACATAACCAATATTGACTCTGCATATAGAACTATCATAACCAACTATCATAACCAATATTGGCAGCCTAAACAAATATTTGGGTATGATCCCAGAAATCAAATAAAACAAGGTATCAAGGAGTTACGGACACTCGTGTTGAATGAGATAATGAAGGCGTGTGGCCTGTCATGAACAATACACACAGTATCATTATCGGATTCAACACGTCTCAGTTATTAAGGCTGATATACCTAAGATTGTAGATGGGTTCCATTGCTAAATATGAACACCGTCCTTAGTACCATTTGAGATGCTTGATCCTGATCGCCAGGTTTGGGTCGACAATCAGCTTCCATTCTCGAAAGAGCCAAACCTTGTGATCAAGATCAAACACGCAAACTTGTAATCCTTTTAGAGAGAAAAAGGGGGATCGAAAAAGGTCACTGCTTATACAAAAAAGATGAGGTTCATCATCTTGAATTCAATAACAAAAAAAGCATACATGAACCCATTGACAATTCAGTTATCTTGAATTACTTAACGACTAAAACATACGAGTAGCATAGAAAAATTCACCTTTTGGGCCAGTTGACAGTTTACCAACGAGTTACTGAAAATTGGATTCAACTTAGATATGGTGTTCTCCCAGTCGGTTATGATACTCAAACACACACAAATCAAGTCGTCCGTAGATATAATTGCCAGTAATCAAATTGTAAGGACAACAGCTCCACCAACTACAACAACACTGGCAATTATATCTACGGACGACTTGATTTGTGTGTGTTTGAGTATCATAACCGACTGGGAGAACACCATATCTAAGTGGAATCCAATTTTCAGTAACTCGTTGGTAAACTGTCAACTGGCCCAAAAGGTGAATTTTTCTATGCTACTCGTATGTTTTAGTCGCTAAGTAATTCAAGATAACTGAATTGTCAATGGGTTCATGTATGCTTTTTTTGTTATTGAATTCAAGATGATGAACCTCATCTTTTTTGTATAAGCGGTGACCTTTTTCGATCCCCCTTTTTCTCTCAAAAAGGATTACAAGTTTGCGTGTTTGATCTTGATCACAAGGTTTGGCTCTTTCGAGAATGGAAGCTGATTGTCGACCCAAACCTGGCGATCAGGATCAAGCATTTCAAATGGTACTAAGGAGGGTCTTCATATTCGCAATGAAAACCATATTCAACTAAGGAGGGTATATCTGCCCAAATAATTGAGCTTGTTTTACTTAATGTATACCAAATATAATGTAAACTAGGCTTCATAAGTACACATAATATAAGTGGTGCGTGAACTAAAACAGCTAGACAACATAATGATAGAACTTAACATCTTACCTTTTCAACATTTTCGTCACACCAAGGCACACCAAAAAGACTACCATTTCCATAATAAGCCGGCAAACATTTATCTCGACGAAGCTGTTGGATAAAAAAAGGGCCGACCATTACCCAGTCCGCATCAGCAGGTCTAAAGTTCCACAGATACCAGACCCATGCATCGATGTGCTGCGATGTCAAAGTATAAAAAAAAATATTACATTAGCAACATGAAGCAACAAATGAACAAGATGAAAAGGAGATTGCCGAGATTCAGAAGAAAATTGATGATCGTAAGGAAAAGAATCATGAAGCAACAAATGAACAAGATGAAAAGGAGATTGCCGAGTATCAAAAGAAAATTGATGATCGTAATGAAAAGATTGTTGAGTTTCGCCAAGAAATAGTGAAAATTTACAAACAAATTGAAGATGCTAAATTCTAAATTGAAGATCTTAATTTTATGTTTACTTATGTTATGTTTTTATCAAGTCTTTCTGGCATATCACAAGATGTTATGTAATGTTTTTACTTACAATATTTATGTTAAAATGTTATTTTACTTATAACATTATTGTTATTGGCATATCACAAGTCTATATGGCATATCACAAATCTAACAGCATTCAAATTTGCAAAATGTAGGGAACATCACTACATATTTTACAACTTGTCTAAATGTTAAGCATGATAATTATAACAACATCATTTAACCATAAACTTTTCTAAATATTAAATAAGTATTTAATTACGTACCGAATCAGACAGCCATCCTTTTCTGTGCCCGTCCTTGGCCACTAAAGCAGCCCAAAATTTGCTATATAGGTCTCCTTCAAACCATGGAAGACTAAATATCATCTCCTTCCTTGTCCGCAAGAACGCGTTTATGTCTGGATGACTATTCACATGGTTGGTCGGGGAGTATTCAGGACGGTTAAGCTGCTGTGAAAAATTTCGATGCGAAATAAATTGGTTACTAAGCTGAACTACAATATTTCAGTCGAATATATCTAAGCTAACCATAGAAACGTATACGTACCTCTTTCCACTCTTCAAGAACAAGCTGAGATCCATCTTCTCCAACCCAAGACTCTATCTGGGATTTATAGATCCTAGAGCTAGGACGAGCCTTTTTGGACCTTCTTGGTGTAGTAGCTGGAGGAGGTGTGTAAGGATCAGACAAATGTTTGCTCTTCTTCCTCTCCCGTTCGAATGGCACCCTTACGGTTTTAACAGTAACATCTTTGATCACTGAATCACATTCCGCACCAGCATTTGTCACACCAACATCCATCTGCTCACTATCCTGAAACTGAAAAGTAACATGCTCTATGAACCAGACCATCCATAGTATGTTGCCCCTAGTTAACATTATGAAAGAACATGCAAAGTCTGTTGCCCCTAGTTAACATTATGAAAGAACATGCTCTATGCAAAGACTCATTTCATCTTATATCCACCTAAATAGTAGGCAATTATGTTCAGATTCTTTATTTTGATGATTTCTTTGATTTATACACTTTGTAAATAGTGGCAACACATTATTTTCTATTGTGTTAAGGTTCATAAAATTCTTTCTTGTATTCTATTATTAGGTAAGCACTTGTGCTATAATACTAATACTATAGAAAACAACGAAAATTAACAATCAGTTTCTCTTGTTTTGGCTCTTCTGAATTCAAAAGTATAACTTGACCATTTGTCATAAATTTATGCATGTTTTAATACTTACAACCTGAGTTAAAACCTAATATGTGCATAACATGACCAAGCAAGTTACCTAGAGTTCTAAATATTGCATAACTAATCCCTCTCATTGCAAATTAATACTCAGCGCCTAATATGTGCATCACATGACCAAAAAACTTTAAATGATGCAATATGAAACTTGTGTGATGTGCATACCAGATTATCAGGAAGAGAGGAAAAGTCAATCAATTCCATCAACTCATTTGTTGAATCCTGAAACAATAAATACAATCATTTCATCAAAAAACATGAATAATTCCACTCAATATCATTTATAGTAAATACATAAATAAACAAATCATATATGTTAACGACTATTTATTAAAACACAAACCTTTGATTCTTCAATAGGCTCATTTGCTTCAGCCTCAACAGGAGGATCTTCTTCTGTCGCTTCCTTAACGTATGACTTTAAAAAAGGAAAAAATTAGTAAATACATAAATAAACAAATCATATATGTTAAGGACTATTTATTAAAACACAAACCTTTGATTCTTCAATAGGATCCTTTGCTTCAGCTTCAACAGGAGGATCTTCTTCTGTCGCTTCATTAACGGATGACTTTAAAAAGGAAAAAAATTAGTAAATACATAAATAAACAAATCATATATGTTAAACGACTGTTTATTAAAACACAAACCTTTGAGTCTTCAATAGGCTACTCAACATCAACATCAGTAGCCTGTAAAACAGACTCTACAGTGGGTTCCTTAGCAGCAACATTTGGCTGCTCAACATCAACATCAGACTTAGCAGCAACACTGGCCTCCTAATCAACAACAACTGGCTGCTTTGCCATAGGCTCCTTAACACCAAACTTTGAATTCAAGGTAAATTAAAATTAACAAATAGATTATCATGTCCATAAACTAACCCGTTAGTGGAAAATTAAAGCTCACAAAATTTTGCAAAATAATTTACAAGATTGTGTGTACCGCCATGCACTAAGTCTTCGCAAGATCACAAGCTGTCAAAATAGTTGCCCGTGTAGTTCGAGCCTGATCGGGAGTACAGACTAACTCCGCCGTGGCTTAATCACAAGCAAGATGAATAATCTGAGGCCCGATATCTGAGCCCAACTCTACAGGGTTAAGTAAACCGACTATATATGGTTCAAGGTCGCCCGGAATCACCCTTTGATCCGTTTACCCTAGTTGTTTCCCATAGAATAGCCGATTACCATCGGTCCGATACAACACTTGGATCTTATGCAAAGACAAAAGCAAAAGGTTTCCAACACTCACACTTGAAATTTTTTTTGTAAAATTATGTGAACTTTTATTCCCCAAAACAGCCATCTAACTATTAAGGTTTTAATTACCAAAACCTAAAAATAAAAAAAATAACAAGTTTAATTGGTTTGTGAATTCACAACGATTATAATTTTTTTTTAAAATTTAAGACAGCATGCATGAGCCTTCCATAGGCTCCTTAAAAGTAGTAAAAACATACCTGTGAATCCTGAACATGCGTACCCTCACTGGACCCCTCAGCAGGAGCAGTGGGAATCTTACCTGATTGGAATAACTGCTCTAGAAAAACTACACGACCTTCCAAACCAACCATCTTCTTTATCAGCTGTTTCTTGCTCATCCTCTTGGTCTCTTCATCCAAATCCAGATCACTTGACTCACCTTCATCAGAAATCCCTTCAACAACACTCGTATGCACCTCAGTACGTATACGTACCTCCGTGCGAACTTCTTTTCTTCGAGTCTTTCGAGAAACCCTAGCCTTGATCTTATCTCTTTTAGACGGTTTGAATGTACTCGAAGGGGATCCACCAGCTACGTCGAAATATTTTACACTTGAGGTGAACCAAGGAGATGCCTTCTCAAAATCTGTTGGAATCAAGGATTGCACGGGTGTTGTTACATAAAAAAGATTCTCGTAATCAGATTTGTTACACCCGGTAACATTAGCCCAAGCAACCCCCCTTGGAATAGCCATGGCATCTTTGTCCCACCATAGTCTGGCTTGAGGAAATGTTTCTAGAACAAAAATCTGTAATGTAAAAAACATTTCGGTTAGTTGGAACAAAGTACTTATCAAGTACAAAAATCTGTAATGAAAGAACAAAAGCGTTTAGATGCATTTCTGAATGAATTTTTATTTAATGACTAACATATTTCAAGTTTCCAACCAATTCAAGTTTCCACTCATGCTCCATTTGATAGAAATATATATTCATGTGTCGCCAACGAAAGCCAGCCACAATAGAACATCTTCTGCCCAATCATATTTCTTATGCTCTTTTCTCTGTTTCTAGTTCACGGCGTTTTGCCTCTAGTGCTTTTTATTCCATCTGCTTTCGTACAATGGCAACAATAGATTTTTCTCTTTGGTTACCATTGTACAAAAGCAGATGGAAGAAAAAACACTAGAGGCTAAACGCCATGAACTAGAAATAGAGAAAACGCGAAAGAAATAGGAAAATCTTTAGTTGCCACTGTAAAAAAGCAGATGGAAGATCAAGCACTTATACATTTATTCAACTCATACCAAAGGTATGTTGAGCAGCCAAGGACTTATACATTATAAGTTTATTCAAATTTAAACATATAAAGGCTAGAACCCTATATTAACAACACACATGTAAAACCACACATGTAACAACCACACATGTAAAACCATTATTAAACTGTCAAATTGACACATTCATATAAGAAAGTATACTAACCTTCAAGGCGAAAGCAAAACCATATATATTGTAGACAGCCTGGTATGAAGCCCCCTTTCTGGCATACCCATCCATATACTTGTTCCTCTTCTTAGTCACCAACATGTAAACTCGTTCATGGAATTCTTGCCACATGTGCTCCCCCCAAGGAAAAGAATTCCAAGCCTCCAAATCATCGGCTAGCACGAAAATCTCATTGAAAATCACATGTCGCAACTCTTGCCCCATGAAAACAAAATCACCGGCCAGAAGAAGGCACACACGCACAGCATCCTTGTCCGATAGGTGCTGAAATTGTTCACTATCAAGCATGGATTTAAGGTAATCCCCCTTCAAAGACCTACACCCGGGGAACACCCTCTTCATAAAGCTAGACTCCATACCAGCCAAACTGTCTAACTCGATAGCTCCAAATCGAAAACCCATAATCAGACAAAGCTATTGCCTGCCCAACTGTACAGTGTGTGGCCCAACATAAAAAATAAATGGGGTATCAAAAGTAGGGTGCTCAACATGCCTTTGGTGAAACAGAAGAAAGTTCAAAACATGGTTATCATGATCAAAAGTTCTAATGTCTAACGACGGACCAAAAACACTACGCCTGAACAGATTGTAACACTGTTGCCCCATTGTTGATAGACGATCACTTATCGTTGTCAGTAGCTTTAAATTACTTCTAATATTTACCCTCGCATTAACAACCTACAAAAAAAATAATAAACAAGTTAACATTAAAGAAGTAAAACATAAGTAATTCCAATACACTTTCTTTCTATGACAAAATATTCATCTAGTTTTGATGCTAGTATTCAGCTAATCAACACTAATGACAACAACAGAATACACTAACAATCAAGATCGAATAACTCGAAAAACCTGTGGAAAACTAGAAGGGGGGTTGAATAGTTTTTACCGTTTTAAAGTTTTATTTGCTTTGTTACTATAGGTTAATTTCAAAGGAAACAATCACAAATAAATAATCACACAATGTAAACAAAAGATAAAGAGAGGAAAGATCAAACCATACGACACTGTTGTTTATAGTGGTTCGGCTACAAGGACTCTCTTCCTTGCCCTACTCCACTCCCCGAGTTTCCTACTCGAGAGTTTATCTTTCACTAAGAAACAAACTCCTTTTCTAGGCGGAGAAAACCTTTACACGTCGCTTACTTCCTTTTCCGGTACTAAGCTAAACACCGGGTTCTTTCACAAGGTAGAACCAACCTGACGTCGCCTATTTACTTTACCGACACTAAGCTAGATGTCGAGTTCTTTACACGGGTACAACTACTCCCAACACTCTTTGTGCTTTAAGGACTAAAGCACTAACCACACTCACTGATTACAAATGAAAGATATGATGTGTGAAACAAACTACAATATCACACAGTAATGCAACTAAAGGATTACGGTTCTGTATATCCTTGAATGCTTGATCTCTTTTCTACAAAATGAAAGATCAAAGTGAAATGCAACTATGAATGATGTTAGTAAGATATGTACTGAATGAATATGTGTGTTAAAGCTATATGAGTGATGAGAGAGCCAAATGATCAGCTTCCTATTTATAGGCAAGCTGATCTTCAGCTCACGGATCCCACGGATCCCTCACAAGGGATCCGCCCTTTATATGATTTGGATCCGTGGGATGTGACAGCTAAGGTTTAGTTGTCTCTTACCATATCTTAGTTGTATCTTACCAAATCATCCAAGATCTTCAAATGTCAACTATGTATCTTGCAAATCTAACCAAGATATATCAAAGATATTGTATGTGATGCATGCAATGATGTCATGGAATGGTTTTAGAATTAAAGTTTCCTTTTAAGGAAACAAGTTACTAAACTTGTAATTCTTGGTTAATATGTGAAGTGTAAAATGTGTACTTAAGAGACTTAAGCTAGTATTTATTATTTGCTAAAAGATATTCCTTTTATTTGTCATTAACAAAACTAATGAAAGATCAAAGAATATAAATAACGTTTTTGAGACGCTATTTGTATTAACAATCTCCCCCTTTTTGTTGATGACAAAACATAAGGTATATTTTTGAGCAAGAGAATAAATATAGCATGAGTTCTTAAAAATATATATTAAGTTTGTTTATTAAAGAAAAGTTTTGTAAAAATGTATGTACTGTGATGAATCACAGTTGATGCAAACTTAGTTCCTTTCTCCCCCTTTTTGTCGAAACAAAAAGAGTAGCGTAGCGGAATGCGATTTTGAGAACTTTAAAGCTCCCCCTTGTTTTATACTCCCCCTAGATGGAGTAATCAAGGAAATAATGCATGAATCTACAAAACAAACGGTTAGTATATGAAATGCTTATGAGATGCTCCCCCTTGATGTATACTCCTCACTTCTTGAGTACCAACGTATACTATGAAGGGTATGATATGCTGCAAATGAAATGTTAGTAATGAATGACTTCAATGAAGAAGTAGAATGTATTTGAAGTATTCTCCCAAACAAGCCTTTCAATAAGTTTTGACTTTTAAAAGTCAAAGTAAGTGTCTGATCATTATTTTTACCTAAAGCAATCATAATTATAGGTTAGATAGTGATGTTAGTTCACAATGATAATATGCAATATGTTGATCACTCATAAGCATAAAAACATCACATTCATTAATTGAAAATTATGTGACAAAAGTCACAAATATGATATGATGTTACATTACAAAATAAATCCTAAATAAAGACAACTACAACATCATCCTAGAAGGTTCCTAACAACACTTTTATTGAGGCGGATGAGAGATTGCATTGAGACGCTCGAGAACATGGTTCAAGATGAACCTCATCTCATTTTGAAGCTCATGGACCAAAATGTTGGTCCTTTGGGCCAAGTGAGATGTTCTCTCACAATGTGCGCAATCATGACTTGAAAAACCAGGAGGAAGACTAGGCTCCAAGTTTTGTGGTGGAGGTGGTGGTGGTTGGTTGGTTGTTGTTGTTGGATGGTTGTTGTTGTTGTTCATTGGTTGGTGGTGGTGTTTGGAGGGAGTTCATGAGGATGTTTTGGATGTCCATGGCTTCATTTAGACGGTGATCAACTATACCCGAGAGAGTGTAGAGACGGTTGAGCTCTTCACTAATCTCTTCTTGGGTTTGAGGCATATTCATCCACATTGCCTCGTCAATGGCAACTAGAGTGGATGTGGGTGATAGAGGTTGTTGTTGAGGTTGGGATGATGGTGCATCATGGTATAAAGGGCCATGGATATCCAGGTAAACCGGGTGAAAAAGCATGGGTTGTTGACCTTCAAAGGTCATGGGTGGAAGATTGGGTAATTTTGGTGAAAGTTCTTCTAAGTCATCAAGATGTGGTGATGTAGGAGGAGTCCTAAATAATTCCAAGGGTTGGAGTTTGGGTGATTTTGGTGGTGATGGTGATCTAACAGGCTGTGATGGAGCCGGTGGTGGAGTAGAGGCTATTGGAGTAATGGTTGGTGGTGGTGTTTGTATAACAACATTTGATGGTGTTGGGGTGGAGAGTGTAAGGAAATTTTCACTAGCAATGGGTGATGATATATGGAGAGGAGAATTTTCCTCAGATGAGGAGTTTGCTAAGTTGATAAAACAACAAGGTTTAACACTAATGCGGGCTGTTCTTCTTGGAGGTCTAGATGTGGAAGAGTTGTTTGACTTGGTCATGGTGAAGTATGATAGCTAAGATGTACAGTAGAGGAAATGGTTGTTGTGTGAAGTGATGATCCTAAAGTGCTAATTTATAGACAGAAGGTTTGTGAGTCTGTGTGTTTGGATTTGATGTGAATCCAATAGAGAATGTTGGTTACTAATGATTTGGAACAAAAATTTGTGCAGGTCATATCAAGGAAGTCAATCCATTGAGCTTTGGTTGAGTAATATGTTGTGGATTTGCAGTTAATACAAGAAGATAGTGGAAAGTCTGATGATTTGATATTTCCACGGATTTGACGGATCCCTAAAAAGGGTTCCTTCTTTGTATCTGTTTGGTAACTCACACCTAAAATTTAAAAATTTAAATTTTGGTGGGAATTTTTGTTCCTAAGTTTCTAAGAATTCCTAAATGATTCTAAGAGGAATTATGATCAGTGAATGAATCCTAAGTGATACTAAACATTAAAGATTTAAGAATCGGGATAAGTCGAAAAAGTTTTATAATTTTACTGGGAAACATGCGGATCCAAGTGGTTGCAAATGCGGAACCATGTTTAGCGATCCGCCAAATCCGCAGGATGGCGGATCCAACGATAAGCCTTGGCGGAACCCTGTTTTGGGATCCGCCGGATCCGTATGCCTAAAACTTAAAAACTAAACAGAACATATGTCATAATTTTCGTTTTTCGACGAAAACCCGAAAATTCACCTAGACCTTATTTAGCATCTAATATGTATAGCAAAACAACTAAATATGATAACATTAACACATGATTGCACATAGTTTAATCCGTACTTAGAAACTTACCGTTTTAGGTGTTATGCCAAACACTGGCTATAACCCGGAAAATTGATAACCATGATGGTTATCCACCTGCAAGTGTTAGTTATTACACATACACAACAAGTATTATCAGATAAATTCTAGACACATAGAAGTTTAACAACACAATATCCAACATTGTTTAAAACCAAACACTCCATCAACTCAGCTTCTTCTTCAACTTCTTCATCCCCTTGTGTAATTTCATCATCCAACGACCCAGATTCTTCACCATTCCTTTTATTGAGGCGGTTGAGAGATTGCATTGAGACGCTCGAGAACATGGTTCAAGATGAACCTCATCTCATTTTGAAGCTCATGGACCAAAATGTTGGTCCTTGGGGCCAAGTGAGATGTTCTCTCACAATGTGCGCAATCATGACTTGAAAAACCAGGAGGAAGACTAGGCTCCAAGTTTTGTGGTGGAGGTGGTGGTGGTTGGTTGGTTGTTGTTGTTGGATGGTTGTTGTTGTTGTTCATTGGTTGGTGGTGGTGTTTGGAGGGAGTTCATGAGGATGTTTTGGATGTCCATGGCTTCATTTAGACGGTGATCAACTATACCCGAGAGAGTGTAGAGACGGTTGAGCTCTTCACTAATCTCTTCTTGGGTTTGAGGCATATTCATCCACATTGCCTCGTCAATGGCAACTAGAGTGGATGTGGGTGATAGAGGTTGTTGTTGAGGTTGGGATGATGGTGCATCATGGTATAAAGGGCCATGGATATCCAGGTAAACCGGGTATCCAAATTTATCTTAGCTTAAGATTTACGCTCTGTTTTCGAGTATAAAACGGAAAGAAGAGAAATGAAGAGAGGAAACAAGAGAGAAAAGAAGGGGAGGGGCACAAAAAAAAAAAAAACAAAGAAAAGATTTTTAATTTTGTGTTCCCTAGTTGGAGAGAAAAAAAGAACGTGTAAGAAAAAAATTGCTTTAAAACCTCCTTCTCTCCAAATCATCCCAATTTGGGAAGAAGATTAGGAGAGAAGTTTTGACATAATTTTCTCTCCTCTTCTCATCTCTTCTCTCCAAAAAAAATCGAGAACGTGATTTTTTCAGTTTCCTCTCCACTTCTCTTCTCTTCTCTCCAAATAAGAACTTGGGAACATAGTGTTAGACTCGCCGTGTTCTTGAGATTGAGATACAAGAGAAAGGAAAAGAATTGGAAAGAAATTGAAAGATATTGTGTTCTCAAGATTTTTTATGGAGAAGAAAGGAAAAAAAGTTGAAGGAACAGGAAGGAAGATGCAGTTTTTTTTTTTTTTTTTTCCTGGTATAAAATGTTCCGCCCATTTTTGGGAAGAAGATGAAGGAAAAAGTAGTGACTCTCTTCCTTTCTTTTCTCTCCTATCTCTTCTATTCTTTTCTTTTATGAACTTAACTCGATAACACAGCGTAATTGTGCTTTATTTTTCAGTTGTATTGTCTACAATGTTAAAGCCAAGATTTGCATGAACAATCAATTTGTAATTCAAACATCTATGAGATGGTGTCTTTTTCAAACACATCTTTATTACTCCCTCCGTCTCAAAATAATTGACATGAGAGAGAAATCACAAAGTTTAATAAAAATGAGACCACTATAAATCTCAACCACTCAAAGAGAATATTTTAGGGGAATATTCTCTTTGAGTGGTTGAGATTTATAGTGGTTCTATTTTTATTAAACTTTGTGATTTCTCTCTCATGACAATAATTTTGAGACGGTGGGAGTAATAAAGATGTGTTTGAAAAAGACACCATCTCGTATAACTGTATAAGTTTGAATTACAAATTGATTGTTCTTGCAAATCTTGGCTTTAACATTGTAGACAATAGAACTGAAAAATAAAGCACAATTACGCTGTGTTATCGAGTTAAGTTCATAAAAGAAAAGAATAGAAGAGATAGGAGAGAAAAGAAAGGAAGATAGTTACTTATCTTTTGGAGAGTTTATGGCGTTTGCAAATGAAGAAAAAGGATGGAGATGGTGACTGCACATGAAATGAAGGAAGGAGGTGTATTTGTTTAGGGTTAGGTTTTTTAAATAGTTGGGCTTGGGCTGCAAACTTTAAAATTCTTGGGCTTGGGATGCAAAATTTTTGAGCTTATTTGTCATATCAGAATTTTTGCAAAATTTATGTTGTTTGTGTTATTTTTGACATATAAATTGGACTATTAATTGCAAATTTTTATTTCGTATTGTAAATATGTTTAAGCTTATTAATGTTATGTTATTTATTAAATGAATTATTAGTTTAGGGGTTGGATTTGTAAATTTTATTTTTAAAAAAAATGTGAGGCCTAAAATAAATGTTGAGTTATGATTAATGGTGTCTTTCTAGTTAAAGATAGAAAAGTTTAAAGATGATGCTGACTTAACCCAGACCGACCCATTCATAAACCTACTGTATCTTTTACACTAACATCCCCTGTGTCCTGTTGTTGTAACAATGGAAGGATCTTACAATAGATACCGCAAATTAAGTCTTGAAGAGTCATTAAACAGAACATGTGATTACCCGTCAGCCTGTATGGAACTTGCTTCAATCATTAAACAATCTTATTCTAAATTCCCTAAAACATTGCAATCCCTTCTTTTTCAACATACCCTTACTGCCATCCGCCTTCTTCCTAGGTATTATTATTTCTTTTTTCCTATGTTAAAATGTCAATTAGATTTGTTTGGCTTATTTGATTTTGGGCTTATTTTTAATCTTTTCGACTTATATAAGTTTCTTATGTTATGATAAATTAAGGACCGGGTTTATTTTAGAAAAATCGATATATTTGACATAATTTTACTACGCAAGCTAGTGTTTTTTTTAAACATAAGAGGGAAAAAGGACCTTTTTTCGACCTCAATTTTGCCGAATTTTCATTTAAACTATGATTACTAGTTTTTATTCAGGACTTGAGATTGATATGATAATGCCGATTAGATGTAAAACATCTCAAAAACAAACAACACCTTAATGGGGCAAGTTGTTTCACGCAAAACATTGATAGCTATTGTAACTAGCAATGCTGACTGTAAAATCACCGTTAAGTAACTTCTGCCTGCTAACAATAGATAATTATTTAGTAGTTTACGCACAACATTGATTTCCCGCAACACTGACAGCAAAGTAACTTTTCCCCGCTAGCAACAGATAATTATTTAGTACGGGTACAAGTTATTTGGTATGATCTTTTCATGCTGAATTATAGATGAAATGGAATTGGAAATGTTTTCTTGGGTTGTTGGTGTAACTTTATCTGGTTTATTTTTATGTACTAATTATTGGTTGTTCAATTAAAATTCAGGATGCAAACGCAAACTGCGGTTTCTGCAACCAATGCTCTTATTCAGAGTGTGGAGTCGACATTGCCTAAGCAAAAGAAGACCCAAGCGGTAACTGAGTTTAAGCAAGCGATGGTTGCTCATAAGAGGGGTTCTAAAGCCCGACAAAATGAACAAGGTTCGTTTTTGTTTAGTGTGTGTTGCAATTTTTAAAGTTTTCATGTTTAAATCATGAAATTTAAGGTTTAGCAAGTGATGAATTCGATGTTATGTCAAAAAGTGAACAATTTCATGGTGAAACAAGTATAAAATGAATCTAGGATCATGTTAGCGGTAAGTAAAAGGCTTCTGATGCACGAAACATGTATGTCTAGTTTATCTTTTTCTTTGTGTTTTGGATGTGTAAAAAGTGCCTAGAATAACATGACATAGGCATGAAGTTATTACTGGAACCTCAAATAGTTGCAACTAGGAGTCGTGGTGTGTTTGGGTTGGCCTTTCCAGTTAAGTAATTGGTTGTGTCTAACCCATTTGTATTGCTTGCGTTATTGATTTCCATAACTCAACTACAAAAAGACACATGAAACCAGTGATGTACTCGAGTTTCAGACTCTGGCTACCAACATTCAAAACCCCACATATAAACTTATTACATAGATATGTCTCTCTGTGACTTTAAATCTATGGACACTAAAACCGGGGGGATATCGACGCCTCCTTTGGTTTTGATGTTCAGGATTTGATCAGTTTTTAGTTTGCACCCAAATGTATCAACTTTCCATAAGCAGTTGGATCAAACTCTAACACAAGGAATATTTGACGGCCCCTAACCTAAATACGTCACAAGTATTCTCTTTAATTTTGATTGGCTAAATACGTCACTATCTTTATAGAACATGGAAACGAACTATATAAAGGGCTGTCATCTCCGTTACTAATTTACACATGGTGAACCTTTTTTTCCCTTCTATAGTTGACTAGCAGCAAAATGGTATCACATGGCGAGTTCTTGTAATCCTTTTACGATTTTCCTAGGCAAAATATAAGATAAAAGGATGATTTTGATTGGCTGAGATCCGTTCTTTACCCCTTTATTCTCCAGTCTATTGTTTAATACCCAATAAAACCACTGTATGTTCTTCACTTCTTCATCCCTTTATCCGTTATTCACCCCTCTAGTTTTTAATCCAACTTGTGATCAAATGTTGTTTACAATAATAATCACTAGGTTATCATGGCGTCATGTCTGTCCTGTGATGTAACTCGGATGTTAAAGTCAGCCAAGAAGGGGAAAAAGGTTTACTATGTGTGAAATCAATGTCGTGTGTGTACATTTGTGATGAAGATGAACCATGTCTATATAGTTTTTTTCATGTTAAAAAATACATGACGTGTTTGCCAATCACATTGTGCCACATAGCCATATGATTCGAAAAATAGTTGGAATGTGGACGACCAGATAATCTTTGTGTTAGTGTCTCAGAGTTCGTTAGAACGGCTTTTACCGCAGGTAGTATGATTCCTTTGAGTGCATGCTAAGAAGCAATTGGAGCCTGGATATGAAAATACCCAGGGTGGTGTTGATATCCCCAGGAACAAGTGTCTCTGAAAGTATATATACGGGGTTTGTGGTAAGGTACTTGTGTCAATGGCCTAAGTAGGTTTGCCAAATATGTTGGTACCCAACGTGTGCAACTAGAAACAAGTATATGATCAAAACAAACACTTACCAAGTATAATACTAAAATCAGCCTCTGTTATTAATCAACTTAATTACACATGATCGCAATCAATGGGCAACCCCTGTAATAGAAAATCTGTCTCCGTTTCAATCAATACAACTTTATGAGTTTACAGGTTGGCGGGATATGAGGTTTACGAAAATATGAAATCGGATTTGTAATTCTTGTTCTATACAGGTTGTTCAAGTGAGACTGAACATGTTTAACTACAGTCCTTGACCCGTTTATCTGGTGTTGTAGGGGAACACCCGCCCATGGTTAAAAAAACTCATGTACTTTCCCTCTATTCTTGTTATATAAACTAGCTCTTTGAGGTCTATATGGTATAGTATTATTTATGGATGTATATATATACATGTAAGTTTATGATGGCGAGGAGAATTGTTGAATCGTGTGCGTGCACATACTATAACTTTAAGAAACATGTTCCGGTGTTTTTTGAACAGATTTGGTTGAACTTCCACAAGATGTTATCGTGCATATCTTCAGCTTCTTGGATTTACGCTCTTTAGTTTCTGCTCTGCAAGTTTGCCGGTATTTTTTTGCCATTGTGTATGAACTTTTTGCTTTCTATATTATTATGTTCCTCACCACTGCTGTTTCGAAAATAGGGCTTCCCATTAGAAAGTGTGCCATTTATTATATTTCACAAAATCAATAGAAACACCAAATTAGCTGGTCTAGTTTAATGAAGAAACAAAGATAAATCAGCTTATTTCCATTTTGAATATCTAGATGTTGCTAAATACTTGTGAATGTTTCATGGCAGTTCATGGAATGCTGCTTCAAGTGACAACCATCTGTGGCAGTTAATGTTCACTGTGTTTTACAACACTTCTAGTAATTTCGGTAAGACTTATAAGCTTCTTGGTGGATTGACTGAGGAGGCGAAGTCAAAATTGTCCCAAGGGAACATTGTATGCAATAACAGCCTTGACTGGAGAACTTCCTTTAAGAAAGCATATGATGGTATGCTGTCAAACTCTGTGCTACACATCAATTTTTAAGAACTTAGCACTCATTTAAACGTTCTTTTATCTTACATCTTTGAGAGATCAATTCAGCAGTATATTGATCATGACATTTGACCATGTATGATTACATCTTCATTGTTAGATTTCTTTTGGTTACAGGATTCTCATCAAAGAAACTTCTTACATCTTCAAGGGGATTTTGCAAGCATTGCCAAACAATTTTTTGGGTTAGTGATATGGCGAACGGAACTACTTCTAGGCTGCGATGCAAATATCACCAAATCAATCCGATATCCACACAACAGGTAACTTCATACTCATGGTTCTTAGCCTTTTTTTTTTTCTTTTTTTCTTCCCAATGATGCAAATAAAGGACCATTGTCATTAAACTAGAGAAATAACGTATAAATGAATGGAGAACTATTAGAATAATATTTGATAATGTTGGTTGCTGCAAAAATGTTTGTTTTGCCAGATTGTTGAGTACATAGATGGTGAATATGCGTCATCAGAGAGTGACAGTGATACTGATTCCGACTCATTTGATGAATTTGTCCCCAAGCTTTGGGCATATCCGAAGAGGCCCGGGTCTTTGTTCTGAGACAATGTCCATGGTTGGGGTGGAGGGAAGCTCATTCATATGAGTCAAATTTCCTAATCCGGTTTTCTATTTAAGTTTGAATTGTAAAGTAGAAACATTAGATTGGATTCGGATAATGTTATCATAAACCACACATACAAGAATAGGAGAAATTGCTAGATTAAGTGATTTCAGAACATAGCAAATTTGTTCACTTTGTAAATATGAAATACGGATTTGGTTTGTCATAAGAAAATTGTGTTTTCTATATATTCCTATGTATTAGTAGTTTAAATTGAATCTTGACCGAGGTATTCAACTGTAGGCATGAACCATAAATGATGTCGGTAATGGTTTTATTATTCTACAGCATTTCGACATCCATATCTTTTGAATTACAGTATTCAGTATAATCCTATTGCACGATGACATTTCGAATGGTGCTAAGGTTGCACTAAAATGTTGTTACGGCCTAAATGGATGTCGAAGATAGATGTTGCCTTACCACTTGAGATGACCCAACAATCTGCTGGTGACACGTTTTTTCTGCATATTGAGACACGGTTTTGTTACCAACGTGGCTGTTTCGTTAAAACATTTTGTTCAGTTTATGGATATAAATTAATATACTCGGGATTGCACACATTACGTATGACCAGTTTCGAACACGAGACTTCGGGATTGCACACATTACGTATGAGTTTCAATGTTTTAATAATTAATATAATAGTTATGTTTAATTATTAAATCACAAATATTTATATGGTCGAACAAGGAAAAAGGAAGGGGTTGAGTGTCGAATTTTAGAACTTGAGGAGGTGTTGGACTCAAACTTGGAGAGCAAGTTTGGAGTGTATATAAACCCCTCTCTAGCTCAATATGATCGACAATAAAAATATCCCTAACCGATTTATCAATTGGTCTTCTTCCACCCACTGACAACATACACGAAACATTAAAGGAGTAATGATATATATACCATGCATTATGTATTTATTGATACGTGTATATTGCATGCATATGTATATGCATGATAATTAGTTTACTTCTTTATCTTCTTGTTAGATGTACAGTGATGTATCCCTAGGGGATTCGATCGGGTATTATCAAGAACATCAAACCCTAGTTGTTGTGATGTTTTATTTGTGATACAAGAACCTAGCTTTTCACATTGAAACGCTACTAATACGTGTGTATAAGAACGAAGATCAATCATACTTTTGCTTGTGTTATCTTGCCCTATTTGACTTTATTTTAGTCGAATTATATAAACCCTAATTTAGGGTTTTGCTCGTTCTTGGATAATTGATTTCTTGTTTTGCTAGAAATCAAAGGTACGCATTTTCTTTTATTTGATTAATTAATTACATGTATCAGATCCTTTATTCTTCCGCTGCATGCTTTGATGTATATGTGTTTATGTTTATATAATTGTTATGATTTACATATTCCAATAGTGGCATCAAGAGCCCGTTAATACTGTGTAATTAATTATCAAATCACATAAAAATTGGATCTTTATAATTATTACATGTTTATGGTGTTCTAGGGTTTTAAAAATTAGTAAACCCTAATTTTTTTTATATGGGTCGATCACCCTTTTATTTTATAATTAGGGTTTTAGTTTTGTAAAACTTGTAGAAACCTTAAGTTGCATGTAAAATTTTTTATGTGAATAATTAATGAATACTTGGTTATGTCATTAATTAATATGCGTATATTAGACTTGATTATATGTTATGACATGATAATAAGTGCTATTTGGGGAATCCATGACAAAAACATGCATGTTTTGTCATGGAAGTTGATGTAATTGCTACATATTTTAGATAGATCTAATATTAGGGTTAACCTAATTATTAAATTAATGAATCTGTTATGTGCAATGTGGTATATAATTATTAAGGCTTACGCGACCAACTTGTTGGTGTCTGTGGTCCATTGGCTACAATGCGCTCGAAAACCAATGGGAGTTGTAGTAATTATATACATTTTAATTCACATATAGATTATTAATAGGATTTATCAAAAAGGTTTGCATGTGGCTATATGATTTAATGGTTAAGATCATAGCTGTCAAACTCACGAGTTTACACGTAAGATTGTACGATCTTACGTGCACACCAGCCAAAATCGTGTAAACTCGTCATAGGATCGCACTTTAGTTGGGATCGTACGATCTTACGTAAAATCGTTCGTAAACTCGCGAGTTTACACGTAAGATCGTACGATCTTACGTGCTCACCAGCTCTTGTTTCTGGAAAATGGGAAACGAGAAACGCCTGGAAACGCCTAGAAACGCGGCGGAAACGTTTCTGGAAAATGGGAAACGTTTCAAATCTTTTGGAAACGCCTGGAAATATCTCATGAAGAGTAGAAATATAAAAAGTTTGACTCGTTTATCATTTGCTTATAAAATATGATAAATTGGTAGTATCGTAGGATCTCGATCCGATCCTACGATCTCGATCTTGCAAAGACAAAAACGATCTTGCGCGGGATCGCGATCTTGACAGCCTTGGTTAAGATCATATGTGTTATTATGTGTTTATTTATTTTTATTAAATTACTTGTTTTTGTTTAAATTATTGAATTGTAAGCAAAAAGAGGGTAATTTTTAGAATAGAAAATAAATTGACCTAATAACTATGAAACCTTTATGTGGTAAATTATATATTGCAAAGTCTTATGTGCCGACAGTGGTTCGCTTCGCACGGTAATTTGCTCCCAGGCGAGACTAGCAATTTTATAATTTACAACATAAATTTTTTAAGCTTTAAAAATCTTAAACTTTTAATTGATTGATGCAACTGTACATATGGTCGAAAGGCGGACCTAATTTTGACAAACTATAAGGTTGGTTTCGCATTAAATTGTGGCCTTAAAGAGACTCCATTCTGTCTCTCCGCCCGCTTGTGCGTCAAATTAGACTTACCAAGTACAACCATTATATGTACGAAGCATCTTAAGGCAATGTTGTAAGTTTCTCAACGCCATCAATTAAAACTTTGTTGATTTGAGCTTAATAATGTAACGAATGAGTAAAAGTTTTTTACATGAAACATATGATACAAGATGAATGCATGACATCTTTGTACATATTTTTGATTACACACATCAAAATAAATACCCTTAATTTAAGTTATATGCCATCCAATGAAACGGAAACACCTGAGATTACATACTTTCATTACTAGCAGCCAAAGCTGATGTGATGAATCAAAAGGATGGTAATCAAAGGGTAAATTACATACTTTCATTACTAGCAGCCAAAGCTGATATGATGAAACTATGGTAATTTGCAGTTTCTTAAGTTGGTTAACTTAATTGAGTACTTTCATTACTAGCAGCCAAAGCTGATGTAATAAAACTATGTCAAGGCATAAAGATGGAGATAAAACATGCTTACATTTGTAACTGAGGTTGGCAAAATATGTAAATCCCATAATTCTAGGAATTGCAATTTGAGATTGGCAATTGAGTTCGACTCGTACCTTATTGAGTACTTTCATTGCTAGCAGCCAAAGCTGATGTGATGAAACTATGTCAATTTGGATCATAGTTTTCAGTGAAAATTAAATGGTCAAATGTTAGTTACCATGGCTGTTTAATTTTCTTGAAAAGATATATTATCAAAAATACTAAAATTGAATTTTGAAATTTTTTCTAATGTATAAATGCAACGTTAAAGCCGTAAACGTGGGGCATTCTTTTAGTGGAAAGATGATCTACACCCGTAGGAGTTTAGGCTAGAGTCAACTTTACTAAAAGAATAAACCTAGTCTACTTTCTTTGAGAAGAGTGAGGCTTAATTCCTTTTCATGAATGAGAAAGGAAAATTAGAATTGTCTAAATTCTAAGAAATAACTCATAGCAAATTTTTTAATAGTTAAGAAAATTGCACATTTATGAGTTATTAAAATTAGAAGCTAGACTAGTTACCGCAAAATGGGTAAAAGGCAAACTAGCATATTTGTCTAGTTGTTGTGCTTTGACCGTTTAAAGGTGCTACATACCATTGTGGGGATGGTAGACCTAATTAAGGAAGAAATTGCATACCCAATTTCTCAAGTTAATTGCATTGATGGATAATCCATCATTTACAAAGTAAAATACATTCTTTGAGTACCTAAGTAATTGTTACATATGGGATTACTCAAAGGTGTAGGAAAGTAAACAACACACTATTTGCTTTTACTGGTTATGAAACACTTATAATGTTGTCAAATCCAGTGGGAGCATTGTGTTGTAATTACTGAATAATGAGTTAATGTAATGATCTGTAATTCAGTGGGAGCTACAAGCTTTGATATCTTGGTAGTAACCCGGATTATCTCTAGAATCTCTTGAGATAATTACTTTCCAATTATAGACACTTGTGGTTTTAAGGATAGTCATGTACGTTTCCTTACTAGACAAGGTGGTTCTATATCTACTCATATCTATGACACAATCATATTGATCACATAAACAAACGATTGACGTGTTGTTTATCTGATACATGATATTGTTCCATGCACAAGTGGGAGAAATCTTTATTGTGTGCAAGCAACAACACAAAGGAATATGATTTAAAGGATTCTCTTGACTGCAAGGTAAGAGATTAATGTTCTAATGTGATTTATAGAACACTTGGAGTTAATATCTAGTGTAAGTGAGAACTTGACATAGATATTAATGACAGGGTAAATTACATACTTTCATTACTAGCAGCCAAAAATAATGTAATGAAACTATGTTAATTTGCAAGTTTCTAAAATAGATAACTATTAGAACAAGTGTCAATATGATAATAAGACTACTTCAAATATGAATATTTATGTATTATTGGAATGACATAAATAAATGAAGTAATCTTATATTACTTCAAATTTGAGTGTTTATGTACTCTTGGAATGTCATAAATATATGAAGTAATAAATTAACTTGAAATTACTAGTGAAACCAAATTGTGGTGTTCATGATTACTTTAGTTATACATATTTATATTTTATTGTAAAGATATAAATATGAAGTCTTTTATAGCTATAAGACTTATAAATAAAGTAAGACGTTAACTTGTTATGTTTTTTAATTAAGACATATACAAGAAGTCATTGAGTTGATCAATGATGTATAACGTATATTGGGAATATAACAGTTTATGTCTTCTTGTCAAGACATGGACATGAAGTGACTTGGTCAAAAAGTACTTATGATATAAAGCATGCAATTGGCTTGGAAAGTCTATTATACCATTAACTTGACTTAGTTGGTAAATAGGTAAGCCAAAACGAAATATATTTATCTTACATATTGTAAGATTGACTTACAATATTAATCCTAATGAAATACATAATGTTTATGGTGTGTTCAGTTAGGAAAATCAAACTCTTGTAATATTGTTTGTTTAAAGATAACTATATCTTCGATTCTTCCAAAAGTTATCAAGGTTAGGAAATTGAGTAGTATATACTCAATTAGACTCCAACCTAGAAGATTAATAAGACACCATTTATTATGTTATGTGACGAATCACATTAAGTCTTAAAATTGAAGTTCGGAATTTGTTTAACTACTTTTGAGTAGGTTATTAAGAAAGTAATGTTAGGAACTGTCAATATGTATTTGTAATGTCCAAAAGAGAACAATTTTGTGTTGCTCTACTTGCTAAGTATTTATAGATAATCTATAAATTGCAAAAGGCAAGTGGGAGTTTTATCTTGATGAGATAAAATTACAAGATAAATAATCTTCTAAAAATACACTAGCAAAGTCATAATGAGGATTAAACATGTTAATGTTAAATCTCAAGATGATGGAATTCTTATTCATAAGATCCGCAAAGATATCTCAAATATTTGGATAATATATGTTGAGGATTATGAGTTTCAGGATTATGGTAAACCTGTTGATGAATTGCAAATATTGAATTTGGCAAATTACTCATACTATGAATGTTTTAGATGCAGTCCAGAAAGATAATTAGTTTTGGAAACGTAATTGATCTTGAACTCTATAGTTACACTATAGAATGAAGATGAGTTTCTACAAAGGAAATGAAAATCCTAGAGATTTAAATTCTTGTTTAAAAATCATATGGACAAATTTGTATACAGATTTAATGTGTGGAAAGATTATCAATAACACTTAAGCAATTAAATGTGATTGGAATTCTTTCTAAACACGTTAAATGTATAAAGATTGTGATTGTCATTATTAGTTTCATTTATATGAAATTAACAATGGAATATCAAAACTCTTTCTTGAGTAATTACTTGTGCAAGGACGATAAGTAATTGAAAGGAGTATTTGAATTCAAATAATCTTTAGCAATATACAAAGTGCAAGCATTTATGAATGGATTAATGCATGCATCTAGGAGATATACTTATATTTAGTTATTAAATCCTAGTGTTGATTTATAATTAAAATAAGATATTTCTTAATATTCCTGAAAGCTAGTGGGAGTATTATATTTATTTTCTTGTTTCATATATGTTGTATAACATATAGGAAGTGACATTCCATTAACATTAAATGTTAAGTTTTAGTTTGGAATGAAATTTCACGTGAAGATTAGGAAATAAACATACAACTTTGGAATATATGTTTATTGTTATAAACATAAGCGGTAAAATAATTTATTCTAATAAACATGATATACTATTAGAAAGTCTAGATAGAAACATATCTTTGAAAAGATATGACATGAATAAAATCTAAATTTGACACAAGGATTTTTCATGTACATCATGTTATTGTTGTATCATGCTTGATGAAAGATGATTTGACAACATTAATATCTAATTGAAAGTTATTAGATAGCTAAGTGTAATGGATATGGTTGGATTTAGAATTAACATCCTCATCCTGGAGTTGCTCCTAAATTCTAAGTATGAACCATATGGCAAATTGTTGCGTATAATTGACAAATCTTGAAAGGTTTGAAGGTATCAAACATTACACGACGGATATTAAAAGTTTACGGAATTTTAAAAGAGCATATTGTTGTTTGCATACAATGATGCTAATAAGATTGAGATGACACTCAATACTAGTCATGGTGGGAGTTCATCCTTATTAAAGGCCATGTGTACTAGTTATGCTCAATATGAGCATAGTTGCATTATACATTAAAGAATTAGAATACTTTAAACTGTAAAAGGTTTGATAGTTTAATTGTCATAAATTCGTGGTTGAGGATGTCACGCATTTTATGAAATATTGTGGCAATATCTAGGAAGATGAATGCACACATACAAGAATTTCACTAATTAAAATTCTTGAAATAAGTATTCTCAAAATTCTGATAGATCAAAATTAGTTGATTTATGCCTTGTCAACAAGTATGTTTGACATGACTTGAGGCATAATTCATTAATTGGAATTATCATGCTTTGATCTATTTAGTATTTGGATAAGGGATGTTAAACAATTATTATTTACAATAAATTAAAGTACTTGGTATGTTTGTTTTCATTAATAATAAATTGTATCATATATTTGCATGTTTAAATCCATGAATAACTTATGTTATTCTAAATAGTACGTTGTCGATCAATAATATGGGAGTATTATTGAATTAAGACAAATCTGAGTTTTGGTAGAATATACTTAAGTATATTGATGCGTTGTACATGCCAAATTCACATGATATTCAATAATGGATAAATTGAATATATGACAGATCCCAACCGCATGATTTTACTTTATGGATCTTTGTCATTAAAGTAAATCATGAATATTTATCCTCAGACTTGAGATACCAGATAACAGCCGAGGATCTAGCTCATTTTCTGTAAGATATGTCTAACGCTATCCGTAACTGGTAGTTATAAGGGCTATTTTCGGAGGTGATGCAAAGTTCAAGGGTTATGCTTGTAGTCAAGAAATGATTTGTTCCTTCAAATTTGTTTTGAAGTATAATACTGCTGGGCCCCTCGTAGGGTTGACAAGATGTTTGCATGGCCATGCCCAAGGTCTATCTGGAATACGTTCAGATGATTTGGTAATCTTGATCAATTATCAATAACGAGAAACGGAATAGTTAATTATGGAATGACTTAGATCTATATCCATATTAACGTGGTATTAGAAACAAAAGGATAAGTATGATGATGATTCATCAAAAGGTTTTTTCCAGGAAACCATACTCAGGGTCGATCTGGGGGCATTTGGGGTGTTAAGCTAGACTAACCAATGTCATTACTATATTAATGCATATCCAAGTGGGAGCTGTTAAGTTTATGGATATAAATTAATATACGTATGACCAGTTTCGAACACGAGACTTCGGGATTGCACACATTACGTATGAGTTTCAATGTTTTAATAATTAATATAATAGTTATGTTTAATTATTAAATCACAAATATTTATATGGTCGAACAAGGAAAAAGGAGGGGGTTGAGTGTCGAATTTTAGAACTTGAGGAGGTGTTGGACTCAAACTTGGAGAGCAAGTTTGGAGTGTATATAGACCCCTCTCTAGCTCAATATGATCGACAATAAAAATATCCCTAACCGATTTATCAATTGGTCTTCTTCCACCCACTAACAACATACACGAAACATTAAAGGAGTAATGATATATATACCATGCATGTTGTTGGTGTATGTGTCCGGACGTCATACTTCGTCCGGACCATGCTCTGGTGTCCGGACGTCACGGATCGTCCGGACTGTCTCGGGCCTCCGGATACACATACGGAGCGGACCGCCGCCATCTACAGTAAGCAGTCCCATCAACTACTGACATCCCAGATATTACGGGATTGTGTCTAGCACGTGGTCTGACACTACGCTTCCCAAGGTAGCACAGGTATCGAGGTATCTCTCTCTATAAATACTACCTCATATCTCATTTCATTATCTAATCTAATAACATGATATTCTCTCTGATATTACACACACATACAATACACTGTTCACATTACACATAAATCCTCTACCTACGAGGTGTTGACTTAACCGTCGGAGGGTGGTCCCCGGGGCTTCGGCCTCGGGATCCCTTCTAATGGTTCTTTATTGTTTGTTTGCAGTACGCTTCCAGCATAGGAGAGAGGACGGACGGAGCGCAGCAGCCCTCCGAATTCGCCTGACGGAAGTTTACTTCAACAAATTGGCGCCATCCGTGGGACCCGTTGTTCACTCTACCGATGAGTTTAGGACGATGGGTCACACTTTCAGTGGGACGTTTGGTATGGCCGTTCGGGGTTGACGTCCGGTATGATGTCTGGTATAAACAGTCCGGTATAATCTCCTCTGGTCGAGATTGTCCGAATACACTATCTTCTCCGAATATACTGTCTCGTTTGGAAACATGGTCTCCTTCGGATGTTATGTCATCCAGATGTATTGTCTCGTCCGGTCATATCTTTCGGCCCCACCTTTCCAAGCATCTTCGTTGTTCGCCCGGTGTATAGGACGAACGATCTTGTTCAGACATACTGGTTAGTTGTGACAGAAGCTCATACTCAGTTATGTAAGCTTTTCATCCCTCTTCTCTCTTCATCTTCTTAAGTGCCATGAAACCAAGATAAAAAAGTATCCGGTAACTCTTCTATACAGAAACCCATTTATAACTTCATGAACGTCACTAATTAATGACGAAACAAATATGGCTTACCTAGATTATTACACATGTGAGAACCCATGCTTGCATATATACGTATTCCGCACGCTTGCATATTATTTGAATGTTTGTGACGCCATTTCCATTGAGTGGTAGCCAGCGATCTTTGTTGAATTTCCGATGAGTGGTTCTGTTGAATTTCCGGCCATATGAGCATTTTTAATGATAAAAGGCTACTAATACTAATATGGCACATGAGCTCATGATTTCTGGTGAGTGGTTATGTCGACACATGAGCTCTGAATTCTTGGGCAGTGGGAAATCTTATTTCCTTTTGCTCTTTACAAGAAAAGTCAACGAAATTGGGCAGTGAGAAAGTTTGCTTTATTTTCTCTTGTCCCCATGTGATGAGGATAGCTTTTGTAAGTATTTCAACTTGTACCTTTTACTCTAATTTATGTCATATATTTCCACATGATAATAACTTATATACCCGCTGACCGTAGACAAATTAAATGCGGACCTCGTGCCGATGTCTACCCGCTGACCGTAGACAGATTAAACGCAGACCTCGTGCCGATGTCTCCCTCCCTTGTGAGCGGATCGTGAAATCACCCCGGCCAATAAATTCATCGGATGTCGAAAACACTCCCTCCCTCGTGAGCGGATCGTGAAATCACTCCGGCCAATAAATTCATCGGATGTGGAAAACACTCCCTCACTCGTGAGCAGACCTCGTGCCGATGTCTGCCCGCTGACCGTAACCAATCAAACGCGCCTACCCTAATTCAAATAATAAGTGTATCAAACACATAAACTTGTGCCTCTGGAATTATGTATTGTTTGTAACATTCAGCTTATTACTCCAACAAATTGGCGCTTGTGCCTCCGGAATTATGTTTTATTAGTACAGGAAACAGACGAGGGCATATATGGTCTAAAAGACTCAACTCATCGTATGTCCGAATGATACAGGCCGAAGGGCCATAAGCAGGGTCCGAAGGAATCACTCCGAAGGACGAAACATAGAAGTGGGACCTTCCTGCAAGGTTTTACTTCAACAAATTGGCGCAAATACAACACTAGTCCGAGCAGCTCAGGCCGAAAGGCCATAAGGTACTCTTTAAGGTATTATATCATCAGTATTTTACTAACAATGCAATACTGGTTGTACAAATCCGAAGCACAGGCCGAAGGACATAAAGATATTGTTTAAGTATTGCACTATCGGTCTTCAACCAATACTACAATACTGGGGGGGACATGTTGGTGTATGTTTCCGGACGTCATACTTCGTCCGGACCATGCTCCGGTGTCCGGACGTCACGGATCGTCCGGACTGTCTCGGGCCTCCGGATACACATACGGAGCGGACCGCCGCCATCTACAGTAAGCAGTCCCATCAACTACTGACATCCCAGATATTACGGGATTGTGTCTAGCACGTGGTCTGACACTACGCTTCCCAAGGTAACACAGGTATCGAGGTATCTCTCTCTATAAATACTACTTTATATCTCATTTCATTATCCAATCTAATAACATCATATTCTCTCTGATATTACACACACATACAATACACTGTTCACATTACACATAAATCCTCTACCTACGAGGTGCTGACTTAACCGTCGGAGGGTGGTCCCCGGGGCTTCGGCCTCGGGATCCCTTCTAACGGTTCTTTATTGTTTGTTTGCAGTACGCTTCCAGCATAGGAGAGAGGACGGACGGAGCGCAGCAGCCCTCCGAATTCGCCTGACGGAAGTTTACTTCAACACATGTGCATGTATTTATTGATACGTGTATATTGCATGCATATGTATATGCATGATAATTAGTTTACTTCTTTATCTTCTTGTTAGACGTACAGTGATGTATCCCTAGGGGATTCGATCGTGTATTATCAAGAACATCAAACCCTAGTTGTTGTGATGTTTTATTTGTGATACAAGAACCTAGCTTTTCACATTGAAACGCTACTAATACGTGTGTACAAGAACGAAGATCAAACATACTTTTGCTTGTGTTATCTTGCCCTATTTGACTTTATTTTAGTCGAATTATATAAACCCTAATTTAGGGTTTTGCTCGTTCTTGGATAATTGATTTCTTGTTTTGCTAGAAATCAAAGGTACGCATTTTCTTTTATTTGATTAATTAATTACATGTATCAGATCCTTTATTCTTCCGCTGCATGCTTTGATGTATATGTGTTTATGTTTATATAATTGTTATGATTTACATATTCCAATACCTTTTCCAACACATAAGACAGAAAATGGATCCTAAGCGCCCCTATTAGAACCCCTTGTGGCGTGGTGGTAAGGCATTTGCCTTTGGGGGAAAAGACCAGGGTTCAAACCTTGGCAACGGAGATTTAATTGTAATAGAGGTAGTATAGGAGAGTTAGCCGTTCAAAAAAAACGAAAAAAATTGGATCCTAAGCACTACTATTAGAACCTTGCATATTAGATTAAGAAAATGGATCCTAATCCACTATAAGATTGATCTTAACGAAATTGACTTAAATGATGAATGGGATCATTTAAAATATGACGAGTTTAGGAATAATCTGAATAGGAATCAAGTATTTAGCGAAGATGCTGAAGCAGAAAATGTAGCCTTCAAGAAACCGTTTGAGATCCCGACTTACGAAGTTACCTCAGGTAATCGTGTGGAGGGGGAAGTTACTCCGCCCTTTGACTTGCATTCAAATTCAAAAAAAAGGTACGAAGCTATTGTCCTTTCTTCTGAGAAAAACTGTGATGTTGCATACCAATATGAAAAGGAGGATTCTCTCGTTGTCAACCACCTTGATACACGAGAAACTTTTGTATTTGAAAAAGATAACAGTTCTCAAACAGAATCTTTAAGCAAAAAGGGAAGACTTTCTAGTAAAGGGGAAAATGCGAAACATAAAGAATACGAGAAGTCACGATATTGATGAGTGCGGTTGTGATATGTGTAGCAAACTTAGGAAAAAAATTGATGGTAAAAGAAAAGCAAAAGACAAATCAACGATCTCTAAGTTCATGGGTATAAATTGTAAGGTAAAATCATGTTCTAACAAAAAATGGAAAGGCAAGTCTTCTCTTAAAAAACACTTGCAATCAAACAAAAAAGACCTTGAGATGGATAGTATCGATAATTCACATGTTGAGAAAGTGGGTACCTGTGGTGACCTTTCTCCCATTAGAAAAAGAAAACTCTTTTTTTCAGAGTTAGGAATTATTGAAGATTCAGATAATGATTATGAGAATAGTGAAAAAGAAAGATAAATATCAATTGAGTTTAAGGCTATCTACATTCTTGTCTAAGTGCTTATAGTGATCACGAAGATTGGTTATTCAAAGGCATCTGTAGTTTTTTGTTTCTTAAAGGTTGAGGAGTAGAAGTTTAGAGGCATGGAGGTAAAGTCAGAGTCGATATTTAGGATGCCTAGTTATAGTTTTTTTTTCCAATTATTTAGTGGCTTTGTTTATCAAATTGTAGTTTGTTTGGTTCTCATACATAGTCTTTTTATGTATGTTTTCAAAACTTTCGATCATTTTGGTTGTGATCTTTTGTCCAAGTTTGTAATAGTTTTTCATAGTTTATATAATTTTTCGCTTTTCCAAAAAAAAGAAAAAAAAGAAAAAAAAAAAATTAAGAAAATGATATTCAGTCGATTCAAAGAGCGCCCATATTAAAATAGTTGTTTTCACCAGCTACCATAACGAATTTTGAAATATACGATTAAAGCCAAATTAGCTGAAAAACCAAAAACTATACGATTAGTGCACACTCTTTGAGATTTGACAAGCTTAAATAGGGTATGGAGTATATACGACTACGAACAACAACATTACCAGATCAAAAACCAATTGGATATGTAATTAACCTCATATAATTTCTATGAGGCTAATATACAATGTGGATAAAGTTGACATTTGTTTCGCTAATTTATGTAATTTCATTAAGTTTATATATTGACATTTGTTTCATTAATTTTCCAATGTGGGATAAAGTTTTCACCCAACTAAAGTTTAACAAAATAGTCCATATAAGTTCATCCAATCATCCTCTTTTTGCAAAGGTGCCATTAATATCTTAAGTGTAACAAATCTGCTCCTAAACTTGTACAAATTATCAAGAAACCAACCTATCATATATCATTATATTGCTAGACTCAAAATGATCTTTTGAAACATGAAAAGTCTACCACCGCTAAGACGGTCCAAAAATGTAGATCGGGAATTATCTCGATATTTTCTTTAACAAATACGTACAACAACGCCTGAGTTACATTTTTAGTATATTCTCCAGCTTCTCGAAGTTTCGGATGATACATCTTTCATATCACAATGGTACATTTTACGTGTTATACTTGTAGAATTGTATACAAGTGTTGGTTTTACTAAATCAAACTTTTGCCAGCATTGGGCTCATGAGATTATCGTAATATCCAACCAAACTAAACATTGTTCACATTTCATATCAGCATAAACTGTTAGTTACAGGCTCTTAGTTCTAGCGAAGAGATTTAGAACTTGGTACCTTGGTTGGAAAATCTCAAGTCCTTATCGTTAGACCACCCCCTCATCTTTTATAGGTTAACAAATTTATCATACTGATACCATACAAATGTTTGCACATAATGAAAAGAGTAAATTGCATTTTTGGTCCCTAAGGTTTGGCCAAATTGCAGATTTGGTCCCTAAGGTTTCGAAAGTGCAACGGTGTTCCTCATTTTAGAGTTTTTGCTGCATGTTTGTTCCCTGATCAACACCAAATGGCTAGAATACCCTCGCCTTCTTCATTTTCTTTTTTCTTTTCAGCTTTCTTACATAAATGGTACCTGTATTATGCCAAGTTATACAAATTTAGTTTGTTTTTTTTTTTTTTTTTTTTTTTTTTTTTTTTTTTTTTTTTTTAATTTATTTATTTAACTATTATATTAGTATTATTATTTTTAATTCAAAAATATTCAAAAAATATTCAAAGATATTCCAAAAATATTCAAAGATATTCCAAAAATATTCAAAAAATATTCAAAGATATTCATCCGTTTTTATACGTTTTCGTACGTTTTAATACGTTTTCATCCGTTTTCGTTCGTTTTTATACGTTTTCATCCGTTTTTATATGGTTTTCTTACTTTTTCATACGTTTATATCTGTTTTATACGTCTTCATACGGTTTTCGTTCGTTTTTATACGTTTTCATCCGATTTTTATACGTTTTCGTCCGTTTTATACGTTTTTCTTACGTTTTTATCTGTTATATACGTTTTTTTTTACGTTTTCATACGTTTTCTTACATTTTCATATGTTTTCGTTCGTTTTCATACGTTTTCGTCCGTTTTTATCCATTTTATACGTTTTTGTCCGTATTTATACGTTTTTCATACATTTTTATCCCTTTTTTTTTTATGTTTTCTTATGTTTTCATATGCTTTTATCCGTTTTTATACGTTTTCGTTCGTTTTTATACGTTTTTGTCCGGTTTTACATGTTTTTCTTACGTTTGCATACGTTTATATCTGTTTTATACGTCTTTTACAGTCTTCGTTTCGTTTTTATACGTTTCATCTGTTTTTATACGTTTCGTCCATTTTTATGCTTTTTCTACTTTTATCGTTATATACGTATTCATAGTTTTTTTTCGTTTTATACATTTCTACATGTTCATACGTTTTCCGTTCGTCCATTTCATTTCGTTTTTTTACGTTTTTATCCCTTTTATACGTATTCATATGTTTTTGTTTTAATCGTTTTTATACATTTTTTACTTGTTTTTTAACGTTTTCTCGTTTCTTTTCATTCGTTTTATTCTGTTTTTTCGTCGTTTTTATATTTATACATTGTCCGTATTGTATATATGCTTTTCTACATTTTTATCCATTTTTATACGTTTTCGTTATTTTCATAGTTTTAACTTTTTAAACGTTTCGTGAAAAACGGATGAAAATTGTATAAAAATCGTGTTAATCATGCATAAATATAAATGTATAAATGGACAAAAACTAAGAAACGAAAATTCGTAGAAAAAAACAAAACTGAAAACGGATAAAAACGGTAAAAATGACAAAGTAAAAAGGGCGAAAAGTATAAAATACAAAAACTAATAAAACGGAAAAAACGTAAAAAACAAGACAAAAAATAAAAAATGGACAAAAACGATAAAAATGAAAAAAACGTAAGAAAACGGACGAAAACGTATAAAAACTATGAAACAATAAAAAGTACAAAAACGAAGAAAACAGACAAAAAACGATAAAAATGGACAAAAACGTAAGTAAAACGGATAAAAACGTATAAAACGAACGAAAACGTATAAAAACGGATAAAAAAGTATGAAGACATAAGAAAACGTAAAAAACGGATAAAAACGTATAAAAACGAACGAAAACGTATAAAAACGATTAAAAATGTAAGAAAAACGTATAAAAATGGATGAAAACGAACGAAAACGTATAAAATGGAGAAAACTTATCAAAACAGACGAAAACGTATAAAAAACGGATGAAAACGTATAAAAAACGGATGAAAACATATAAAAACCGTAAGAAAACGTATAAAACAGATATAAACGTAAGAAAAACATATAAAAAACGGACGAAAACGTATAAAAACGAACGAAAACGGATGAAAACATATTAAAACGTACGAAAACGTATAAAAACGTATGATATCTTTGAATATTTTTTGAATATTTTTGGAATATCTTTAAATATTTTTTGAATATTTTTGAATTAAAAAAATAATACTTATATTAATAGTTAAATAAATAAATTAATTAAAAAAAATAAAAAATCAGGACTAGATTTATATAACTTGGCATAACACATGGACCATTTATGTAAGAAAGCTGAAAAGAAAATAGAAAAATAAGAAGGCGAGGGTATTCTAGTCATTTGATGTTGATCAGGGACCAAACATGAAGTAAAAACTTCAAAATGAGGACCACCGTTGCACTTTCGAAACTTTAGGGACCAAACTTGCAATTTGGTTAAACCTTAGGGACCAAAAATGCAATTTACTCTAATGAAAAGGTTGAATATGAAACAGGACTATTAGAAAAATTGTATGGCAATTGTCAAAACTTGAGATAACAAATAGGGTCAAGACCACCATAAACATTGGTTTTTTAGTGTCGATATTTCCATTTCCATGTTAGTGACTCAAACGATTGCACGCCAATGCTTGAAAAAGCCCCTAGTCAATGTTAAAACTTTCTTTGACACGATGAATACAATCATAATTGGTGTATCACACCTTTGAAAAATAATAATGTCGTAAGTGCAGACAATCACAAGATTGTTATGCTTTCATATAGTGCTTAAATGATCTATCAACCACTTGACATACCAAAATCTTGCTGAAAGGCAGACATGAAACTATCATTCAAAAAGTTTAACTATTGTGAGTTACAGCCGTAGTCGTGCAAGACTTTTAGAATGCTAGTTCTATTTTATCAGCTGAAAGATGAAACAACTTGCATCATATGGGAAATGATAGCATACTACTTGCATTACATTGCTGCAAGTTCAGAATTTACAGAGCAATTCTAATAGCACGTAAATCATAACGCAAGTCTTAAAAAAATGATAAATGAATACTTAGAATGGTGAATGAACTGTGTTACCAACAAGTTAAAAGAGACTTTTAAGCCATGTGAGACTATGCAACCTTCTTGTCCTTGAATGATCCAGGAACCTTGCTCAAAACCTTCTCATGTAATACCTCAAAGTGCTTCTTCAACTCAACTTCTGCTTTCTCGAGAAGAACATCAGCTTTTTCCTTGTGATTCTCGTACAAAACAGGCACCGTGTGCACAAGAAGAAAGCCTGTATATGGTTTGGGAATCGAAATCCATAATTTAGACATACAAGTGAATATTTACTCAAAGATATAAAGGGCAGATGGTCAAAATGGATCATTTTCTATTTAGCAATTTGTGTCCACTTTTTTACATTTTTATATTGGATGACTAAGATGTTGATACAAAATATGATTTTTTTTAAATAAGAAAGTTATGAAAAACGATTCATGAGTGGAGGTTATATGCATAGAAAATTAAGCTTTTGACGAGTTTTAACCTGTTTGACATAAAACGCAACCCAAATCGGCTTATTGGTAAGTAAATGGATCATTAGATTGCCATCTAGCTTCACAAATTTAAAAAAGGATTCTTACATGTGTAGACCAAGGTCAAGAGGGTACAACAGCTTCCGGCAATTGATACAATCCACAAACAAGCAATCACCTGAAATATTGGATCATTAGTCAAACATTGGACCGAAGCCAACAACCGGATCACAAGAGTGTCTGATATCTATATAAGTTTATCAGTATGATCAAATGAAGGAATAAAATAGAATATAGTACAGCTAGAAATTTCTTCAGATCTTTCCCAGAAGAGATTCCCCTTAGGATCTCCAAACCATTGTTGATTTCAATCCTAAGCATAGATGCCAACTGCAGAACAGTATCTTCTTCGAGCGCAACTTGTGGGAACTGTGGACACCTGGCCATATACAACATATACGTCATGATAATATACTGTGAACAGTTATTATGAGACGGAGGGTGTGAAAGCGTAAGGTTGGCTAACACATTACTTGTAGAAAAGATTGAGAGTGTTTGACCATAGAAAATGGATCCCAAGCACTACTATTAGAATGTGGCATAGTAGACTAAGGAAATGATATTCAATCAATTCAAAGAGTGCCCATATTAACGTAGCGAAACCAAGCATTCCAGCTGTTTTCTTCTTGTTCCTCCATAGAAGTATATCAGCAGCTGCCATAACGAAAATTGAAATATATGATTAAAAGCCAAATCAGCTGAAAAACCAAAAACTTAATGCCACTCTTTGAGATTTTGCAAGCTCAAATAGCTTATCTAAGCATATATGAACAACATTAATACACACAAAGGTACAACTCTTGATTCTTATAAAGTTAAGAAACTAAGCTATTCGAACAACATTGAAAAAATGGTCAATCTTTCATATAGAACTAAAAGAGTGACATGTCGGTATGAATTTACCGAGATATTCGGTCCCAAAATGAATTGGCAGTATAATCTCATATAAATTTACTAGACATATATAAGTTTCTAGAAAGCTTTTCCAATGTGGGATTATCACCCAACAAAGTTGCAACAAAATAACTAACATAAGTTCATCCAATCATCCTCATATTAAACTATTATGTACCATGTCCATTGCTAAATTCAAAATGTACTTATAAAACATGGAAAGTCTAAAAACTGATAACAAGGTCAACAAATGTAGATTGGGAGTTTTATCCTATCAAATACGCCGGCTCAGTAACTAAATTTTCAACAGCCACAAGATATGTTCGTATTTGGTTTGATAAACAATATTTTCTCGTTTGATATATATAGCCCATAATCAATTACCTAAATCAACGTTATGTTATAAAATCTCCTACAATTCACAAAATATAAACATCATAGGAATGATTTGCACATGAATAGAAAACAATAAATCATAATTTTCATAAAGATGCATACATTTCCCCCCTCCTAAGAGATCATAAACGGGCTTGTCCTTCCACGATACGTTCTTTATTATCTTTTTTTGCGGGACAGGATAATCCTTCTTGGCTTTGGCTTTGCTTTTGGCATCAGAATCCGACGACGACGAAGAATCCTCGTCCTGAAACGTCTCGGTGATCTTCTCTTTCACTACATCAACATTCGATGATACATGTTCATGACCTCCTGTGGGATTATCAGCCATATTTGGATCTAGATGTTTAAGATTTAATTTATTTTTTTCAATAATTTCGGTAAGAATAAGGAATGAAAATGAACATGGTTATGGTATGCATGGGGAATCCGAAGCCTTCAGGTTCGGGAGGGTAAATTTGGGATATACGTACATTTGTGAACAAAATATTTGCAAAATACTTAACAAACGAACTAAGACAAATATTTGTCTTGTTGAAAACTATATCCTATGTCGAATTTTAGTAGAGTTGTTTGCTCATTATATTTTCAAGGTACCTGTTAGTGATTTCATATTGATATTATAGTTTGCTTCATTTAACGTACACTTCTTGTTTGAAATGTAACGTTTCAATTCGTCAATTAATTTCTTTTAACACAATAATATGACGCTTTTAAGTTCTAACATAAGTTAAACAGGTAACCTGTTCAGTCCGATTAGTTATCAACGGATATTTATGTAAACCTTACTTGCTTAGATGTATTCACTAAATTATATTACAGTATAAAGTTAAAAGTTTTCTCTTACTGTCTCAAAAACAACGTTATAGGTCGTTATGGTACACAAGAATTGTAGAACTGTCCAGCCCGAGTTAATTTTGAAACAAGGATGATGATCAACTCTACACCATCTAGGGATGAGCATAAGAATAATACCCGAGTGATCGAATCGCTCATTTAAGGCATAAACATGACATAACTAAGATTACCATCATTTTTTTTTGGTGCAAATGGTGAATTATTATTAATACTCCAAACATTTTTGTACAATAACATACCTCTGTTTTGGACAAGTCCCAAAAATAGAACATTCAACAAACAATACACATCCGATATCAGATAGAACTGAAAAAAACAAACACACTAAGTAGAATAGGACAATACTGCACAATTCTACTCATCTCCATTCAAGCTCTATCCAGAAGCTTTGTGATTCACCATTTGATGTACCATACCATTTAGCTAAATTTTCATATCTCCTTACCACCAAAACCATTCAACCCGCATCCACAATGGCTAAGGTAGGAAAAGAGTATGGGTTGACTAGGCACCCATAACCCTCCAAGTCAAGGGCTATACTAGATGTGTTACATTTCCATCTCAAGAATGGAATCACACATCTGGGAATACACACCTTGAGGGAGGACCAACCAAACCTACTTAGGAGTGTATAACTAGGACCATGTAGGTTCATCTTTCACTCCTTACAATTCCTAGTAACATACGCGACCACACCCATTCACTTACCCTTCTCAGATGGAAACTCACTTTATGGTCTATTAGAATCCCATACATTGCCTTATCCCAAACACCCCCTTAATTACCTAACAAAGGCCTATTAAGGATAGAAAGGGACAAAACAGCTCTGAACATTCTAAAATCCCAAGATATAGAGCCATCATCTGAAGTGAACTTAATTCCTTCAAGTTCCATATAATGTTGATGAAACTGTGAAGGTAAGGACACATCCTTTTCCTGATCTCACTTATCCGTTACTGAAGTAAGATCCTTTTATTGCAGTCTTTACTTGAAACTCAAATCTGTTGCACAATAATTCTGTGTTGGGAGTGGATAAAGCTCCACTCTTTTACCCCTGATCCAAACAATGCTTAACTTGTTAAGTTCTGAATCCCACATTTTCAATTTTGGATCACACAGTCACTGCAGGCAACTACTTTATGACTATGGAATCACCTAGAATTCCAGTCACAAACTATCTCCACAATGTTGTCACCACAGGCCACTTGCAGGGATAGTCATAACTAAAAGATAGGGATACACAGCCAAGGTACTAGCCTTCTGCACTACAATTCATTCTTTCTCATATTCAATGCTCCATATGTTGAATACTGCTTCCACATCATTGGATTTAATAACCTTCAAACTTGACAGTTTGGGTTTCACATTTTCCTCAATAACTCTCTATAGTACTTCCCACTCCCTTTTAACATTTTGAAACAATCTCATGTTTCTCTCTTGCCATATGAAATAAACACTTGCAACATAAACAATTTTCTTCACAATAATCCAAATGTTCTTCTTGTTTGGCAAAACTATTAGCTCATCCAGAATCATCTTCCAATCACCATCCACACACATAATCCTGCTTGTCATTTTAGCTTTACCCCATACTTTTGAAGAATATTTGCATTTAAAGAACAAATGTTCATGACTGTCATTTATCTCATCACACAAAGCACATTTCATACCCTTATCTGGATGCCATTTTAGAACCCTATCTTGTGTAGGCAATCTTTCATGGATCAGGAGCCAAACAATAAATGCATGTCTTGGAATAAAGTTTGAAAACCAAACTACTTTGTTCCATGGCACTTTTTCCTCTTGGTTTCTTAGGTCTTTCGAAACTCTATTAATGCTAAATTTTACTAAATTCCCCTTGTTACTCCTGCATTTTACCACATCATCTTTTCCATTGATTAATCCTAGCTGCCTATGTTGGAGCAGTGCAGCATGTTGATCATACCATTCCTCAGGAAATGTTAAGTATCCATTTTCAACCACACTTACCACAGTAGCATTGTTTGAGAATCCAGCACTATACACTTGCCTTCTAGTAATAAAACTGTCTAAAGGTCCATCCTTGCACCATAAGTCATGCCAAACATTAGTCTTATCACCATCGCCCAAACAGTGCCATATATGAGGTCTAACTTCATTTCTCAGCTTCATCAGTTTTCTCCACCCCCAACTTGCATTGTCATCAATTGGAATCTCCCATATACTTCTGTCTTTAATTCTATACATGTTTACCCATTTTACCCATAAAGTATCCTTTTTGCTTGCAATATTCCAAATATGCTTCATCATTAAAGCCTTATTCCACTGCTCAAAAGGTTTGAAACCCAATCCACCACAGTTCTTAGGCTTACATACATTTTTCCAGGCAATCTTAGTTTTACCTTTTATCTTCTCCCCTTGACTCCATAAGAAATCCTTTAACAGACTATCAATATCCTTGATGATTGCTTTAGGAAGAAAGAAAACAGAGGCCCAATAAGTATGCATGCCAGATAGAATTGAAGCAATTAGTTGCATTCTCCCTGCATAGGATAAGAATTTGTTCTTCCAATCACTCATCTTGCTTCTCACCTTCTCCACCAGACACTTACAGTCATTAATACCCAGCCTTCTAGTCGCCAATGGAACTCCTAGATACCTTACTGGTAGCTTGCCAATAGTGAAAGGGACAATTTCCAAAATAGCTTTCTTTGTTTCTTCACTGATATTGCTACAGAACATTGTGCATTTACTCATGTTTGGGTATAGGTCAGATACACCACTAAATTCTTCCATTGCATCCTTGATAACTTGTACAGAATCAGTATCTCCATTACACCATATCATCAAATCATCTGCAAAACATAGGTTAGCAATTTGAAGGTCTGCACAGCCATGATGGAATTTGAAATGATTATTTTGCCTAATTCTCCTCCTCAATACCAAAGTCAGAACCTCCATAACCATAGTGAACAAATAAGGTGATATTAGGTCTCCTTGTCTCAAGCCCCTACCACTTTTGAAGTATCCAAAGCTCTCACCATTGACACAAACTGAGAAAGCAGCAGTCTTAACACAAGTCATAACCCAACCAGTGAACTTATTAGGAAAACCAAACCCACAAAAGGCTTCTTCAAAGGAAAGACCAGCTAACTGTATCATAGGCTTTACTAATATCAATCTTAAATGCACATCTCTCTGTGCCCTGCTTACATCCATACCCTTTCAGTAATTCCTGAGTGAGCAATATGTTATCTGTTATATTTCTCCCTGGGATAGAGGCACTTTGGTTTTTAGAGATAATTCTGCATAAAACATTCTTTAATCTGTTGGTGAGGATTTTACTAATGATTTTATAGACCACATTGCAGCATGCAATTGGTCTATAATCAGATACCTTTGCAGGTGTCTTAATTTTAGGCACTAATGAGATTATGGTTGCATTTAATTCCCCAAGGATTTTTCCTGTTTGAAAAAATTCCTTAACTGCATTGCCCACATCATCACCCACTAAATACCATGTTGCTTTCAAGAACTTTGTTGTGAATCCACCAGGAGGTCAAGATGCTTTGTTATCATCAATACTTTTAAGAGCAGCTTTAATCTCTTCATTTGTCACATCAACACACATAGCATCAGGTCCTGGTGTGAATCCATCAGGTCATGGTGCTTTGTTACCATCATTGTTAGAAAGACATATGCCATGTGCACTAAAACCCCAAAATTAATATAATCCGAAATGACAAAAATGCCCATAATTTGAAATTTTGAGAACTTATGAAAATCATATAAACAACATTCATGATACTTAACCTACATTGATTGTATCCTAAGTTATGTAACGAATTAAGCTCCAAATGAGAACAATACATTATAAGTGAATCACAAATAAAATCTCTATAACTCGCTAAGCTAGTCGATCCATATGATAAGTCCAACACTAAAATATTCGGCCCAAAAGAATTAGAAACAAGAATAGATAATTAAGATTTATTTAGCCCATTTAGGAGTTTGATTCACTCCCTAAATACACCAAAAATAATATCCGGTTCCCATTATTCCCTAATAACCGAAAATTGCAAAACCCTAAATCCCTCTCACAACAAAAGTTCGGCATTCCCTTCTCCATCTCATTCGATCCTAATTGCAGCCAAGTGAAGGATTTTAGTTGTGTTCTTGTTCTATCCTTATCAAGAAGAAAGAAGGAAGGTTTCGTGGTGATTTGATCTCGTGTTGTATTCTTGTTCTTCGTGTGATCTTCAAGGGTATTGTATCATTCCTCTTTGTTTAGTTCTTGTTCGTGTTCTCTTGTTCTAGTCGAATGATAATAAGCACATATGATAATGATAATGGTTACATAAAATAATGATCATAAACCCTAAAACCTAATATGAACAAATCGATCCATGTGTGTGTGTGATGAATTTAATGGTTTTGATTATGTTAATACCTGTTATGAATCGACCTAAACATGTTATGGACTCATATATAATCATTTTGCGGTAAGAACTAAGGATTGGAATGACAAAAACCTAAGAGAATACATGATATTATAAGAACTGCTACTGATCTGGAAAAAGGTCCAACTTAAATCGAATGTATCTAATTGATGTGAACATGTTTTTGGGTGTTTTCAGAGTCTAAAACTAAGTTCAATGAAATAGCTATCTGGGAAAATTAATCTTGTGATTTTTAGAGGCCTGGAAGGTTACTTTTTGATTTTTGGAAAATTAAGTGTCTAATCGAATTCGTATGTCTGGAAAATTAGTCTGTGTTTATGAATTTTAATTTTCAAACCGTGTCGAATTAGCAGGTGTCCTTTGAACTGAGTCATATTAAATATGTCTAATAATAGATGGAATTTTTATAGAATTTTCGGGTGTTCCATCAGATACGATTCTGGAACATGTTATAGAAATGGATTTTTCATACGTACCTATACAACTTAATAAAATCTGGAAAAATTACATAAAATACTTAAGACATTGTGGAACGTGTGAGAATTTTTATAGATTTTATTTCGAAGAATTAATGTGATTCATAAATTATTGGAAACGTGTTAAATTCGTATGTGTAAAAGACTGTTACGGGTTAAAAAGATTAAAATGGTGTTATGTGTTTATTTTCTAAACTAAAGGGTCTAAAGTGTTATTCTTTTAAATTAAGGGACCTAACTTATGAAAAACCTGTAACTTTATAGTAATTACATTTTACACCCTAACTTCATAAGAATTGCATACTAATCCCTAAACTTGTTATAACTACATAATAAACCCTTAAATTATGGAAACTACATTATGAACCCTAAACTTATGTAAATGACATTATGGACCTTAAACTACTAATATGGTCATCTTTAATACTTAAATTGATTAAATGATAAACTTGAAATGTTTATAACTAATATGTACTAAATATGGAAACTTGCTATTTTTGGAAAATTACTAATTATGGAAACCTGCTAATTATGGAAAGTTACCTAAAATGGAAAGAAAACTAAAATGAAACCTATACGACTATGAGACTATGAACTTATAAGAAAACTTATGATTATGTAGATCGGGTGAAGAAGGAGTGACCTTCTGCTTCTTTTGATTTCATTTGCTTTCATTGTGTGCTGTGTTAAGGTACAGATATTCTTTCCCTTCTCAGTAGGGATATTTTCTTTCGATCCTATGCCTGCTATGTTTCCCTTAGTTGACTCGTGACATTCATTGTATGATTGTCATTCCTATGATCCTCTCTGACATTTATTTAAATGTCTCTGCCATGCTATGCTTATTTGTTTGCCATGCTTATTTGAGTTACTTTCTGTTTCTCTTGCCATGTTAGATTTTGATTATGTATGATATGATATTCCGTGCCTGAGCTTAACTAGTTCTAGAGGTACTAGGACCATGTCTTTGATGGCACCTTAGGCATGACACCCCCGTAGAGGTGTGATAGATCTACGGCGTTCCCCCCTTATGTATATGTATTTATCGCGATTTCACTATTGGCCAACCTTTTATGTGTGCTTAGTCTAGAGCTGACACACATACTTATGTTAGGGAGCGTATGGATGCATCCTAGGTTTTATGAATATGTATTATGGTGACCAGGTGGTGTGTGCCTTGCACTCCTTCTCACACTATTATTAATACTTAGAGGTCTCCCCTCTTCGTATACTTATATGTGCTCTAGATTTGATTTGACGGATTATGTATGGAGTTCTTATGGCACATCTTTACATGAACCCTCCTTTGCTTTCATTTCATTTCTGATTCGTTTGCTATTCAGTTCTCATGCACTCTTAATTTTGATTTCGTTATCTTTCATGTTTATGCTATTCGTTTCGTATTCTTATTCCTTCGTTGCTTATGCTTATTTTACCATTATGTTATGCTTTGTATATATCTGTTCACTGGGCTTTTTAAGCTCAGCCGCATTTCTTTTCCTGCGGCAGGTTTTAGTAGGAAGTTGGGTATGAGTGGAGAGTGACTTTGACTTAGAAGCCATTCCGGGTTAGAGATGACTAGAAGAGACGATATTTAGACTTAGTAATTATTGTAATTCATTTGTAACCCTTGTAGTTTCAGATTTTCTCTTTGTAACCTTTGAAATTCATTTTGTATTATTTAGTCATATGCTTTTGTTTGCTTTGATACGTCACCATAACGTGATACTTCTATCCTTATCGGGTTGGGGTGTTACAATTATGGTATCAGAGAGACAGGCTGCGACTCGTAATACATTTACCCTTGACCTGTGAAGTTTGGACCACTAAGTTTCCACTGTAGGCGCTCATAAGACAACCTTTGAGAAGTTGCTTTAGGATCTCCCCATAGGAACATAAGTTATAACCGGTGAGGAATGGGTAGACTAGGACATCTATATAAGTAGCATTGCTTCCGCATCACTCTGATTCGTGCCTATGCCTTTAGATATGCCTTGTAAGAACATTTGTTTCAGAAGCTAGATAGTTTTGCAACTTAAGCTTAGTAACCAAGTAAGATTGGAATGCCTTAAGAATCGCATGGATACCTTACACCATTTATGTTTCACTTCCTGATTCCGACCTCTATCTCCGATTTGTTTGATAAACAGTTTGATACCTTTTCGACCATCCCGAAGGTCATTCAACCGTAATGTGTTTGACACATTCTGTGAATTCATTACTTATGCTGGATATAGAATGTATCATCTGATACTACTTGAATCGGCATAATCCATTGCTAATCCTATGAGAACTCTGATAATTTGTGGAAAACTAGAAGGGGGGTTGAATAGTTTTTACCGTTTTTAAAGTTTTATTCGCTTTGTTACTATATGTTAATTCAAAGGAAACAATCACAAATAAATAATCACACAATGTAAACAAAAGATAAAGAGAGGAAAGATCAAACCACACGACACAGTTGTTTATAGTGGTTCGGCTACAAGAACTCTATTCCTTGCCCTACTCCACTCCCCGAGTTTCCTACTCGAGAGTTTATCTTTCACTAAGAAACAAACTCCTTTCCTAGGCGGAGAAAACCTTTACACGTCGCTTACTTCCTTTTCCGGTACTAAGCTAAACACCGGGTTCTTTCATAAGGTAGAACCAACCTGACGTCGCCTAATTACTTTACCGACACTAAGCTAGATGTCGAGTTCTTTACAAGGGTACAACCACTCCCTACACTCTTTGTACTTTAAGGACTAAAGTACTAACCACACTCACTGATTACAAATGATAGATATGATGTGTGAAACAAACTACAAGATCACACAGTAATGCAACTAAAGGATTACGGTTCTGTAGATCCTTGAATGCTTGATCTCCTTTCTACAAAATGGATGATCAAAGTGAAAAGCAACTATGAATGATGTTAGTAAGATATGTACTGAATGAATATATGTGTTTAAGCTATATGAGTGATGAGAGAGCCAAATGATCAGCTTCCTATTTATAGGCAAGCTGATCTTCAGCTCACGGATCCGGCGGATCCCTCAAAAGGGATCCGTCACTTATAACACTTGGATCCGTGGGATGTGACAGCTATGTAATAGTTGTCTCTTACCATATCTTAGTTGTATCTTACCATATCATCCAAGATCTTCAAATGTCAACTATGTTGCTTGCATATCTAACCAAGATATATCAAAGATATTGTATGTGATGCATACAATGATGTCATGGCATAGTTTATGAATTAAAGTTTCCTTTTAAGGAAACAAGTTACTAAACTTGTAATTCTAAGTTAATATGTGAAGTGTAAAGTGTGTACTTAAGAGACTAAGCTAGTATTTATTATTTGCTAAAAGATATTCCTTATATTTGTCATTAACAAAACTAATGAAAGATCAAAGAATATAAATAACGTTTTTGGGACGCTATTTGTATTAACAATCTCCCCCTTTTTGTTGATGACAAAACATAAAGTATATTTTTGAGCAAGAGAATAAATATAGCATGAGTTCTTAAAAATATATATTAAGTTTGTTTATTTAAAGAAAAGTTTTGTAAAAAAAAAATGTATGTACTGTGATAATTCACAGTTGATGCAAACTTAGTCCTTTCTCCCCCTTTTTGTCGAAACAAAAAGAGTAGCGAAGCGGAATGCGATTTTGAGAACTTTAAGAGCTCCCCCTTGTTTTATACTCCCCTAAATGGAGTAATCAAGTAAATGATGCATGAATCTACAAAACAAACGGTTAGTATATGAGATGCTTATGAGATGCTCCCCCTCGATGTATACTCCTCACTTCTCGTATACTATTGAAGGGTATGATATGCTGCAAAAGAAGTGTTAGTTATGAAATGACTTCAATGAAGAAGTAGAATGCTTGTTAAGTGTTTTTCCAAACAAGCTTTTCAATATGTTTGACTTTAGAAAGTCAAACTAAGTGTCTGATGTTAATTTGTACCTAAAGTAATCATATGCAAGATATAATGTATGCAATATAGGAATGTTAGTTCATAATGATAATGATAATATGCAATATGTTGATCACTCATAAGCATAAAAACATCACATTCATATAGATTGAAAATTTTGTGACAAAAGTCACAATAGTGAAATGATGTTACAAATAAGAAGACATCCAAAAAATAAAAAGGTCCTAAACAAACAACTAAAAAAATAAAAATCCAAACAACTAATCTAAAGAGCTCCTATTGAGAAGGATGAGAGATTGCATTTAAACGTTCAAGAACATGGTTCAAGATGAACCTCATCTCGTTTTGAAGCTCATGGACCAAGATGTTGGTCCTTTGGGCCAAATGAGCCGTTCTCTCACAATGTGCGCAATCATGAGTTGAGAAACCGGGCGGAAGACTAGTGTCCAAGTTTTTGTGGTGGTGGTGGTGATGGTGGTTGATTGTTGTTGTTGTTGGATGGTTGTTGTGGTGTTTGGAGGGAGTTCATAAGAATGTTTTGGATGTCCATTGCTTCATGAAGGCGATGGTCAACCATACCCGAGAGAGTGTAGAGACGATTGAGCTCTTCACTAATCTCTTCTTGGGTTTGAGGCATATTCATCCACATTGCCTCGTCAATGGCAACGAGAGTGGATGTGGGTGATAGAGTTTGTGGTTGAGGTTGGGATGATTGGGCATCATGGTATAAAGGGCCATGGATATCCGGGTAAACCGGGTGAAAAAGCATGGGTTGTTGACCTTCAAAGGTCATGGGTGGAAGATTGGGTAATTTTGGTGAAAGTTCTTCTAAGTTATCAAGATGTGGTGATGTAGGAGGAGTCCTAAATAATTCCAAGGGTTGGAGTTTAGGTGATTTTGGTGGTGATGGTGATCTAACAGTCTGTGATGGAGCCGGTGGTGGAGTAGTGGCTATTGGAGTAACGGTTGGTGGTGGTGTTTTTATAACAACATGTGATGGTGTTGGGGTGGAGAGTGTAAGGAAATTTTCACTAGCAATGGGTGATGATATATTGAGAGGAGAATTTTCCTCAGATGAGGAGTTTGCTAAGTTGATAAAACAACAAGGTTTGACACTGATGCGGGCTGTTCTTCTTGTAGTTCTAGATGTGGAAGAGTTGTGTGACTTGGTCATGTTGAAGTATGATAGCTAAGATGTACAGGAGAGGAAATGGTTGTGGTGTGAAGTGATGATCCTAAAGTGCTAATTTATAGACAGAAGGTTTGTGAGTCTGTGTGTTTGGATTTGATGTGAATCCAATAGAGAATGTGGGTTCTAAATGATTTGGAACAGAAAATTTTGCAGGTCATATCAATGAAGTCAATCCATTGAGCTTTGGTTGAGTAATATGTTTTGGATATGCAGTTAATACAAGAGGATAGTGGAAAATCTATGATTTGATATGTCCACGGATTTGACGGATCCCTAAAAAGGGTTCCTTCTTTGTATTGGTTTGGTAACTCACACCTAAAGTTTAAAAATTTAAATTTTGGTGGGAAATTTTGTTCCTAAGTTTCTAAGAATTCCTAAATGATTCTAAGATGAATTATGATTAGTACATGAATCCTAAATGATACTAAACACTAAGATTTAAGAATCGGGATGAGTCGAAAAAGTTTTAGAATTTTGCTGGGAAACCTGCGGATCCAAAGTGGATAAAAGGCGGAACCATATTCTGGGATCCGCCAAAACCGCAGGTAGGCGGATGGCGGATCCAACGATAAGCCTTGACGGAACCCTGTTTTGGGATCCGCGGGATCCGTAGGCCTAAAACTAAGAAAGTAAACAGAACATATGTCATATTTCGCGTTTTTCGACGAAAACCTGAAAATTCACCTAGACCTTACTTAACATCTAATATGTATAGCAAAACAACTAAATATGATAACATTAACACATGATTGCACATAGTTTAATCCATACTTAGAAACTTACCGTTTTAGGTGTTATGCCAAACATAGGCAATCACCCGGAAAATTGATAACCATGATGGTTATCTACCTGCAAGTGTTAGTTATTACACATACACAATAAGTATTATCAGATAAATTCAAGACACATAGAAATTTAACAACACAATATCCAACATTGTTTAAAACCAAACACTCCATTAACTCAGCTTCTTCTTCAACTTCTTCATCCCCTTGTGTAATTTCATCATCCAACGCCCCAGATTCTTCACCATTCCTTTGATGTTTCGATACTCAGCGGATTCATGTGGAATTGGAGGAAGATGGCTCAAGTATTCGGGTGGAGGAATCCTAGAATTTGGCATACCATCATCTTCACTCATGGAAGATGATGAGGATGATGTTGGAACACGAGGACGTTTGCCCTTATCAACACTAACCCTAAAATCACTCAAAGGAACGAAGGTGTGTTCAATTTCATTGTAATCCGGAACAAAGCCTAGATGGTTTGGACGAGCGGGTGCAAAGGCTCTATAAAGTCGGGTTAAGAGCATACCATAAGGCATTGCAATCTTGCTTTGAACCGGAATGTCACACATTCGTTTGGCAACATAATAGGCAAGATTGAAGGGTTGACGAGTAGAGATGTTGTACATCATGTGACATAAACAAGCATTGATATGATCACGGTTTCCTATGGTGCACATCACATTTGCCCTTAACACATCCTCCATCTTCTTGAATTCGGGTCTTAGTTCATTAAGTTCCATTGCGAATGGATCTCTAGCAACTTCACGACCACGATACATTCTTGTGGGGTTGTTCTTAGGAATGAAGAGATGGTCCCTAATCACTTCTTTTGATTGGAGAGGAGTGGCATATCGTGCCGTCCTATCGAGATTGGAGTCTAAGATTGTTAAGGACCATTTGTCCGAGTAAATACATGTACCTTGACTTGGAATTCCTAAGACCTCACCAAATTGATCAAGAGGGATGTTGACAAGATTTCCATTTAGAGTAAAATGAAGACTTAAGTAACCTTCATCACTCGAGGTAAGACCTACACTAGCATAGAACTCAAGTATGAACCTAGGAATGATTGGCTCGTCTATGTCTAAAAGAGAATCAAATTGAATTGCGGCTAATTGTTCCCTAAGTTGAGTGCCTTCATAAAATGATGCATCTACGGCTCTACCCTCATGAACATACTTTTTCTCTAAGACTTTGAAAATTTCGATTTGGGCATCGGTTAGACCCTTGGTTTTGTGGACTTTGGGTAAGTAGTTAACGGTTTTCTTGTGATCGTAGTTGGTTGCGGGAGGCATGATTTACCTAATTACAAAAAGTTACATAATTTTAGTTAAAATGATTAAAGGAAGTGTAAGATTCCTAGTGTGTGCCTACATGGGGACGATGTGGAGGTGCGGTTATCTCGACTCCTTTTGATGTAAGAAAAATTAGTTTATGCAAGTTTTGTTTATAAAACGAGAGATAACCCAAACACTCCTATTTCAATGTAGCTACGGTTGAATGTACCCGAAAATACATATTAGTTATGTATTCCCTTTAGCATTCAAGAGACATTATGCAAGTGAAGTCTAAAAGATAACGTTTTTGCATTTGTATGAACAATGTAAGAAAAAAAAATTTTTACCTAGTCGTTAGAAGATTTAAGTGAAAAATTTTCATGGGGTTTTTGTTAAATTAAGACAATGTGCTATGAGATGCAATTCCTAACTAAGAAAAACATGTTTTTAAGTATAATGCAATAAATATGCTTCATGATTTTTCAAGAATTATGCATATACCCCAAGTTTGGTTTTGTGCATGAAATGGAAATCCTAGACGCAGATCAGGAGTATAAATGTGATAAGAATACTTACAGTGATGTTAGAAACACAAATTAGTGGAAGAAAATGGTCCAAAATATGATGGAGATTAAGTGTGTGTCGAGTTATAGTAAGGTGATATGTTTTGGAGTGAGGAATGAATAGTAGTTGTTCTTGTTTATTAAATAATAAACTGGACTTAGCATGTGGCGGATCCGGCGGATCCCAAACAAAGGATCCGTCTTTGTTGACGATTGGATCCGCGGATTCAGAACACATGTTTTGGTTTAGTGTCGTGTGTGGCTAAACTAATGTCTATACTAATGTTTCTCCTAATCACTAGGTTCCATTAATCCTAATCCAAGTCTAAGATAGTTGAAAGGTTCACGTTTAAGTGGTTTAGTGAGGATATCGGCAATGTTGTCCTCTGAGGAAACTTTCTCAATTGAGATGATTCCCTTCTGTACATTGTCGCGAAGGAAGTGATGGCGTATTTCAATATGTTTGGTTCTAGCGTGTTGGACTGGATTTTTGCTTAAATCGATAGCACCTTTGTTGTCGCAAAGAATGGGAATGTTGTTGAGTTCAATTCCATAGTCGACGAGAGCTTGTTTCATCCACAGTGCTTGTTGACACGCCTTTCCTGCAGACACATACTCTGCTTCTGTTGTTGAGATTGCGAGGGCAGTTTGTTTCTTAGCGAACCATGATGTGAGACAATATCCTACAAAAGTACAAATACCACTAGTACTTTTCCTATCAACATAGTCACCAGCATGATCTGAGTCGGTATACACTATGGTTTCTACACCCGTTCCTTTGGGATACCATAATCCTAAGTGTGTAGTACCTTTGATGTACTTAAATATTCTTTTAACGGCTTCAAGATGGGACGTTTTTGGATCTTCTTGAAAACGTGCACATAGACAAACACTAAACATAATGTCAGGCCTACTAACCGTAAGATAGAGTAAACTACCAATCATTCCTCTATATTTAGTGCTATCTACGGATTCATTTTCTTCATCCTTAGTGAGTTTGGTTTCGGAGGACATGGGTGTTCTCATGGGTTTTGAGTCTTCAAGACCAAACTTCTTAAGCATATCTTTGATATACTTTGATTGGTTGAAGAATATCCCATCTTCTAATTGTTTAATTTGGAGACCTAAGAAAAAGTTTAGTTCCCCCATCATACTCATTTCAAACTCGTCATGCATGATTTTTGAGAAATCGTCGCATAACTCTTGACAAGTTGAACCGAATATAATGTCATCCACATATATCTGGACTATGATAATATGTGATCCCTTTTTCTTGGTGAAGAGAGTATTATCTACTAGGCCCATGGTATACTTATGGTCAACTAGGAAAGTCTTAAGTCGATCATACCAAGCTTTTGGTGCTTGCTTAAGTCCATATAAAGCTTTCTTAAGTTTGAAAACATAATTTGGTTTTTCAAAGTCGGCAAAGCCGGGAGGTTGTGCAACATATACTTCTTCATTTATAAACCCATTTAAGAAAGCACTTTTGACATCCATTTGAAATAACTTAAAATCATGTGCACATGCATATGCAAGTAATATCCTAATAGACTCAAGTCTAGCTACGGGTGCAAAAGTTTCATCGTAATCTATACCTTCTTGTTGATTGTAGCCTTGAGCTACTAGCCTACCTTTATTTCTAGATACAATACCATTTTCATCCATTTTATTTCTAAAGACCCATTTAGTGCCGATTATGGTTTGGTTTTTAGGTGGAGGAACCAATGTCCAAACATCATTTCTAATAAATTGATTTAGTTCTTCTTCCATAGCAATTACCCAAGATTCATCTTTTATTGCCTCGTCTATGTTTTTGGGTTCAACCGTTGAAATAAAACAAAAATAATTGCTTTCATTTTGAGCTTTGGATCTTAATGTTCTTTCATTAAGTTTTCCTATGACGTTTTCTAATGGATGACTTTTAGTTTCTTTAATATTAATAATTTCTCCTTTTATGGGTTCATTGTCGTTTTCAATGTTTTCAATATCATTAACCATTTGACTTTCAACTAAGTCATCATCTACCAAAGGTGATGTCTTAGAGGGAGGTGGACTTTCGTTGAATGTTACGTTCAACGATTCCTCGACTCTTGATGTTTCCTTGTTTAATACAATGTATGCTTTACTGTTTTGTGAATACCCAAGGAATACACCTTCATACGACTTTGGGTCGAACTTAGTGAGATAGTCCTTTGTGTTTAGAATGAAGCACTTGCTTCCAAAAACTCTAAAATATCCTAATGTAGGCTTTTTGCCTCGATAAATTTCATAAGGAGTTTTATTTAAAAATTGTCTAATTAAAACTCTATTTAGGATATATGTAGAAGTATCTACAGCGTGACACCAAAACTTTTGTGGTATGTTTTGTTCATTTAACATAGTCCTACTCATTTCTTGAATTGTTCTATTTTTACGTTCTACTACACCATTAGATTGAGGTGTACGAGGAGCCGAGAAATTATGAGTTATTCCATTATTATCACAAAAATTTCCAAATTGAATTTCATTGTCAAATTCTCGACCATGGTCAGTTCTAATAGATACTATATTACTTCCTATTTGATTTTGAATTTTCTTGCTTAGAATTTCAAATTTATCAAATGCCTCATTTTTAGTTTTCAAAAACTTTGTCCATGTATATCTAGAGTAATCATCTACTATGACTAAAGTGTAAAAATTTCCTCCATAACTTTGTATAGCCGACGGGCCAAACAAATCCATATGTAATAACTCTAGGCATCTAGATGTTGATACCATGTTTTTAGCCTTATGGCTACTATGTATTTGTTTCCCAATTTTGCAAGCATCACAAAAGTGTTGGTCATATTTCAACTTGGGTAGGTTCCTAACGAGTTCTTTGGAAGACAAGGATTGAATAAGCCTCATATTTGCATGACCTAAGCGTCGATGCCATAGAGTTGAGTTTTCGTCCAAGGAGGTAAGACATAACTTATCTTTAGGTGTTTTATCTAATTTCATAACATAGACATTATTCTTTAAAACACCTTTTCCTACGGTTATGCCATCTTTAAGTATTTTACTTCCATTTTCACTGAAAAGGACGTTATACTTTTTGCGGCATAATTGACTTATACTAAGTAGATTAAATCCTAAATTATCTACATGAGCAACATCATCAATAGATAGAGAGTCATGAGAGATTGTACCTTTTCCGATGATTTTACTTTTAAGCTTGCTACCGAATGTGACATTACCTCCGTCATACACTTGGTAGGTTGAGAAAAGATTTTTGTTTCCCGTCATGTGTCTTGAGCACCCACTATCTTTGATCCACTCATCAGGTTCAAGATCAACTTTCAAGCATACCTAAGTTCATAAAAGACTCAAGCATTTGGTCCCCAATATCTCATGGGTCCGTTTGGGTTAAACATGACATTATCATGGTTTATGTACTGAAAAGGTGGACAATTGTTCCACGGCATATAATTAGGACCATGAAAGTTTCTAGACATGTTTTGGTTCCAATTATTTTGATAAGTGTGTTGTGAATTAACTATACTCTTTGGAAAGAGGTGTTTGGGAAAACTCATCTGAGGTCTTTGTTGATCCGTTTTAACTCTATATTCATTTCTAGCTTGACCTCTTCCTAAAGATACTGCTGGTTTGTGTTTATTATTGGTTATGCTACTGTTAGGTTTCTTAGTAACTTTAACAAACTCGGAACGGTCGACTTTGTGAACCTTCTGTTCAACTTCTGTACCCGCGGATCCCTTGGATATACCTGGCGGATCCAAATTTTTGGATCCGTCGGATCCGTGGGTGTCCAACTTGGTTGAATCAGTTTTATTCACAGTCTGTTCCTTATAATCACTTAAGGTTCCTAGTTTCATAAAGCCTAGTCCTGTTTTATCATGAGGTAGCTTTTGCATTTTCATTATTTCATCTGCACAACTTATGTTTTTATCAAACCTTTTAAACTTTGAATTTTGTTTGATTAAATCTTCCTGTGTGGTTCTTAAGGTTTCTAGTTCAAGTTTTAGTTCTTGACAAGACACACATGTTTCTTTACTAACTTTACCTTTTTCAATTCTTATTGCTTTTTCTTTAAGCCAATATATTTCATTTTCTAAAAGTGTTGTCTTTGTTTTCAAAAACTTGTTTTTGTTTATGATTTTTAAAGTGACATCACACAGTTTGTTATATTCTACTTCTAAGGTTTCATCATCTATAAAGGAGTATGAATCAGAATGTACCTCTTCTGTGTCATCGGCCATAAGTGCAATTTCGTTGTTCTTAGGCTCATCATCATCATCTCCTTCACTATCGCTCCAAGCTCCACTAACGAAGGCTCTTTGAGACTTGGTCTTTGGAGGCTTTGGACATTCTCCTATTAAGTGACTGGAGTCACCACACCTATAGCATTTCCTATCATCCTTACCTTTCTTATCGTCACGATCTTTCCGAGAGGATTTCTTTTCATCACGAGGTGGTTTTACAAACTTTCCTCGTCTCCTGAAGAATTTCTTGAAATCCCTCACGGCCATGGCATATTCTTCATCATCACTGTTTGAACAAGACTCATCATCACTTGACTCGACTTTGGCTTTCAAGGCAATAGACTTAATCTTCTCCTTTTTGCCTTTGACAATTTCCGAGTCTTTTTCCATAATCATTTCGTGAACTTTTAGGTTTCCTATGAGCTCATCCAGTGTCATGCTTGAGAGATCCTTAGATTCTTCAATAGCTGTCACCTTTGCTCTCCATTTCGGATGGAGTGCTCTTAGAAATTTCCTGACAAAATTCTTGCTAGAAAAAGATTCATCAAGTGCTTTAAGTGATGTAATTATAGTATTGAACTTAGCAAACGCACTATCAATGGTCTCATCTTCAGAGATAACAAATTGTTCGTATTGTTGGACAAGAAGATCAATTTTGTTATCTTTTACTTGTGAGTTTCCTTGATGTGTGATAATAAGAGATTGCCAAATATCCTTAGCCGTTTTACACATAAAAACTCTTTCATATTCTTTCTTAGGTAAGGCATTATAAAGCATCATTTTGGCTTCGTTATTTTTGGCAATTAGTTTCTTTTGCTCATCACTGTGACGAGTAAGAGAAGCTCCATCATCCCGACCACCCGAAATATTATTACAAATAGGCTTGTAATCACCATCAACTATAATATACCATAGATCTATATCCTTTGACTTTACATAAGTCTCAAAGCGATTTTTCCAATAAATAAAACAATTTGGTTCAAATAGAGGTGGTCTCTGCATAGATTGCCCTTCTTTAAAGTTTTCAAAATCCATGGATTGTTTTAAGTTTTAAAATACAATATATTTTAAAGATCTTAAGTAACGTAGCTCTGATACCAATTGTGGAAAACTAGAAGGGGGGTTGAATAGTTTTTACCGTTTTTAAAGTTTTATTCGCTTTGTTACTATATGTTAATTCAAAGGAAACAATCACAAATAAATAATCACACAATGTAAACAAAAGATAAAGAGAGGAAAGATCAAACCACACGACACAGTTGTTTATAGTGGTTCGGCTACAAGAACTCTATTCCTTGCCCTACTCCACTCCCCGAGTTTCCTACTCGAGAGTTTATCTTTCACTAAGAAACAAACTCCTTTCCTAGGCGGAGAAAACCTTTACACGTCGCTTACTTCCTTTTCCGGTACTAAGCTAAACACCGGGTTCTTTCATAAGGTAGAACCAACCTGACGTCGCCTAATTACTTTACCGACACTAAGCTAGATGTCGAGTTCTTTACAAGGGTACAACCACTCCCTACACTCTTTGTACTTTAAGGACTAAAGTACTAACCACACTCACTGATTACAAATGATAGATATGATGTGTGAAACAAACTACAAGATCACACAGTAATGCAACTAAAGGATTACGGTTCTGTAGATCCTTGAATGCTTGATCTCCTTTCTACAAAATGGATGATCAAAGTGAAAAGCAACTATGAATGATGTTAGTAAGATATGTACTGAATGAATATATGTGTTTAAGCTATATGAGTGATGAGAGAGCCAAATGATCAGCTTCCTATTTATAGGCAAGCTGATCTTCAGCTCACGGATCCGGCGGATCCCTCAAAAGGGATCCGTCACTTATAACACTTGGATCCGTGGGATGTGACAGCTATGTAATAGTTGTCTCTTACCATATCTTAGTTGTATCTTACCATATCATCCAAGATCTTCAAATGTCAACTATGTTGCTTGCATATCTAACCAAGATATATCAAAGATATTGTATGTGATGCATACAATGATGTCATGGCATAGTTTATGAATTAAAGTTTCCTTTTAAGGAAACAAGTTACTAAACTTGTAATTCTAAGTTAATATGTGAAGTGTAAAGTGTGTACTTAAGAGACTAAGCTAGTATTTATTATTTGCTAAAAGATATTCCTTATATTTGTCATTAACAAAACTAATGAAAGATCAAAGAATATAAATAACGTTTTTGGGACGCTATTTGTATTAACAATCTCCCCCTTTTTGTTGATGACAAAACATAAAGTATATTTTTGAGCAAGAGAATAAATATAGCATGAGTTCTTAAAAATATATATTAAGTTTGTTTATTTAAAGAAAAGTTTTGTAAAAAAAAAATGTATGTACTGTGATAATTCACAGTTGATGCAAACTTAGTCCTTTCTCCCCCTTTTTGTCGAAACAAAAAGAGTAGCGAAGCGGAATGCGATTTTGAGAACTTTAAGAGCTCCCCCTTGTTTTATACTCCCCTAAATGGAGTAATCAAGTAAATGATGCATGAATCTACAAAACAAACGGTTAGTATATGAGATGCTTATGAGATGCTCCCCCTCGATGTATACTCCTCACTTCTCGTATACTATTGAAGGGTATGATATGCTGCAAAAGAAGTGTTAGTTATGAAATGACTTCAATGAAGAAGTAGAATGCTTGTTAAGTGTTTTTCCAAACAAGCTTTTCATTATGTTTGACTTTAGAAAGTCAAACTAAGTGTCTGATGTTAATTTGTACCTAAAGTAATCATATGCAAGATATAATGTATGCAATATAGGAATGTTAGTTCATAATGATAATGATAATATGCAATATGTTGATCACTCATAAGCATAAAAACATCACATTCATATAGATTGAAAATTTTGTGACAAAAGTCACAATAGTGAAATGATGTTACAAATAAGAAGACATCCAAAAAATAAAAAGGTCCTAAACAAACAACTAAAAAAATAAAAATCCAAACAACTAATCTAAAGAGCTCCTATTGAGAAGGATGAGAGATTGCATTTAAACGTTCAAGAACATGGTTCAAGATGAACCTCATCTCGTTTTGAAGCTCATGGACCAAGATGTTGGTCCTTTGGGCCAAATGAGCCGTTCTCTCACAATGTGCGCAATCATGAGTTGAGAAACCGGGCGGAAGACTAGTGTCCAAGTTTTGTGGTGGTGGTGGTGATGGTGGTTGATTGTTGTTGTTGTTGGATGGTTGTTGTGGTGTTTGGAGGGAGTTCATAAGAATGTTTTGGATGTCCATTGCTTCATGAAGGCGATGGTCAACCATACCCGAGAGAGTGTAGAGACGATTGAGCTCTTCACTAATCTCTTCTTGGGTTTGAGGCATATTCATCCACATTGCCTCGTCAATGGCAACGAGAGTGGATGTGGGTGATAGAGTTTGTGGTTGAGGTTGGGATGATTGGGCATCATGGTATAAAGGGCCATGGATATCCGGGTAAACCGGGTGAAAAAGCATGGGTTGTTGACCTTCAAAGGTCATGGGTGGAAGATTGGGTAATTTTGGTGAAAGTTCTTCTAAGTTATCAAGATGTGGTGATGTAGGAGGAGTCCTAAATAATTCCAAGGGTTGGAGTTTAGGTGATTTTGGTGGTGATGGTGATCTAACAGTCTGTGATGGAGCCGGTGGTGGAGTAGTGGCTATTGGAGTAACGGTTGGTGGTGGTGTTTTTATAACAACATGTGATGGTGTTGGGGTGGAGAGTGTAAGGAAATTTTCACTAGCAATGGGTGATGATATATTGAGAGGAGAATTTTCCTCAGATGAGGAGTTTGCTAAGTTGATAAAACAACAAGGTTTGACACTGATGCGGGCTGTTCTTCTTGTAGTTCTAGATGTGGAAGAGTTGTGTGACTTGGTCATGTTGAAGTATGATAGCTAAGATGTACAGGAGAGGAAATGGTTGTGGTGTGAAGTGATGATCCTAAAGTGCTAATTTATAGACAGAAGGTTTGTGAGTCTGTGTGTTTGGATTTGATGTGAATCCAATAGAGAATGTGGGTTCTAAATGATTTGGAACAGAAAATTTTGCAGGTCATATCAATGAAGTCAATCCATTGAGCTTTGGTTGAGTAATATGTTTTGGATATGCAGTTAATACAAGAGGATAGTGGAAAATCTATGATTTGATATGTCCACGGATTTGACGGATCCCTAAAAAGGGTTCCTTCTTTGTATTGGTTTGGTAACTCACACCTAAAGTTTAAAAATTTAAATTTTGGTGGGAAATTTTGTTCCTAAGTTTCTAAGAATTCCTAAATGATTCTAAGATGAATTATGATTAGTACATGAATCCTAAATGATACTAAACACTAAGATTTAAGAATCGGGATGAGTCGAAAAAGTTTTAGAATTTTGCTGGGAAACCTGCGGATCCAAAGTGGATAAAAGGCGGAACCATATTCTGGGATCCGCCAAAACCGCAGGTAGGCGGATGGCGGATCCAACGATAAGCCTTGACGGAACCCTGTTTTGGGATCCGCGGGATCCGTAGGCCTAAAACTAAGAAAGTAAACAGAACATATGTCATATTTCGCGTTTTTCGACGAAAACCTGAAAATTCACCTAGACCTTACTTAACATCTAATATGTATAGCAAAACAACTAAATATGATAACATTAACACATGATTGCACATAGTTTAATCCATACTTAGAAACTTACCGTTTTAGGTGTTATGCCAAACATAGGCAATCACCCGGAAAATTGATAACCATGATGGTTATCTACCTGCAAGTGTTAGTTATTACACATACACAATAAGTATTATCAGATAAATTCAAGACACATAGAAATTTAACAACACAATATCCAACATTGTTTAAAACCAAACACTCCATTAACTCAGCTTCTTCTTCAACTTCTTCATCCCCTTGTGTAATTTCATCATCCAACGCCCCAGATTCTTCACCATTCCTTTGATGTTTCGATACTCAGCGGATTCATGTGGAATTGGAGGAAGATGGCTCAAGTATTCGGGTGGAGGAATCCTAGAATTTGGCATACCATCATCTTCACTCATGGAAGATGATGAGGATGATGTTGGAACACGAGGACGTTTGCCCTTATCAACACTAACCCTAAAATCACTCAAAGGAACGAAGGTGTGTTCAATTTCATTGTAATCCGGAACAAAGCCTAGATGGTTTGGACGAGCGGGTGCAAAGGCTCTATAAAGTCGGGTTAAGAGCATACCATAAGGCATTGCAATCTTGCTTTGAACCGGAATGTCACACATTCGTTTGGCAACATAATAGGCAAGATTGAAGGGTTGACGAGTAGAGATGTTGTACATCATGTGACATAAACAAGCATTGATATGATCACGGTTTCCTATGGTGCACATCACATTTGCCCTTAACACATCCTCCATCTTCTTGAATTCGGGTCTTAGTTCATTAAGTTCCATTGCGAATGGATCTCTAGCAACTTCACGACCACGATACATTCTTGTGGGGTTGTTCTTAGGAATGAAGAGATGGTCCCTAATCACTTCTTTTGATTGGAGAGGAGTGGCATATCGTGCCGTCCTATCGAGATTGGAGTCTAAGATTGTTAAGGACCATTTGTCCGAGTAAATACATGTACCTTGACTTGGAATTCCTAAGACCTCACCAAATTGATCAAGAGGGATGTTGACAAGATTTCCATTTAGAGTAAAATGAAGACTTAAGTAACCTTCATCACTCGAGGTAAGACCTACACTAGCATAGAACTCAAGTATGAACCTAGGAATGATTGGCTCGTCTATGTCTAAAAGAGAATCAAATTGAATTGCGGCTAATTGTTCCCTAAGTTGAGTGCCTTCATAAAATGATGCATCTACGGCTCTACCCTCATGAACATACTTTTTCTCTAAGACTTTGAAAATTTCGATTTGGGCATCGGTTAGACCCTTGGTTTTGTGGACTTTGGGTAAGTAGTTAACGGTTTTCTTGTGATCGTAGTTGGTTGCGGGAGGCATGATTTACCTAATTACAAAAAGTTACATAATTTTAGTTAAAATGATTAAAGGAAGTGTAAGATTCCTAGTGTGTGCCTACATGGGGACGATGTGGAGGTGCGGTTATCTCGACTCCTTTTGATGTAAGAAAAATTAGTTTATGCAAGTTTTGTTTATAAAACGAGAGATAACCCAAACACTCCTATTTCAATGTAGCTACGGTTGAATGTACCCGAAAATACATATTAGTTATGTATTCCCTTTAGCATTCAAGAGACATTATGCAAGTGAAGTCTAAAAGATAACGTTTTTGCATTTGTATGAACAATGTAAGAAAAAAAAATTTTTACCTAGTCGTTAGAAGATTTAAGTGAAAAATTTTCATGGGGTTTTTGTTAAATTAAGACAATGTGCTATGAGATGCAATTCCTAACTAAGAAAAACATGTTTTTAAGTATAATGCAATAAATATGCTTCATGATTTTTCAAGAATTATGCATATACCCCAAGTTTGGTTTTGTGCATGAAATGGAAATCCTAGACGCAGATCAGGAGTATAAATGTGATAAGAATACTTACAGTGATGTTAGAAACACAAATTAGTGGAAGAAAATGGTCCAAAATATGATGGAGATTAAGTGTGTGTCGAGTTATAGTAAGGTGATATGTTTTGGAGTGAGGAATGAATAGTAGTTGTTCTTGTTTATTAAATAATAAACTGGACTTAGCATGTGGCGGATCCGGCGGATCCCAAACAAAGGATCCGTCTTTGTTGACGATTGGATCCGCGGATTCAGAACACATGTTTTGGTTTAGTGTCGTGTGTGGCTAAACTAATGTCTATACTAATGTTTCTCCTAATCACTAGGTTCCATTAATCCTAATCCAAGTCTAAGATAGTTGAAAGGTTCACGTTTAAGTGGTTTAGTGAGGATATCGGCAATGTTGTCCTCTGAGGAAACTTTCTCAATTGAGATGATTCCCTTCTGTACATTGTCGCGAAGGAAGTGATGGCGTATTTCAATATGTTTGGTTCTAGCGTGTTGGACTGGATTTTTGCTTAAATCGATAGCACCTTTGTTGTCGCAAAGAATGGGAATGTTGTTGAGTTCAATTCCATAGTCGACGAGAGCTTGTTTCATCCACAGTGCTTGTTGACACGCCTTTCCTGCAGACACATACTCTGCTTCTGTTGTTGAGATTGCGAGGGCAGTTTGTTTCTTAGCGAACCATGATGTGAGACAATATCCTACAAAAGTACAAATACCACTAGTACTTTTCCTATCAACATAGTCACCAGCATGATCTGAGTCGGTATACACTATGGTTTCTACACCCGTTCCTTTGGGATACCATAATCCTAAGTGTGTAGTACCTTTGATGTACTTAAATATTCTTTTAACGGCTTCAAGATGGGACGTTTTTGGATCTTCTTGAAAACGTGCACATAGACAAACACTAAACATAATGTCAGGCCTACTAGCCGTAAGATAGAGTAAACTACCAATCATTCCTCTATATTTAGTGCTATCTACGGATTCATTTTCTTCATCCTTAGTGAGTTTGGTTTCGGAGGACATGGGTGTTCTCATGGGTTTTGAGTCTTCAAGACCAAACTTCTTAAGCATATCTTTGATATACTTTGATTGGTTGAAGAATATCCCATCTTCTAATTGTTTAATTTGGAGACCTAAGAAAAAGTTTAGTTCCCCCATCATACTCATTTCAAACTCGTCATGCATGATTTTTGAGAAATCGTCGCATAACTCTTGACAAGTTGAACCGAATATAATGTCATCCACATATATCTGGACTATGATAATATGTGATCCCTTTTTCTTGGTGAAGAGAGTATTATCTACTAGGCCCATGGTATACTTATGGTCAACTAGGAAAGTCTTAAGTCGATCATACCAAGCTTTTGGTGCTTGCTTAAGTCCATATAAAGCTTTCTTAAGTTTGAAAACATAATTTGGTTTTTCAAAGTCGGCAAAGCCGGGAGGTTGTGCAACATATACTTCTTCATTTATAAACCCATTTAAGAAAGCACTTTTGACATCCATTTGAAATAACTTAAAATCATGTGCACATGCATATGCAAGTAATATCCTAATAGACTCAAGTCTAGCTACGGGTGCAAAAGTTTCATCGTAATCTATACCTTCTTGTTGATTGTAGCCTTGAGCTACTAGCCTACCTTTATTTCTAGATACAATACCATTTTCATCCATTTTATTTCTAAAGACCCATTTAGTGCCGATTATGGTTTGGTTTTTAGGTGGAGGAACCAATGTCCAAACATCATTTCTAATAAATTGATTTAGTTCTTCTTCCATAGCAATTACCCAAGATTCATCTTTTATTGCCTCGTCTATGTTTTTGGGTTCAACCGTTGAAATAAAACAAAAATAATTGCTTTCATTTTGAGCTTTGGATCTTAATGTTCTTTCATTAAGTTTTCCTATGACGTTTTCTAATGGATGACTTTTAGTTTCTTTAATATTAATAATTTCTCCTTTTATGGGTTCATTGTCGTTTTCAATGTTTTCAATATCATTAACCATTTGACTTTCAACTAAGTCATCATCTACCAAAGGTGATGTCTTAGAGGGAGGTGGACTTTCGTTGAATGTTACGTTCAACGATTCCTCGACTCTTGATGTTTCATTGTTTAATACAATGTATGCTTTACTGTTTTGTGAATACCCAAGGAATACACCTTCATACGACTTTGGGTCGAACTTAGTGAGATAGTCCTTTGTGTTTAGAATGAAGCACTTGCTTCCAAAAACTCTAAAATATCCTAATGTAGGCTTTTTGCCTCGATAAATTTCATAAGGAGTTTTATTTAAAAATTGTCTAATTAAAACTCTATTTAGGATATATGTAGAAGTATCTACAGCGTGACACCAAAACTTTTGTGGTATGTTTTGTTCATTTAACATAGTCCTACTCATTTCTTGAATTGTTCTATTTTTACGTTCTACTACACCATTAGATTGAGGTGTACGAGGAGCCGAGAAATTATGAGTTATTCCATTATTATCACAAAAATTTCCAAATTGAATTTCATTGTCAAATTCTCGACCATGGTCAGTTCTAATAGATACTATATTACTTCCTATTTGATTTTGAATTTTCTTGCTTAGAATTTCAAATTTATCAAATGCCTCATTTTTAGTTTTCAAAAACTTTGTCCATGTATATCTAGAGTAATCATCTACTATGACTAAAGTGTAAAAATTTCCTCCATAACTTTGTATAGCCGACGGGCCAAACAAATCCATATGTAATAACTCTAGGCATCTAGATGTTGATACCATGTTTTTAGCCTTATGGCTACTATGTATTTGTTTCCCAATTTTGCAAGCATCACAAAAGTGTTGGTCATATTTCAACTTGGGTAGGTTCCTAACGAGTTCTTTGGAAGACAAGGATTGAATAAGCCTCATATTTGCATGACCTAAGCGTCGATGCCATAGAGTTGAGTTTTCGTCCAAGGAGGTAAGACATAACTTATCTTTAGGTGTTTTATCTAATTTCATAACATAGACATTATTCTTTAAAACACCTTTTCCTACGGTTATGCCATCTTTAAGTATTTTACTTCCATTTTCACTGAAAAGGACGTTATACTTTTTGCGGCATAATTGACTTATACTAAGTAGATTAAATCCTAAATTATCTACATGAGCAACATCATCAATAGATAGAGAGTCATGAGAGATTGTACCTTTTCCGATGATTTTACTTTTAAGCTTGCTACCGAATGTGACATTACCTCCGTCATACACTTGGTAGGTTGAGAAAAGATTTTTGTTTCCCGTCATGTGTCTTGAGCACCCACTATCTTTGATCCACTCATCAGGTTCAAGATCAACTTTCAAGCATACCTAAGTTCATAAAAGACTCAAGCATTTGGTCCCCAATATCTCATGGGTCCGTTTGGGTTAAACATGACATTATCATGGTTTATGTACTGAAAAGGTGGACAATTGTTCCACGGCATATAATTAGGACCATGAAAGTTTCTAGACATGTTTTGGTTCCAATTATTTTGATAAGTGTGTTGTGAATTAACTATACTCTTTGGAAAGAGGTGTTTGGGAAAACTCATCTGAGGTCTTTGTTGATCCGTTTTAACTCTATATTCATTTCTAGCTTGACCTCTTCCTAAAGATACTGCTGGTTTGTGTTTATTATTGGTTATGCTACTGTTAGGTTTCTTAGTAACTTTAACAAACTCGGAACGGTCGACTTTGTGAACCTTCTGTTCAACTTCTGTACCCGCGGATCCCTTGGATATACCTGGCGGATCCAAATTTTTGGATCCGTCGGATCCGTGGGTGTCCAACTTGGTTGAATCAGTTTTATTCACAGTCTGTTCCTTATAATCACTTAAGGTTCCTAGTTTCATAAAGCCTAGTCCTGTTTTATCATGAGGTAGCTTTTGCATTTTCATTATTTCATCTGCACAACTTATGTTTTTATCAAACCTTTTAAACTTTGAATTTTGTTTGATTAAATCTTCCTGTGTGGTTCTTAAGGTTTCTAGTTCAAGTTTTAGTTCTTGACAAGACACACATGTTTCTTTACTAACTTTACCTTTTTCAATTCTTATTGCTTTTTCTTTAAGCCAATATATTTCATTTTCTAAAAGTGTTGTCTTTGTTTTCAAAAACTTGTTTTTGTTTATGATTTTTAAAGTGACATCACACAGTTTGTTATATTCTACTTCTAAGGTTTCATCATCTATAAAGGAGTATGAATCAGAATGTACCTCTTCTGTGTCATCGGCCATAAGTGCAATTTCGTTGTTCTTAGGCTCATCATCATCATCTCCTTCACTATCGCTCCAAGCTCCACTAACGAAGGCTCTTTGAGACTTGGTCTTTGGAGGCTTTGGACATTCTCCTATTAAGTGACTGGAGTCACCACACCTATAGCATTTCCTATCATCCTTACCTTTCTTATCGTCACGATCTTTCCGAGAGGATTTCTTTTCATCACGAGGTGGTTTTACAAACTTTCCTCGTCTCCTGAAGAATTTCTTGAAATCCCTCACGGCCATGGCATATTCTTCATCATCACTGTTTGAACAAGACTCATCATCACTTGACTCGACTTTGGCTTTCAAGGCAATAGACTTAATCTTCTCCTTTTTGCCTTTGACAATTTCCGAGTCTTTTTCCATAATCATTTCGTGAACTTTTAGGTTTCCTATGAGCTCATCCAGTGTCATGCTTGAGAGATCCTTAGATTCTTCAATAGCTGTCACCTTTGCTCTCCATTTCGGATGGAGTGCTCTTAGAAATTTCCTGACAAAATTCTTGCTAGAAAAAGATTCATCAAGTGCTTTAAGTGATGTAATTATAGTATTGAACTTAGCAAACGCACTATCAATGGTCTCATCTTCAGAGATAACAAATTGTTCGTATTGTTGGACAAGAAGATCAATTTTGTTATCTTTTACTTGTGAGTTTCCTTGATGTGTGATAATAAGAGATTGCCAAATATCCTTAGCCGTTTTACACATAAAAACTCTTTCATATTCTTTCTTAGGTAAGGCATTATAAAGCATCATTTTGGCTTCGTTATTTTTGGCAATTAGTTTCTTTTGCTCATCACTGTGACGAGTAAGAGAAGCTCCATCATCCCGACCACCCGAAATATTATTACAAATAGGCTTGTAATCACCATCAACTATAATATACCATAGATCTATATCCTTTGACTTTACATAAGTCTCAAAGCGATTTTTCCAATAAATAAAACAATTTGGTTCAAATAGAGGTGGTCTCTGCATAGATTGCCCTTCTTTAAAGTTTTCAAAATCCATGGATCGTTTTAAGTTTTAAAATACAATATATTTTAAAGATCTTAAGTAACGTAGCTCTGATGCCAATTGTGGAAAACTAGAAGGGGGGTTGAATAGTTTTTACCGTTTTTAAAGTTTTATTCGCTTTGTTACTATATGTTAATTCAAAGGAAACAATCACAAATAAATAATCACACAATGTAAACAAAAGATAAAGAGAGGAAAGATCAAACCACACGACACAGTTGTTTATAGTGGTTCGGCTACAAGAACTCTATTCCTTGCCCTACTCCACTCCCCGAGTTTCCTACTCGAGAGTTTATCTTTCACTAAGAAACAAACTCCTTTCCTAGGCGGAGAAAACCTTTACACGTCGCTTACTTCCTTTTCCGGTACTAAGCTAAACACCGGGTTCTTTCATAAGGTAGAACCAACCTGACGTCGCCTAATTACTTTACCGACACTAAGCTAGATGTCGAGTTCTTTACAAGGGTACAACCACTCCCTACACTCTTTGTACTTTAAGGACTAAAGTACTAACCACACTCACTGATTACAAATGATAGATATGATGTGTGAAACAAACTACAAGATCACACAGTAATGCAACTAAAGGATTACGGTTCTGTAGATCCTTGAATGCTTGATCTCCTTTCTACAAAATGGATGATCAAAGTGAAAAGCAACTATGAATGATGTTAGTAAGATATGTACTGAATGAATATATGTGTTTAAGCTATATGAGTGATGAGAGAGCCAAATGATCAGCTTCCTATTTATAGGCAAGCTGATCTTCAGCTCACGGATCCGGCGGATCCCTCAAAAGGGATCCGTCACTTATAACACTTGGATCCGTGGGATGTGACAGCTATGTAATAGTTGTCTCTTACCATATCTTAGTTGTATCTTACCATATCATCCAAGATCTTCAAATGTCAACTATGTTGCTTGCATATCTAACCAAGATATATCAAAGATATTGTATGTGATGCATACAATGATGTCATGGCATAGTTTATGAATTAAAGTTTCCTTTTAAGGAAACAAGTTACTAAACTTGTAATTCTAAGTTAATATGTGAAGTGTAAAGTGTGTACTTAAGAGACTAAGCTAGTATTTATTATTTGCTAAAAGATATTCCTTATATTTGTCATTAACAAAACTAATGAAAGATCAAAGAATATAAATAACGTTTTTGGGACGCTATTTGTATTAACATAATTATTAACCACGGATATAGGAAGATTTGTTTCCCTCCCTTAGAATGACCTGTGAGGATATTGAGTAGACATTAGGCTTCTCGTTTGACGCGATCTCTCCCTTCGTATTTTGATCCTGACGATTTCTTTGTCTTCATTGTTCGATTTGATCCCTATATTCGAGTTCGTCTGAGTAGAAAAAGTTGTGGGACCAGGTTCCATCTCCTCCATATGTTGACTGTGAGAAGTTTCTTCTGGGTGATCGCGTTATAAGGCGTTAGATGCCAGCTTCAGTTGTAGTGTGAGTGGACGTCGGACGAAAGAGTGTCCGAAAGTGAATGGTAACAACCGTAAGAATGAGAATGATTGACAGCAATCTGCCGAGGGTCGAGTGTTCGCTCTGACCAGGGACCAGGCTGCTGACACATCAAGTACCGTTTCGGTTATTCCTTACTTATGCGATCGTGCTGCGTGGTTTTATTTGATACGAGAACGACATATCCTGTGGTGTCTTTTGCTTTTACTAAGCACATTAAGTCCCCTCTGCATTATTGAATTGCTATTCCTAATTCTATCTCTATGAGAATCTTATGACTATCCATCACGAGTGTAGATTATCGTGTTCGGTTGAGAATGGTTGGAGATCAATTTCATTCTGCTAATCTGATTTCTTTGGGAAATTTCGATTCATTTTCCTTCTGGTCACTGTTGACTGAGCATTGAGATGCTAACAACAGCTATGATTTTGTCACCTCTGACGACTTATGAAACTTAAACTCCGTGCCCAGGTTTCTGACCTGGCATACTATAATGATCACCGTTGCTTTGAAGTTCCGTATGTTAATCCCTCGCGTTTGTGAAGATATTCCGTTTGATGTAACTCACTCGAGAGTTTCCGATGTTGAATTTCACGATGTATCCCTGGATGGACTACCAAGATTTCCTCTCGAATGCTATTGTTTTGATCCGTTTATTAGAATGTGTTTTGTCACGACTTGAGGTAGACTGTGATTGCAATAAAGGCATGTGTATATGATGCAAGTATTATGACGTCTGGCCAGCGTGATAATAGTTACATCATATACCTTGAACTTATTGGAGTCATAGAATGTCTTGAGGAGTGCCTGAGGTCAGTGTGTTATTTGAATCAGAACTCTATTCATGTGTAAGCGACATTTGCCTATTTTCGAAATCCCTTACGAATGACATACGTTGAATGGAGAGTATTGAAGGACCTACTTCTAGGAAGTGGTTTATCCGTCTGTGTGCGTCTCTGTGTTGTGTTTCAGTTTGGTTATGAAGAAGAATGATGGTGGTATGAGGTTGTTCTTGGAATTCTGGAATCTTAGTAGTATGGTGATTAGGACTGATACCGTTATCGACGACTTATCTAATCAACTTCAGGGTGAAGTTTTCTCTATGATCGATTTGTAATCTGATTATGTCCACTTTCATGTGAAGGAGCAAGATGTTCCTAGCATTGATTTGTATCCGTTATAATCTCTATGAGCATTGTGATGCCAATCGTATTGGCTACTGCTTCAACTAATTCCTGTGAGCTTGATGAACCGTGTATTTCATGAATGCTTGGACAATTGTCATAGTATGACGATTTAGTATATTCAGGGAAGAAAGAGAAACACAGGAATCATACTTGTATTTTTGTGTTGAAAATTTCTACGTCAAAAGAACTCGATGTGAGTTTCTCGAAGAGTATAATTTGGTAGAGATGAAGAATAAGTTGTAGAACTTTTGGAAAGTTAAGAGAGATATTTGTTTCTACTTGAAAAGAAGGTCAGCTATGTCCATAGGTTATACAGAAAGATTGCTAGTGATGCATCTATGTAGATAAACCGTGGGAGGCGAACTATCAGACGCACGACTGGAGATTGGTTATGACGGATGTGAAGAAGCTCAGGAGCGAGGTGGTGGAATTATGATCTACGTAGAAGATTTGAATGAAACAGTTGTGCTCGAAGCACCCCGTTCTTTTCGCTCTATACATATTAGTTGTACTATTATGTAGAGACTTGTAGCATAGATTATGACGGGATGGTATGACAACGGATGTGAATGCTTTGATGGCGAAGTGTCTAGCATGTCAACAGAAGATTATTCAAGCTCCTTGGCGCACCTGCAGTGATCGTGTCAGAAAAATCGAGTTTTGTTTCACACTTCCAGAAGAATTGCAGAAGACCTCCAAGACTGACTCGAGATTTTATGGCGACTACTCACCTTCAGATGGATGGACGGACAGAGCAACTAGGTTGAAATTGAAGATGTATGGGACGGAGAGTTCGACAAGTGTATTGGCATGATTGAGTTTGCCTACGGAGAAGTAGAACACCTTTTGGATTTGATTAAGTTGGAGATTCGCTGGTTTAAGGTCCGGGATTGATTACTGTGAGTGGTGGATTAGTTATCCTTGTGGAAGAAAAACCTTGAATGGTGGACTATGAAGTTTGCATGTTTCGTACGATGTCCCTGTTGTGGAGAGTTAGTGTAACACCCCAACCCGACAAGGGTAAAGATATCACAACAATGGATTCATATCAGAACATAACAAAGCATACATCTTACAGTAATACAAAAATCTCAAATGATTACAAATGAAATGCTGAACCTTCAAGGTTACAACGAAAGATTTCAAACTAATTCTAAAACACGATATCTTCTATCCAATTATAATCCAGAATAGCTACCAAGCCTTCTAAGTCCAGAGGTACACTCTCACCCATTCCCAGCTTCCTACTAAAACCTACCGCAGGAAAAGAAATGCGGCTGAGCTACGAGAGCTCAGTGAACAGATATATAGATGACAGAAACAATGACAGATAACAATACAGAAACAAATCCGAAATACAGATTATACAGATACTGAATTAAAGTGAAAGAATAGGAAAGGAATAAGGGTAAAAGAAAAAAAATGAGAAAGGGATAATGTACAAACCAGGTTTAGGGAAATACAGAAATCCATCACGAGCCCAGAGGTGACAGATAATATCATAACAGAGTAATCATATAATAATCCAGAGGGGATACCTCTCAAGTAACAAATAATATGAGGGGTGACCTCATGTATCCAATCGGAGTGATCAGCTCCCAGATATATGTGAAAGACGTGTATCGCACACACCATCAATCACCAGAGATATATATATATAACATATAACATAATAACAGATAACAGAAATCAGATCAGAACTAGGATGCATCCATGCGCCCCAATAGGCCAGAATCTTCTCCTACATAACAGATAAAATCAGGGACGGGACAGGTCATCACTCTCCTGCCCTAGAGTCATGCCATCGGTGCATCAATGACATGGACATGAAACCCTCATGCCTAGTGATTGGCTCGGATATCAGACTGTGGTCAAGGTCAGATGTCATATAATAAACAGAGTCATATCTAAGGGTTCATGGCAGAAGGGTCATGTCAACAATTCAGAATAAGATAATAAGGTTTAAATCAGAGTTTATCAGATTAAGTTTAATATCAAAGCTTAAGTTCAGATTAAAAGGTTTATTTCCAATAGTCCAAAAGAGTATATCAAAGGTTAATAATTACAAGTTTATAGCAATAATCCATTTCAGAAGTTCCTGTCAAGAGTTCATTTAAATCAATCCTTTAATAATGGTTTTCATTGAAATGATCTTTCAAAATAGTTTTCATAAAAATGGTCTTCCAAAACTTTTAGTAACTTCCATTTCAAGTAGTATAGCTTCTTTTTAAAATAGCTTTTAATAAAGGTTCAAAATCAATTAGGTTCAGATAAGGATTTAACAGGTTAAGGTTTATACCAAAATCAAATCAAAGTTTACAACAGATATATCAGGTTAAGGTTCAGAACAAGGTTCACAGATCAAATTCAATCAAGACTCACAAATTCAGGGTTCAGATCAAGAGGTCAATCAGAGTTCAGGAAAAAGGTTCAGAATAAAAGAATCATAGCAGAGGTTCAAACAAAAAGGTTCGAGACAAACAGATCACAACAAAGATTCACAATAGAAGGGAACATAGAAGTGGTATCGGAGATCCTAATAAAGAAAATGTAAAACTGAAAGAAAAGGGAATGAAAAACCCTTACTGAAAAAGGGCAGAATATCTGTACCTTATTAGCACAGCAGACAAGCAAACAAACACAGAACAAGATCAGGACTTCTCCTTCTTCACACCTAAGGAAGAGGAAGACAGAATTACTAAAGATTTTATTTCAGATTATTACTTTTAGTTTACCTATTCATTTTAAGTACTTTCTATTTTTAGTAACTTTCCAGATTTAGTAAGTTCCCGTAATTAGCAGGTTTCCAGAATTAACAGATATTATCATTTCAGATTAGGTTAAACCCTTATTCAAAGATTATTATGGAATAACAGTATATTTTATCAAGTTACAGAAGTTTAGGGTTAATTATGACATGATCACAAAGTTTAGGGTTTGAAATGTAACTTCATCAATTTCCAAGGTCATTAGTGAAAATACTTTAAGTTGCAGAATTATATACACATTTTATTCAGAATTACATTTTATTCTCTTAAGTTTCACAATTTACAGATTATACCCCTTTAGTTACATAATTTACAAAACCAACCTTATATTTACATATTTTACAAATTAAACCCTACAATACCCATATATACCAAACAAGCATATTATATTTCATAATTACAGAATATATCATCAGAACTTAGTACATTACAGATTAGACCCCTCAGAATTCAGAATTTACATATTTAGTCCTTTAAGTTTACAAAACATATATATTAAATCATAATTCATAACAATTACATATTTAACCCATAAATCCTCAAAATTACACAATAACCTTTTTATATCAGTATTAACTCAAAATAACCTCAAGATTTCAGATTTACACTTTTAGTCCCTCTCTTTTATTTAATTTCCATTCGTACCCTTTAAAATACCATTAATTCATTATATTACAATATTTACACTTAGGACCCCAAAGTTATATTTTTCCCACATTCCTACAGATGTATATGACATTACAAAAATATCCCAGAAGTTTCAAAGTTGGCAAAACAGGTCCTTTTACTTTTTACTTTCAATCGGATTATATCCTTAAAACATCATTAATGATCAGAATTGTGTCCAAGAAACCTAACCCTAGTAGCCACGATTTGAATTTATTTTGTTTACTTTGTTTTTATAAAATCCGGTTATAACAATAATTCACCACACTAAATCTAAGCTTCCAAAAATCAAACTCATATTTTTCCCAGATCATAAGACATATAAGGAACCCACGAAAAATAAATAACATGCCCAGAAAAATCGTTTAGCATATATTAGATTTTTACGTACGTTTTTGACATCAAAATTACCACGACATGATCTAGGCTACCATAAATCGTTCTAACATTTTTCCCAGGTCTATTACTTCATATGAGGTCTAAATAAAATAGTTATCATGCCCAAAAATTCGGATTACATATATTTGTGATTTACGTGTTCTATGATCATAATATTTTCGTACGCATAGATTAGCTTGCATGATTCGATTCACATAATTTTTATGAGTTATATAAGATGTAAAGATCACAGGAAAATTGTTATATCAATTTTAGAACGTGTGGTTTAGGCGTATAGATTTATACCTTGCGTATGGGCAAAATCGACAAGAAAATAGAACCAAGAACGAACCAGCGAATCCACGCACCAACCCTTATTTTTCCTAGCTTGCTTGCACCTCCAAGAACCCCAGAAAATTGCTTTTTCACTTCCAGAAATTGTGTGGCTGCTTTGGTCGAATTTTTGGTGATCGCTAGGGTTTTTTTGTTCTTATGCGATTAGGGTTTTTATTGGAAAATATAAGATTTGTTTATATCTTGTAAAACCGACTTAGGGGGGGGGGGGCTGAGATCAGGAAATTCGGTATTAGGATCAAATAATAATTTGGGTTGATTTTATTTGACCTTTCCTTAATTTATTTTCACATAAAACTTAATATAAAGATTTAATACTTATTTTTACTTTGTAATACATATTTCGGATTTTTAATAAATAAAGTATATGTGTATAATAATTTTTGAACATTCGAAATGATGTAACGTTGTCCCAGAAATTTGTTCGTTTCAGATATAGTTCGTTTTCAGAAGTTTTGGAATTGTTTCAGAATTTATAAGTTATTTAATTAGGTTTTATGTTATCAGGGGTAATTTGGTCATTTTACGGGTTATCTGAATTTCAGGTATTACAACTTCTTCTCCACTAACAAAAAAATTTCGTCCTCGAAATTTGCAGAAAGCAGAAGGGAAAAAAAAGAGAGCAGAAAACAAAACAAAGACATAACAGACTAAGACGAGAATTGAGGCGAAACGAAACAGAAACACAACTGACGGTGAACAGAAATATGAAAGATTCGTTTCTCATGACTCGAACTTGTAGATTCCAAAATTGTTTCAGATCCTCAGAACAGACATAATATACTGAATCCAGATCAAAAGAATAACATACCCAACATAATAGATGAAATCAGATTCTCTCGGAAGAGACAAAGAAATACATAGGATTTTGACAGATATGCCGTTCACAGAATTTGATTAGACAGATCAGATTTAAACATACAGAAAATAGATTATCGACGACATCAATGGCAGAAAGTTCTATAACAGAAGCTAGGATTAGTATCAGATGTACAGAGGTCAGCAAAACGCGTGACGGGAATCCAGACGTATCAATTCGCATAACAGTGAAAGCAGATTACGCGTAAAATTAGGATGAACATAAGGTCTCACTAATGCAGATAATCTCAAACAGTTATCAGAATTTCTACAGCTTTAAGGCACTTCTCGAAATATCCTATGCCCACAACAAGTGCACGTTATATGATGTAAGTATTATCACGTTGGCCAGACGTCATAATACTGGCATCATATAAACATGCCCTCATGATGGTCATACTTTATCTCAAGTCGTGAACAGAACAAACTTATCTTAATCCACCTAGTCTTCCTACGGTCTCAGAGGTCATCAGAATCCAATACCCTAACTAAGAAGAGAACAACTTACTCAAAAATTAACGGAAGTCCCAGAATGTCTATCAGAATTTGGTACATCAGATCATCCATCATTCGTCAAATTTCAGATAACAAAACCACCATCCGACATACGCAGAATGAACACAGAGCGGAATTACTGATAAAGAACTTAAATTATTCAATGGATTTTATCATCAGGTAACAGAAATTTAGATAGGTCAAGCAGAAGTGAATCGCATCATCCATAGCTTCATCCGTCACAGAATTTATTCGCTTCAGAATTTTCTTCTATTCAAGGTCATGATCTCAGTTTCCATTCCCAAGTCTGCTTCTACTCTCAATTCATCTTAGTACAACTAAAATGAATAGAGAAGCAAGACTGCGAGTCTTGGACAGGTCTACTAGCACAGTTCGGAATTCGCCAACTCAGACTGCTGTCGTCTTCGGATGCTTGGTAGTGGTGTCTGCTACAATCTCTGAATGCCAATCACATCTACTCTTCCAGAACAAAGGTCATTCCATTTAATACGAAGATGGTCTACATGCTTCCTCGTTCGTCTCAAGGCACAAACATGCTGTCATACTATGACAATTGTCCAGATACTCGTGAAAGCATGATTCTTATTAGTCAATACTATTGGCATTATTTAAGACTCATAATGGTCACAATGAGTACGAAAACAGTTTTCATGAATCTTTTCAGGGGTAACTTCATATAAAACTGAAATACTTTACAGAAGCTTCTCTCAGTTGGTCATCTCCCATCTTAGGAGTTCTTGAGGTTGCTTCTTCAGTCCTTCAAACATTAAATGAGGTTGTCTGATACAGAATTTCAAGGTAGAACAATTTAATCATTGATACGCAGAAATGAAAAGTGATTACGGTTAAAATTACGGTTAGGTTTACGATAGTTGATATGCAGACGCAAATTTTCTCTTTCTTCTTATAAATTAATAGGGTATTTAAAAGGGGACACTGAGGTGAAACAAAATCATATCTCATCAGTTTCTTCAATCTCTCAACTTCTATAGCATCATGGCTCATCAACCAAGATCGGTTCAGAATCAATTCTACTTCTCAAACGGGAGGAAAACCCAAGAGTTTCATCAGAAAATGCCAGAAAAGTTGTACAACAAAACTTTGAATGCCAACACTTTCTAGGGGTGGATACTAATAGGGTGTCCGGTACATATTTCCATAGCAGTGTTAAGCTTAACAGATTTAAGCGGTTCAAGGTTATTATAACAAAATAGGGTGGAGCAGATTGTTATATTTCAGATGCGGTAGCCTATGATAGCTTTTACGAAGGGCCAGCCAATCAATAATCAAAAGATCTCCAAAATCAAGTATATCAATAGTAAACAGATCCGCAGAACGTATATGGTCACTTAACCAGATGGATAGTTCATATGTCAGAGTCAAGTACATGGTTCAGTATAGTGTGGGGATAGGTACGCGAATAGTTCAAGGTGTTGGTTTTTGGTTTAGCTTTTAGCATAAGTGACAGGTAGGGTGTACATCATTGGTAATACGAACATTGTATAACTGTCAGAAGTGAGACGTATGAAATGTCGGATATCAGCATCATAAGTTCAGTTAACAATTCCATGCAGAGATAGTATTTGCATCAAATCCTTCCAAAGAAAAACTGATTGGCAAATAAGATTCATCATTCAAGGGAGCAAATAAGATTCATCATTCAGGACAGAATAGGATCAGAGGATACATTTATATCCAGCATGGGTCATGAATTTATAGAATGTGTCAAACACTTTAAGGTTAAATGGTCTTCGGGATGGTCGGAAAGATATCAGACTGTCTATCCAACAGATCAGAAATGAAGATCAAAATTGGGTAGTGGCAGCAAAAGTTTAACAATTGGTAATCATGGCAGGGGTTCCAAAATTGTTTCAAACGCCAAAGGTGAGACATAGGAGGATAGTCGTCAATATTAAATGATCAAATCAATCAATCCTTATAAGGATAAAATCAAGGTTACTGTCAAAGAAAGACGGATCAATAAAGATAAATCTTATCGTTCGGAAATGAGAGGGAATGCATTTTTATACTCGTGGTGAAACGCCACAAAACTTCTCATGGGAACAGAGATGGTTAAGACAGAATCAAAAGATTCATAGGTAATTATCAGAAGCAAGAAACAAATAACAGAATGCATCAAGTGCATCATCATCATGGGGATTCTCAGATTGCCCAAAGAGGCATCAGAATGATTAACAGAAGGTTCAGAGGTCGGAGTTGAAATCGGAAGGCAAGGATCAAATAATGTCAGATAATTACTACGTAATTTCCAATGCTTCAGATTTTATTTAGGTTTCACTTCTTAGGTGGTGCAAGGCATAAGCTCTAAATTTCCAAATGCGATTTTAAACAAAAGCAAGACACGAATCAGAGTGGTGCGGAAGCAAGATACTTAAGCAAATGACTTATAGTCTACCCATTCCTCACTGGTCAGAATTTAAGTTCCTATAGGGAAATCCTAAAGCAAATTCTCAAAGGTTGTCCTACGAGCGCCTACAGTGGAAACTTAGTGACCCAGACTTCACATGTCAAGGGTAAATGTATTACGAGTCGCAGCCTGTGATCTTTGATACCATAAATTGTAACACCCCAACCCGACAAGGGTAAAGATATCACAACAATTGATTCATATCAGAACATAACAAAGCATACATCTTACAGTAATACAAAAATCTCAAATGATTACAAATGAAATGCTGAACCTTCAAGGTTACAATGAAAGATTTCAAACTAATTCTAAAACACGATATCTTCTATCCAATTCTAATCCAGAATAGCTACCAAGCCTTCTAAGTCCAGAGGTACACTCTCACTCATTCCCAGCTTCCTACTAAAACCTGCCGCAGGAAAAGAAATGCCGCTGAGCTACGAGAGCTTCCTACTAAAACCTGCCGCAGGAAAAGAAATGCGGCTGAGCTACGAGAGCTCAGTAAACAGATATATAGATGACAGAAACAATGACAGATAACAATACAGAAACAAATCCGAAATACAGATTATACAGATACTGAATTAAAGTGAAAGAATAGGAAAGGAATAAGGGTAAAAGAAAAGAAATGAGAAAGGGATAATGTACAAACCAGGTTTAGGGAAATACAGAAATCCATCACGAGCCCAGAGGTAACAGATAATATCATAACAGAGTAATCATATAATAATCCAGAGGGGATACCTCTCAAGTAACAGATAATATGAGGGGTGACCTCATGTATCCAATCGGAGTGATCAGCTCCCAGATATATGTGAAAGACGTGTATCGCACACACCATCAATCACCAGAGATATATATATAACAAATAACATAATAACAGATAACAGAAATCAGATCAGAACTAGGATGCATCCATGCGCCCCAGTAGGCCAGAATCTTCTCCTACATAACAGATAAAATCAGGGACGAGACAGGTCATCACTCTCCTGCCCTAGAGTCATGCCATCGGTGCATCAATGACATGGACATGAAACCCTCATGCCTAGTGATTGGCTCGGATATCAGACTGTGGTCAAGGTCAGATGTCATATAATAAACAGAGTCATATCTAAGGGTTCATGGCAGAAGGGTCATGTCAACAATTCAGAATAAGATAATAAGGTTTAAATCAGAGTTTATCAGATTAAGTTTAATATCAAAGCTTAAGTTCAGATTAAAAGGTTTATTTCCAATAGTCCAAAAGAGTATATCAAAGGTTAATAATTACAAGTTTATAGCAATAATCCATTTCAGAAGTTCCTGTCAAGAGTTCATTTAAATCAATCCTTTAATAATGGTTTTCATTGAAATGATCTTTCAAAATAGTTTTCATAAAAATGGTCTTCCAAAACTTTTAGTAACTTCCATTTCAAGTGGTATAGCTTCTTTTTAAAATAGCTTTTAATAAAGGTTCAAAATCAATTAGGTTTAGATAAGGATTTAACAGGTTAAGGTTTATACCAAAATCAAATCAAAGTTTACAACAGATATATCAGGTTAAGGTTCAGAACAAGGTTCACAGATCAGATTCAATCAAGACTCACAAATTCAGGGTTCAGAACAAGAGGTCAATCAGAGTTCAGGAAAAAGGTTCAGAATAAAAGAATCGTAGCAGAGGTTCAAACAAAAAGGTTCAAGACAAACAGATCACAACAAAGATTCACAACAGAAGGGAACATAGCAGTGGTATCAGAGATCCTAATAAAGAAAATGTAAAACTGAAAGAAAAGGGAATGAAAAACCCTTACTGAAAAAGGGCAGAATATCTGTACCTTATTAGCACTGCAGACAAGCAAACAAACACAGAACAAGATCAGGACTTCTCTTTCTTCACACCTAAGGAAGAGGAAGACAGAATAACTAAAGATTTTATTTCAGATTATTACTTTTAGTTTACCTCTTCATTTTAAGTACTTTCTATTTTTAGTAACTTTCCAGATTTAGTAAGTTCCCATAATTAGCAGGTTTCCAGAATTAACAGATATTATCATTTCAGATTAGGTTAAACCCTTATTCAAAGATTATTATGGAATAACAGTATATTTTATCAAGTTACAGAAGTTTAGGGTTAATTATGACATGATCACAAAGTTTAGGGTTTGAAATGTAACTTCATCAATTTCCAAGGTCATTAGTGAAAATACTTTAAGTTGCAGAATTATATACACATTTTATTCAGAATTATATTTTATTCTCTTAAGTTTCACAATTTACAGATTATACCCCTTTAGTTACATAATTTACAAAACCAACCTTATATTTACATATTTTACAAATTAAACCCTACAATACCCATATATACCAAACAAGCATATTATATTTCATAATTACAGAATATATCATCAGAACTTAGTACATTACAGATTAGACCCCTCAGAATTCAGAATTTACATATTTAGTCCTTTAAGTTTGCAAAACATATATATTAAATCATAATTCATAACAATTACATATTTAACCCATAAATCCTCAAAATTACACAATAACCTTTTTATATCAGTATTAACTCAAAATAACCTCAAGATTTCAGATTTACACTTTCAGTCCCTCTCTTTTATTTAATTTCCATTCGTACCCTTTAAAATACCATTAATTCATTATATTACAATAGTTACACTTAGGACCCCAAAGTTATATTTTTCCCACATTCCTACAGATGTATATGACATTACAAAAATATCCCAGAAGTTTCAAAGTTGTCAAAACAGGTCCTTTTACTTTTTACTTTCAATCGGATTTACTTTTTAGAAACAAATACCAACCCTACAATTAACCAATCATTGCACCATCATTATTATATCCTTAAAACATCATTAATGATCAGAATTGTGTCCACGAAACCTAACCCTAGTAGCCACGATTTGAATTTATTTTGTTTACTTTGTTTTTATAAAATCCGGTTATAACAATAATTCACCACACTAAATCTAAGCTTCCAAAAATCAAACTCATATTTTTCCCAGATCATAAGACATATAAGGAACCCACGAAAAATAAATAACATGCCCAGAAAAATCGTTTAGCATATATTAGATTTTTACGTACGTTTTTGACATCAAAATTACCACGACATGCTCTAGGCTACCATAAATCGTTCTAACATTTTTCCTAGGTCTATTACTTCATATGAGGTCTAAATAAAATAGTTATCATGCCTAGAAATTCGGATTACATATATTTGTGATTTACGTGTTCTATGATCATAATATTTTCGTACGCATAGATTAGCTTGCATGATTCGATTCACATAATTTTTATGAGTTATATAAGATGTAAAGATCACAGGAAAATTGTTATATCAATTTTAGAACGTGTGGTTTAGGCGTATAGATTTATACCTTGCGTATGGGCAAAATCGACAAGAAAATAGAACCAAGAACGAACCAGCGAATCCACGCACCAACCCTTATTTTTCCTAGCTTGATTGCACCTCCAAGAACCCCAGAAAATTGCTTGTTCACTTCCAGAAATTGTGTGGCTGCTTTGGTCGAATTTTTGGTGATCGCTAGGGTTTTTTTGTTCTTATGCGATTAGGGTTTTTATTGGAAAATATAAGATTTGTTTATATCTTGTAAAACCGACTTAGGGGGGGGGGCTGAGATCAGGAAATTCGGTATTAGGATCAAATAATAATTTGGGTTGATTTTATTTGACCTTTCCTTAATTTATTTTCACATAAAACTTAATATAAAGATTTAATACTTATTTTTACTTTGTAATACATATTTCGGATTTTTAATAAATAAAGTATATGTGTATAATAATTTTTGAACATTCGAAATGATGTAACGTTGTCCCAGAAATTTGTTCGTTTCAGATATAGTTCGTTTTCAGAAGTTTTGGAATTGTTTCAGAATTTATAAGTTATTTAATTAGGTTTTATGTTATCAGGGGTAATTTGGTCATTTTACGGGTTATCTGAATTTTAGGTATTACAGTTAGACGTTTTGGGCGTATGAAGAAGACCTGGTTCACGATGCGTTAATCCTTTGAGTTATTGTTTTCCATACGATTATCCGACCTTTTCCGTTATGCTTTCCGATACGTTCCGATCCTCCGTTATGTGCTTAGTTTATCGTCTGTACGACTACGTTAGCTCTTTGATCTGTTTTATCCGTATGATTGTTCGACCTATTTTGTTTTGTTTTCTGATGCGTTTCGATACTCCGATTTATACTCTATTGATCGTCGGTACAAATATGCTACCCATCTCATTATGCGTTTCAATATAACTTGATATTTCGAGTTGTACTCAATTGATTATCAGTACAATTATACTATCTATCTCTATTAAAACTCTTGATACATTTGATGATTCGTCACGCGCTTCATTGACCGGTGGTGCGTTCCTTAGTTCGATCAGTATCTGTTTGAAATTGATGAGTTCTTCTATAATGGTGCACTAGTTCCCTTTCGTTAAGAATCTGGACTGAGTTGATGAGATTTTACTCTTTAGTACTACCTTCGTATTGCTTTCGAGCATGAATGTTTCTTGCATCTCTGTGTGAGATTTAAACCGTTATCCGCTACATTGTTGTTTCGTATTCCTTTGAACGAATTCGTTGTGAATTATGGAAGCCTAGGGCTTTTCTATGATTTTGATCAGGTTGGCAAGGTATCTTATCGCTTGGCGCTACCTCCCCAATTGTCGCATGTGCATGATGTTTTTCATGTGTCACTTCTTCGTGAGTATGATTATCATCCGCTTCATGTTGTGTTTTGCCCATTCGATCAGATTCGGGAAAATCTTTCATATAGTGAAGAACCTGAGGCTGTTTTGAGCGTCAGGAAAGAGTCATGAGAACTAAAACAATTCCGTTCGTAAAGATTCTTTGGAAGAACCATCCTGAGAGCGAGACTACTTGGGAGACCAAAGAATCAATACGATCCAGTTATCCACATTTTCCTTTTTGACTTGGTACGTGTTCATTTCGATATTGCTTTCGATTTCGTATTTCGATTCCGATTTCGTATTTCAATTTTCGAGGACGAAAATTTGTTTTTAGAGGGGAAGAATTGTAAAACCCCAAAATTAATATAATCCGAAATGACAAAAATGCCCATAATTTGAAATTTTGAGAACTTATGAAAATCATATAAATAACATTCATGATACTTAACCTACATTGATTGTATCCCAAGTTATGTAACGAATTAAGCTCCAAATGAGAACAATACATTATAAGTGAATCACAAATAAAATCTCTACAACTCGCTAAGCTAGTCGATCCATATGATAAGTCCAACACTAAAATATTCGGCCCAAAAGAATTAGAAACAAGAAGAGATAATTAAGATTTATTTAACCCATTTAGGAGTTTGATTCACTCCCTAAATACACCAAAAATAATATCCGGTTCCCATTATTCCCTAATAACCGAAAATTGCAAAACCCTAAATCTCTCTGATGAAGCGAAAAGTGTACCGCTTTTAGGGGGTCATTTAAGCCCTAAATCGTATTTATTTGATCAAATATTGCCCTAAATCGTTCCTTTTGTCATTTTAGGTACTTTGGAGAAGAAATCTGGAAAAGGAAGCATTTTGGACGTTTTTGGAGCATAAAAGTGAAGAAAACGACAAAGTCTCTAAATCTGCTGGAAAAGTACCTGTGACGGCGTCAAGCCCCAATGTGACGCCGTCAACCCTTGATAAGCCAGAGAGGATTTTGGAAGATTAAAGGGGGACGGCGTCAAGAAGGCCATCAAGAAACCCTAACCGCGGCGAGGTGACGGCGTCACAACCCAAAGGGTGACGCCGTCAGATCTGTTTTCCTATATATACTTTCATAATTTTTAGTCATTAGTGTGCAACTTTGTGAGGAGAAACCCTAGACGATTTTTCTGCCATTTTTAAGGGTTTTATACCCTTGGATCTCCCATGTTCAATTGAAGATAAGTAATCAATTAATCATTCAATATGTCTATGTGTTGTTTGATTATATCTTGTTCTTGTCTTTTATTTAACATGCTAGACTAGATTTATCTTGTGTTTGCTTAGATCTAATGAAACCTAACTATTGATTATTGGTTGTTGGTGTGTTATTAATTGTATTGGATGATTGTTTATCGATGTTAGGCTTAAGAAAACTGGCTAACCTCCTATACGGTAACTTGCTTGAACGTCTTAAGAAACATGAACCAATGCGTACTAAGGTTTTTATGGTTGTATTTAATGCATGAGCGAATTCTAGTGATCCCATGTTAGGAGCTTCTTAGCCGGCTCGACATCGGAGTGAAGTAGGAGCTTGTAGAGTTGGGGAAGTACGTACGCCACACCACGATTGGTATTAAGGAATACACCCGTCATCCACGCAATTAATACACACTAATCAACCGGTAAAAGATAGTTAGGGAGTAAGGAAATCTAAGTAAACACATTTCTCTCCATATAAGTTCCACAACCTTTTTATTTTCAGTTATTTTATTTTATTTGCATTTGTAGTTATTTGGGTTAGTTGACTAGCAACTAATTCCGCCCACTCCTTCAAACCCGAGATTTTACTTTCTTTCATAAAAATATAAAAATACAAAAAGAATCTTCCCTCCCCCTTAGACCTATTAGAGTAGTTTTTCAATCCTAACGATACTATTCCCCTAGAGAACGATCAATCCCCCGGTACTTGCCACTACACTATACTACATCGGTCAGGTACACTGCCTGGTGGGGATTGCAAGCTTCTCGAGATCCCTCGAGAGGTAAAACCTGTTGTAAGGTCGCAAAACCACGCATCAAGTTTTTGGCGCCGCAGCCCGGGGAATAGTTATTGTTTAGGTTGAATTTTTATTTTATTAGGTCTACTCACTAGATTCCTTTCTAGTGAGATTTTTATTTTATTTTTCTAGGTTTTTCTTTAGTCTATCTTTTTCTTTGTGTGTTTGTTCGTAATTTCCATTGACTCTTCCATTCACCATTATGGAGAACGCGAATCCACCATACTACCAACCACGTAATTCACCCACTCCATATGACATCTTGATGTTTAAACAACATAAAGATGAACCTCTCTATGATGCATGGACTCGTTTTAAATATTTACTCCAAAAAGTCCTTCATCATAACTTCGATTTTTGGTCCCTAACTCAAATCTTTTACAATCATGTCGACCGACATGCCCAAAGGGACATTTACCATTTTGCTGGCAGGGATCTTAGGGAATTAAGTGCTGAGGAAGCATGGGAAGCTATTGAGAATTGTGCCTAATATTATTATATAGTTGACAACCCAACAAACATTAATACAAGTCAATTGACCACAAATTTCAAGGATCATGAAACAAGTTTGTTTGGGGATGAGGGTAGAGTTGAGCCACCTAGTTGCATGTCATGGTTAGGCACTACCATAATACAGGATGAACAAATAGGTGACCTTGATGTGATGGAGGATTTAGCCGAACATGATCACATTAATAAAAAAGACCTAGGTTTTATGATTGATGACGTTGAATCTCAAGAAACACATGATGAATCTTTTAGGCAATTTGAATATAGCAGTAAGAATATTGAGGATGATCCTTATGATTCGGATATAGAAGTTGAGATACCTAGAGAAGCACTTGAGATACTAGAGAAAATGTTAGGGTTAGATTCTACTAAAACACATGATGAGGATATAGGTGATCTTGACACAAGGAATGATGAGGTAAGTAACATAAGCCCACCAAGTACCCCACAAGTCCTACCATCATTTGAGGCACACACACCGCCCGTGACTTACTCGGAAGAAGTAGAAGAGACTATAGGAACCCCAATAGAGGTAGAGCCCTTGGACCAAACAAAACTAGAAGAAATAGGTTTGAATACTTGTAGTCATAACCTTTCTTTTAGTTCTATGGAAGTTCCTAGTTTTGATGAACCGGAGCCTAAACCAAAACCGTTACCTAATCTTCCATCCTTAGATGTGAACTTAGGAATTGAATTAGGTCCCGACCCACCCATCAAACCATATAGTCCGGGTAGTTTTACGCTGAAGGTATTAGACTCTAAGCCTTGTAGAGAGGAAGCTAACATAGGAGTGAACCATAACCTTTCATACTTACATCACCCATTCATGATTAATCACAAGAAACACTATGGGTTTAAACCGGGTTTATTAGGTCAAGATGGATTCCCAACTAGGAGTCTCTCGAAGTTGATAGAAGATGATCCCTTTCTAGGAGAAAACTTCAATTCACCCATTGACCCAATTGAACTAAGTAAGGTTATGATGATTGGATCCCACATCTTTGAGCATATAATTCATCCACCACTCTTTCCTCACGTGGCATACTCATACCGAGTCGGTGTGTATCGCTACTATCACCCGCACTTAACCCTAAGTGTAGGGAAAACCTCCCCTATTTCCGTTAAATAAGGGTAGAGTCAGGCTCGAGACTCGAACAAAAACAAGCGCTTCTTGGGAGGCAACCCAAGCTTTATTTGCTTTGTGTGTTTATTTGTTTGTTTGTTTGATTTTATTTGCTTCCGTATGTATGTTTAATTTTTATTTTTATTGATTCATGTTTCAAATTAAATTGTGAAAATGCTTTATCTTGTTTTTAACTTCGTCTTAACTACATATAAAGGTATTTTGCAAAAGTTAAGTGTAAGGGAAATCCAAATCGGTTTATTAGAACAAATGAACATGAATCGTAACAATATTAAATTAACATACATATTAGTAATTGTTTGAGTCAAATGCTTGTATCGAGTCATAATGATATTTTGCAGGAATTCCAGGAAGTAAGGTATAGGTTTTTCCAGAAATTTTCCGGAAACTTAACATGAGAATTCTGTCAGATCATTTCTGACGGCGTCAGGCTTTACAACCTGACGGCGTCAGGTTTTAATTTTCTGAAATTTTTGAAAGTTTTGTTTTTCTTCCGGAATCATAAAATGCTTTATTAAATCTCTAACTTATAAACTCCAGGAATCTGCAAAATAATCATTCCACAAGCATTATATCCTTATACAGATTTATCCCGCCGATGTTATGCAGGTTTTTGTGTTTGTTTTCTCAGGTTTAACAGGTTATATTGGACAAGAAGATGATTTATATTTCGGAAGGGAAGCTTTCAACGTTCATTTTCTTGGAGGAGGATTTAACCATGTTACCGGATTATCCACATCGAACGAATCAGGGGAGTATTTGTTTTCATTCTTTTATCTTATTTACTTTTACATCCTTTGAATGAACATTGGGGACAATGTTCAGCTTAAGTGTAAGGGGAGGGTAAATGATGATACCTTAGAGAATACAATTACACTTGATTTTTGTTTGTTTGATGGTAGATGTGTAATAAAACTGAGATAAATACTTGTTAGGGCAATTTTAGTGCCAAATTTAAAATTTTTTACAACATTTAGGAGTGAAACTTTGGTCTTAATGAGCGTCTCATGGATAGGAAGTTATATGACTAGTACAAAACCGTACCACTAAAAAATTTTCCACCCCCAAATATGTGAGGTTCGCCCCTAGAATTGGTAGGAAAAGCATTTATGCTATGATGTGTGTACCGGTAGCACTTAGATTCTAGAACTTGCGTTAGGACCATTCCGAGGCCACAAGTGAGACTACATTCGTGTAGTTAGATTTACTACATGATAAGAGGCATTAGGATTAACCCATTGTTTTACACCTGTGTTTTGTTATAATTACATTGGCTACATTGGTCAAGTAATTCTCCCACACCCTTTGCGTTGTACTCATTTTTAGTACACGATACCCCTAGTACACCCCTCAGAGCCTATCTTTTCGTTTCTAACTTTAAGCATTTTACTTAAAGGAAGAATTTGTTTACACTCCACTTAAATGTACACCCAAATCGCCTTAGCCTACCTTGTATGCACTAATCTTTAGTGCATTATTGTGACAACATTTGTTTAAACCCCAAGTTAATTATCTAATTGATTACATGGTTGCTAAGTCGAGTCATATCCTTGTACATATTGTTTTGGGACGATTGGGACTCATGGGTAAAGTACTAGTGTAATGGAGTAATGGGGAAGAACATCATTATTACCCCCATATGTGCTAAATATTTTAAAAGTACTCCAAGTTTTTCGATTATCTTAATTCGAGTCATTAGAATAGTAATTGTAAAGTTATGTAAAAGTTCAAGTGTAAGGGGAGAACCGAGGCCCCTATGATGTATTATTTTGGATGGTAGGGCAAGAGTGTATTGATGAAGCGAAAAGTGTACCGCTTTTAAGGGGTCATTTAAGCCCTAAATCGTATTTATTTGATCAAATATTGCCCTAAATCGTTCCTTTTGTCCTTTTAGGTACTTTTGAGAAGAAATCTGGAAAAGGAAGCATTTTGGACGTTTTTGGAGCATAAAAGTGAAGAAAACGACAAAGTCTCAAAAACCGGCTAAAAGTTACCTTTGACGGCGTCAGGATTTGTTCTTGACGGCGTCATGGCTTGGCAAGAAAAAGGTGGATGTGAAAATTACTCATGATAAGCCAGAGAAATTTACTTGGGAATTCTGACGGCGTCACCCTTTGGAATGATCAAGGTCGTCACGGTATAAGTTAAAGCGGGACGGCGTCACGCCTAATTCCGACGGCGTCAAGCCTTGATAAGCCAGAACAGATTTTGGAGAGCTAAAGAGGGACGGCGTCAAGAAGGCCATCCGGGAACCCTAAAAGCGGCGAGGTGACGGCGTCACACTCCATAACGTGACGCCGTCAGATCCGAAAGTCTATATATAGTTTTGCAATTTTTTGTCATTAGTGTGGAACTTATTGTGGAACTTTGTGTGTGAAAACCCTAAGACGATTTTAGCAGCTTTTTCAAGGCTTTTTGCCTTGAGATCTTCCATGTTACATTGAAGATAAGTTATCAATTAATCATTCAATATGTCTATGTGTTGTTTGATTCTATCTTGTTCTTGTCTTTTGTTTAACATGCTAGGCTAGGTTATCTTTGTGTTTGCTTACATCTAATGAAACCTAGCTATTGATTATTGGTTATTAGTGTGTTATTAGTTGTATTGGATGATTGTTCATCTATGTTAGGCTTAAGAAAACTGGCTAACTTCTTATTCGGTAACTTGCTTGAACGTCTTAAGAAACATGAACCAATGCGTACTAAAGGTTTTTATGGTTGTATTTAATGCATGAGCGAATTCTAGTGATCCCATGTTAGGAGCTTCCTAGCCGGCTCGACATAGGAGTGAAGTAGGAGTTCATAGAGTTGGGGAAGTACGTACGCCACCCCACGAATGGTATTAAGGAATACACCCGTCATCCACGCAACTAATACACACTAATCAACCGGTAAAAGATAGTTAGGGAGTAAGGAAATCTAAGTAAACACATTTCTCTCCATATAAGTTTTACCACCTTTTCATTTTCTGTTATTTTATTTTATTTGCATTCGTAGTAATTTGGGTTAGTTGACTAGCAACTAATTCCGCCCACTCTTTCAAACCCGAGATTTTACTTGCTTTCATAAAAAAATATAAAAACATAAAAAGAATCTTCTCTCACCCTTAGACCTATTAGAGTAGTTTTTCATACCTAACGAACACTATTCCCTGTGGAGACCGATCAATCCCCCGTACTTACCACTACACTATACTACATCGGTCAGGTACACTGCCTGGTGGGGTTGTAAGCCTCTTGAGATCCCTCGAGAGGTAAAACCTGTTGTAAGGTTGCAAAACCACGCATCAAGTTTTTGGCGCCGCTGCCGGGGAATAGTTATTGTTTAGGTTGAATTTTATTTTATTAGGTCTACTCACTAGATTCCTTTCTAGTGAGATTTTTATTTTATTTTTCTAGGATTTCTTGTAGTCTATCTTTTTCTTTGTGCCCTTTGTTTGTAAAACCATTTTCATTTGTCACTATGATGGATGAAATTCCATTTAGATCATTATCAATAGGGGAACAATTATATTTCACCAATAGATTTGTTTCCTATCATTCCTATGAATTTTTGTATGATCTTTGTGATTTCCAAAAGGAGTTAGGGGTAAGGTTAGATGGGTTTAATGAATTCTATGCATGTGAGAGTTCTATTAGACAAGCATTATCTGGATCAATTCCTTTTAGTCAGGCCCTTTGGATGAATTTTGAGGAAAGCTTCCTAACCATGACCCTTAAGTGGAACGAATTGGTGGATTCGTATGAGCAAAGAGACCTAGTTTCTAAGCACATGGACTTAGAATCAAACCAAGATTCTGAGATGGTTAGTGTTGAACTACCTAGTTGCATGAGTGGGATAGATTTCACCAAAACACATGATGAACATATAGGTGATTTAGATACTATGGAGAATGAGGTTAGAAATGTAAGCCCACCAAGTACCCCACAAGTCCTACCATCATTTGAGGCACACACACCACCCGTGACTTACCCAGAAGAAGTAAAAGAGACTATAGGAACCCCAATAGAGGTAGAGCCCTTGGACCAAACAAAACTAGAAGAAATAGGTTTGAATACTTGTAGTCATAACCTTTCTTTTAGTTCTATGGAAGTTCCTAGTTTTGATGAACCGGAGCCTAAACCAAAACCGTTACCTAATCTTCCATCCTTAGATGTGAACTTAGGAATTGAATTAGGTCCCGACCCACCCATCAAACCATATAGTCCGGGTAGTTTTATGTTGAAGGTAGTAGACTCTAAGCCTTGTAGAGAGGAAGCTGACATAGAAGTGAACCATAACCTTTCATACTTACATCACCCATTCATGATTAATCACAAGAAACACTATGGGTTTAAACCGGGTTTATTAGGTCAAGATGGATTCCTAACTAGGAATCTCTCGAAGTTGATAGAAGATGATCCCTTTTTTGGAGAAAACTTTAATTCACCCATTGACCAAAGTGAACTAGGTAAGGTTATGATGATAGGAGCACACATTTTTGAGCATATAATTCATCCACCACTCTTTCCTCACGCGGCATACTTCCACCGAGATGGTGTGTATCGCTACTATCACCCGCACTTAATCCTAAGTGTAGGAAAAACCTCTCCTTTATCCGTTAAATAAGGGTAGAGTCAGGCTCGTGACTCGAACAAAAACAAGCGCTTCTTGGGAGGCAACCCAAGCTTTATTTGCTTTGTGTGTTTATTTATTTGTTTGTTTGATTTTATTTGTTTCCGTATGTATGTTTAATTTTATCATTATTGATTCATGTTCAAAACTAAATTGTGAAAATGCTTTATTTTGTTTTTAACTTCGTCTTAACTACATATAAAGGTATTTTGCAAAAGTTAAGTGTAAGGGAAATCTAAATCGGTTTATTAGAACACAAATGAACATGAATCGTAATAATAATAAATGAACATACATATTAGTATTTGTTTGAGTCAAATGCTTGTATCGAGTCATAATGATGTTTTGCAGGAATTCCAGGAAGTAAGGTATAGGTTTTTTTTTCCAAAAATTTTCCGGAAACGTAACATGAGAATTCTGTCAGATCATTTCTGACGGCGTCAGGATTTACAACCTGACGGCGTCAGGTTTAATTTTCTGAAAATTTTTGAAAGTTTTGTTTTCATAAAAAGTTTTTATTAAATCTATAACTTATAATCTCCAGGAATCTGCAAAATTATCATTCCACAAGCATTATATCCTTATATATAGAGTTTATCCCGCCGATGTTATGCAGGTTTTCGTGTTTGTTTTCTCAGGTTTAACAGGTTATTTTGGAAAAGGAAATGTTTGTTGGATCAAGCTTATGGCGATGCATTAGTCATGGAGCTTCAACATTACTTTGGAAGAAGATCTAACCGTGTTACTTCATTATCCACCGAGCGAATCAGGGGAGTATTTGATTTCATTCTTTTACTTTATGCTTTTACATCTTGTTATTTGAACATTGGGGACAATGTTCATCTTAAGTGTAAGGGGGGGGTAAAAGTACGATTAGAGAATGCTATTACGCTTGATTTTTGTTTGTTTAATAGTAAATGTGTAATAAAACTGAGAGAAATACCTGTTAGGGTAATTTTAGTGCCAAATTTAAAATTTTTTACAACATTTAGGAGTGAAAGTTTGATCTTAATGAGCGTCTCACGGATAGGAGTTATATGACTAGCACAAAAAACCGTACCACTAAAAAATTTTCCACCCCCAAATATGTAAGGTTCGCCCCTAGAATTGGTAGGAAAAGCATTTATGCTATGATGTGTGTACCGGTAGCACTTAGATTCTAGAACTTGCGTTAAGACCATTCCGAGGCCACAAGTGAGACTACATTCGTGTAGTTAGATTTACTACATGATAAGAGGCATTAGGATTAACCCATTGTTTTACACCTGTGTTTTTGTTATAATTACTTTGGCTACATTGGTCAAGTAATTCTCCCACACCCTTTGCGTTGTACTCATTTTTAGTACACGATACCCCTAGTACACCCCTCAGAGCCTATCTTTTCGTTTCGACCTTTAAGCATTTTACTTAAAGGAAGAATTTGTTACACCCCACAAAAATGTACACCCAAATCGCCTTAGCCTACCTTGTATGCACTCATTTTTAGTGCATTATTGTTACAACATTTGTTTAAACCCTTAGTTAATTATCTAATTGATTACATGGTTGCTAAGTTGAGTCATATCCTTGTACATATTGTTTTGGGACGATTGGGACTTATGGGTAAAGTACTAGTGTAATGGAGTAATGGGGAAGAACATCATTTATTACCCCCATATGTGCTAAATATTTTAAAAAGTACTCCAAGTGTTTCGATTATCTTAATTCGAGTCATTAGAATAGTTATTTGTAAAGTTATGTAAAAGTTCAAGTGTAAGGGGAATGCAATGCCCCTATGATGTATTATTTTGGATGGTAGGGCAAAAGTGTATGCAAAAAAAAAAAAAAAAAAAAAAAAAAAAAAAAAAAAAAAAATCGAAAAATCAAGAAAAATACAAAAAAATGAGAAAAAGAAAAAAATAGAAAAAACATACGGACTACCATCCCGTTTCATTTTATGTTTGTTTTATGTTTTTGTTATTTTGTTTTTAGCTTAAGATTGAGTCGAGTCTTGGCTTAGCAACATTGTATAGTACATGTAATTAATCAAGATCTTTAACTCGCCACCAGTAAAATATCCCTTATCCAACAAAACCGTGTTTTCCTTTTCCCTACACCTAACGTTATAACCCATGTAAAAGCCCTCTTTGATAGTTTATCTTAGGTGCTTACGCCTAGTGGAGGAGGTTTTCGATCCTTTCCCAAGCCTATGGTAATCTATTTGCTATGACAGGTAGTGAGAGATATTACCCGTTTTCATTTATGAGATTTATTTTGATGACACTTGAGAGATGTGAGTATCTAAACACTACTTGTGAGGTGCTAGTATGTAATCTCCGTGCTTATTATGATTAAAGTGGAACGAATAATTGTTGTAATTATTTTTATGTTAGCATTAAATGACCCCTAACTTGTATTTTGATTAGAATAAAAGCGCATTTGCTTGAGGACAAGCAAATCTCAAGTGTAAGGGTATTTGATGAAGCGAAAAGTGTACCGCTTTTAGGGGGTCATTTAAGCCCTAAATCGTATTTATTTGATCAAATATTGCCCTAAATTGTTCCTTTTGTCATTTTAGGTACTTTTGAGAAGAAATCTGGAAAAGGAAGCATTTTGGACGTTTTTGGAGCATAAAAGTGAAGAAAACGACAAAGTCTCAAAAACCGGCTAAAAGTTACCTTTGACGGCGTCAGGATTTGTTCTTGACGGCGTCATGGCTTGGCAAGAAAAAGGTGGATGTGAAAATTACTCATGATAAGCCAGAGAAATTTGCATGGGAATTCTGACGGCGTCACCCTTTGGAATGATCAAGGTTGTCACGGTATAAGTTAAAGCGGGACGGCGTCACGCCTAATTCCGACGGCGTCAAGCCTTGATAAGCTAGAACGGATTTTGGAGAGCTAAAGAGGGACGGCGTCAAGAAGGCCATCCGGGAACCCTAAAAGCGGCGAGGTGACGGCGTCACACTCCATAACGTGACGCCGTCAGATCCAAAAGTCTATATATAGTTTTGCAATTTTTTGTCATTAGTGTGGAACTTATTGTGGAACTTTGTGTGTGAAAACCCTAAGACGATTTTAGCAGCTTTTTCAAGGCTTTTTTCCTTGAGATCTTCCATGTTACATTGAAGATAATGTAACACCCCCAA